>VZRV01006490.1:0-179739 GCA_013398115.1 Falcunculus frontatus
AAAAGGCTTCAGCAGAATTGGCCGCAATGGCTTTCTCTTGACTTGTGAAGGGCTGCGGTTTGGGTTGCACAGTATAAATATAGGAAAAGAAAGGGACAAGTGAATCACAAGAAAATGCAAATGCATGCAGTGATTGCAGAAGCAGGTGTGCTGTGGGACCCAGAGAAATGGGATGGTGCTATTTGGGATTCTACGGATTCTGACGAGGCTGGTTCCCCAGATGAATTAATGAATGTGAAACTGGTGATAGGGCGAAAGATGGCATTAGATGGGCAGGATGTGGGGCAGATGTGGTAGAAGATTTTAGTCACACAAAGTAAGGGATATAACTGACAGATTTAAGCAGAGACCGGGGGAGTTTCTGCTCTTTTGTATGGTGCCTTTGCACGGAGCTGCAGGGAGCTGCTGGAGTACGACTGGACAACGTAGATGCTAAGAAATTAGTGGGTTTGAGTTCAGATACCTTTGTGCAGGATGCATTTAGGACGTGCACAAGCACGGATCCTATTGTGCTAGCCTTGGCTACTGAGGGATGTAATGCTAAGTAGCCCACAGAAAATGATCGGCTGGCAGGTCTGAGCATCCCTGGTATACCTTGCAAGATTGTATACAGAGAATAAAGGAGGAAGGGACGAAAGCAGCGACTTTATCTCGGGGACGTTGATACTCTGATGCAGAATCCCCTGACTTACTATGAGAACTAGACTGATCAAACAGCTACCCCAGCATACAAAAATGTGATAATGACCCTTTTGCGTAATGAAAGGGGAAATCCTCTGGATGCAGTGATTGAAAAGATACAGCAGCTAGGTGGGGCCCCCGGGGTTGTGGTGGGAATCGAGAAAACCTACAAAGCAGTGAAAACAGGATTCCTCAAAGGGAAATGTTTACAGCCTTGCTAAAGGATGGCGTGTCTCGCGATAAAACTGATGGGATCCGAGGGTTGCATAGACTTAGCAAGAAAGTGCAGAATGCTTGAACAAAAAATATGGGGAACAAATCAGCCTACGGCACCCCCCGGAGCCTCAATGGGAGGGATATCACATCTGCTCGCAGAGGGCCCACCGCAAGAGGATTGGCTGTTCCGGGGGAGAAGGAAGATTGGAAACTGTATTCTGACCTGTATCCCTGGAAAGACGCTAGGGAAATAGTTCAGCATAATAAACAAGAATGAGATAATGGCCAAGCTCCCATGCAATGGGCCTGAAAGGACTGATGACCTCACATGAAGCTTCAGATATTTTGGAAAAACCGGTCCTCACAAATTATAAAAGCCTTAATTGACACCAGAGTGGAGGCTTCTTTAAATTTATGGAAATCCCAAGAAATTTAAAGGACAACCAGTGACTATTACTGGTTTGGGAGGGGGCAACAAATTGAAGCTGTGCAAACACAAATAGAAATGAAAATAGGGAACCTCCCCAGATGATTGCATTCAGTTATGATTGTTCTGGTCCCTGAATATATATTAGGGATTGGAATCTTAAAGGGATTGACTTTAAATTTATCCGATGGTTTATATCCGTTTCGGACAAAGCCTTATATTAGTGCCCAGCCAGTTTTAGTTGGGAAGGCAAAAATGCCCCCTGTGCGGATTCCTGCCACAACTGAATTGGTAACCATGAAGCAGTACAAAATCCCAGGGGGGCATGAAGACATTTCACAGGCAATTAAAGACTTAGTGGATGCAGAAGTTTTAAAACCCACTAGCATGGCTTGGAATAACCTGGTTTGGCCCGTCAAGAAAAGTGATGGGTCATGGAGAATGACTGTGGATTTTAGAGAATCAAATAAACACACCCCACCTCTTGTGGCAGCGGTACCAGATGTTGTTACTTTAAAAGAAAAAATCCAGAAACACTCTGGAACCTGGTATGCAGTAATTGATGTGGCTAATGCTATCTTTACAGTATCCATTGCTGAGGAACATTGGGATCAGTTTGCCTTTACACGGCAGGGACGACAGTACATGTTCACCAGAGTGCCCCAGGGATGGGTGCACAGCCCGGAAATTTGTCATTGAACAGTGGCTGAGCACTTGGATGAAATCAAACTGACTCCTCATATGCAGCTCATCAATGTAATTCATTATATAGCTGATGTCTTAATCCAGGGGAGCAACGAGAAGGAAGTGCAGCTTGAATTAGTTGTGGATCATAGGAAAGAGAAAGACTAGGAAATTAACCCTACCAAAATTAGAGGACCATCCCAAACAGTGAAATTTGTGGGAATTCGGTGGCATTGAGGGCATTGGGAAATCTTACCCAAAGCCTGACAGAAGATTTTAGATTTTGCAGTGCCACAAAATAAAAAGGAGGCACAAAGATTAACTGGATTATTTGTCTTGTGGAGACAACATATTGTGCATCTGAGACAAATCTTAACCCCTTTGCATAAAGTAACCAGGAAAAAATAGGAATTCGAATGGGGAAGTGAGCTGCAGGCTGCCTTTGAATTAGCAAAAGAGGCTACTCAAACAGCTTTGGATTTATGGCCTATGCAAAAGGGAGAAATTGAGTTAAACGTATCTGTAAATGGGTCTCATGCTAATGGGAGCCTCTGGCAGAAACAGGGAAAGAAAAAGGTTCCCCCAGGGTTTTGGAGGAAGAAGTTGCCAGAAGCAGGAAACAACTACACGCCTTTTGAGAAACAGTTCTTGGCATGTTATTGGGGACTGAGCTCCTGCTGTCCCTCCCTCCAGCCCTCAGACCCTGCCCATCGCCTTTTTTCCCCTCCCAGCTCATCCCTGCGCTTCGCCTTCCATTAATAAAGAGTTTGGCTTTTTCACTTTACCCGTGCCTCTGTGGAGCTGAAGCGGTGCAACACCTGAGCCCTGGGACACACAGGCCCCTCCTGCCGTTCTCTTCAGTGCCGTGTTTTGTTCAGAGACACAGAGGAACGAGGGCAGATCAGGCTGGAAAGGTCCCTGTCCTGCAGGCCCAGTTGCACAACATTCTGGAGTTAAAAGTCTTGCTGAGCACGCTGAAGGGGACAAAGATCCTGGGTTCTAGAAGAGCCAGCTTGAGTATGCTCTGAGCCCAGCCATGAGGGATTCCATGGCAAGCATCCACGGAGGGCAAAGGAGCTCGGAATGCTGGAAGTTTTCACAAATAGCTTCCTGAAAGCACAGCAAAGCTCCATCCCTGCACAGGGACAGCAAGAGGGCAGAACCAGAGACCATCCGGGCTTAACAGCGAGCTTTGGCTGTGCCTAAAAGCAAATGAAGCAGCAGCAGCAGCAGCAGAGTGGCTGAGACTCAGAGGCGCGACTGTCCCGGTGCCCGGAGCGCTGTCAGGCAGTGCCTGGATCCTGGGTGCAGTTCTGGTGGTTCTGGTCCCCACAAGGGAGGAATGGCAGCCCCTGCCTCAGAGGCAGTCAGCAACCCAACAAAGTGAGACCAGAGGGAGGGGACCCTTCTCATCTCTCTTGGGCATGGCTGCAAAAGAGCCGCTGCTTCTTCCTGTGCCTGTGTTTGGGGGCTGCTGAGGCCAGAGCCAGCCAGCATGTGCTCTGTTGTCCAAAGAGCGTTCGGAGCGGGCATGAAAAGTGCTCCGTGCACAGCAGAGGGTCCTGGAAGGTGCTCACAAGAGCCTCCTGCAGGAACAGGGCTCTGCTCTCTGGCTGGGAACAGCCTGGTTTTGCAGGAGCTGAGGCAGCTGAAGAGGCAGCGGGCAGCTTGTGTTTGTAGAGGGCCCGGGGCTGCGCGCCTGAACCGACACGTGGGAACAGACTTAGGTCAAGGAATCACATTTTAGCAAAGAAGAGATAATTCATGCTGTGTAGGGGAAGAATACATTCCACAATTACTGACAATTCCAGTGCATTATAGCACTTCCTTATAGTACATATAGTGAAAACTGCAACATATGGTAGGGTCTTAATGTAAAGTCAAAAGTAACACTTTTTTTTTCTCAAAGGCATTTTAAAGGAGTTTAAGGTCTATAAATGCATTAGAGAATACGTATTCTATCTATACTTTTAAAACAACCTTTCCACTGCTGATTGACGATATGGTTGGAAATATCTGAAGGAGAACAGCTCTGTCCAAACATATTTCTTATTTTTACAGATGAATGTGTTTTTCCAGTAGCTAGGTAACCAGGAACACTTCCTTTCAGCTTGTTGGCCTTTGGACCGTTTCGTTTTAAGTACAGAAAAAGTAAGAAAGAAAAAATTGGGTTAATAGATGTCTGTGCTAAAGAGACATGTGCACAACTTTGTCCCTTCAAGGGTGGACAAGCCCCTGCAGTTAAGATGCCCTGTGTAAAGCCTTCTGAAGTCACTGAAACTGGCTTTGTTCTGTTGTTGGACCGCTTTGGAATTCTGCTTGGGAAAGCCTTCATTGACAGTTTTGAGGCCACAAGTAGGTTGAACTGCTTGTTTAGTCATTGAAGTGCACAGGAAAATGCAACTAGATCCTCAGTTTGACCTTGAAAATTGAAATGCTTTGAAGTGTAGGATTTGCTTCACAGCTGCAATATAAGAACTGTGTCTGCTGGGCTTTAATTTGGTATTGTCTGAAGCTCTTTTATCTTGCCAGATTTTCAGAGGACATTTACTTTCAAATCTCTAGGGAAATCCAGATTTCCAGAGGACATTTATTTTCAAATATCTTAGTAAAAGAAACTAATTTGCTATTCCAAAAGCATTGAAAGGCAACAGAACAAAATACTGTGATTTTGCCACTGACATTAGCTGATGAAATAATAATGATTATTTTTAATAAGAACAGAGGAAATTTTTTTCAGCTGCAATGAGAACCAGAATAATTCCATCATATCTGTCCTTGGATTTCTTAATGGTTTTCAGAGAAAAAGATGCAAGCGATTCCAGAGATTTCTAAATTTTGTGTTAGGCAGGGAGGATGTTCATAGCAAGAGTATATGGTGAGATTTTATTGGCATATATTGTTTTATGCAATACCTTTTTGTTGTATTTTAATAAAGATATAAAAATGTGTTTGAAGAACATCTCTGCATATATATTTCATCTCTGTTAGCTGCAAAGATAATGGACCTTCTCCTATTAGTTCTGTGTACTAAATTACCATCTTTAAAGACACCAATAAATATTTACATAATCAATAACATTAGATACCAACAGAAACATTGCTTTGGAAATAAACTACTGAAGATAAATTCAAATATACAGCCATTTCAAAAGGAAAAGTTTGGATGTAAATCAATCCACCTGAAAAAGAAAAAAAAAGACTCAATTTCCACAGAAATCAGATATCAAATTCACTTTACAACTTTTAATGGCGAGTATTGCTTTTCCTTTTCCCTCTGACATTTTAGGCTAGTGCTACAGGTTCTCTAAGAGGCACTGATGTGTTTTCTGCCCAGTGTTTTCTGCTTGGCAGAGCTTTTATCACAGGGATACAAAGCTGTCCTAGGTTACAATGTAAGATGTAACCAAAAGCATGTATTCTATCACCATCTCCATAAGCTGTTAAAACAGGTGGGGCAGTGTTTGTTATCTGCTACCAGACTCACCCTTGATAACTCCCTCCGGGAGTATCTCCTGTTCATGGGCCCATCAATGCCTTGCCTCGTGACTCACCATCCCATTGTGAGAGGCTCCGCCCAGGAGGAGGAGCTGAGAGTTCCCATCTGTATATAATCAGAGGTTTATACTAGCACAGCAGCCCTTACCTATGGGACTCCCAGAGGATAAGAGTTACACCACTGGACCTTCAGGTGAAGACCAGACTCTTTTCAACAGGACCACTTCATCTGGACTGTTACCAACACCCTAATCGAGAGGGTGCCAGGTTGTATCTGACTTTGTCAGTGCTTTTCCTTGTATTATTTCACTTAGTTTTAATTTTTCCTATTAGATTTTAATCCTGACTTGTGATCTCCCAGTGGTTTGTTTTCAAACCAATACAAAAGCTCTTCTCCCCAGAAAAGGTTTCCAGATCTGTGTTTCCAAGTGATCTGTTCGGTGCCCACAGGTGCCAGAATATTGATTTCCTGCTCAGGACCGGAGAAGAGGCAAATCAGGATAAGGTAGGAGAATAGGGTTGATGTGATGTAGAGAAGCTCTTCCACAGGGAGTGGGGCAGGGAGTGCAGCTGGGCACACACACGGGAGCAGCAAGGGCTGCAGACAGCAAGGATATTTGGAGGTGTGTGTCTGGGAAGGCTGAGGATGCCAGCTGCCCAAGGGGGGCAGGTCCCTGCCCCAGCGTAAGCACATGGACTGACACAGATCTGTATGTGAGGGTACCGCTCAAACCAGTGCCACTCTGCCTGCACGTGCAGCTATTGCTGGTTGTAAAGGCTGGGACAGGCCCCTGGTGCAGCAGTGAGGGAGGCAGCCTTTCCAAACTACACCCCACAGGGCTTATTCGCACTGGGAACCTAATAAGGTTTCAGAGTCTGTCTACATGAAACACGAAGTCAGCCACCATCATTCTTGTCATGGTGATGCCATGATGTTTTTTGCTTTTTATATATACCCCCTCTATATACTCTTTTGTATAACTTTTATGTATTCTTAAGGGCCTTTTAGCCCACATACTTCTAATTCTTCAGGTTTGATAACCAGCATAAGCCCAGTATTCCGTTAAGCGAGGAGACCAAACATCCTGGAAGGCTCAGACACCAAGGCCTTCTCTGGAACACATTTTGTAAACTAAGATTGGCCTGTCCAGGGAGGAAGGTTCCTCGGGGAGGGGGGTTCACTCAGCCTCCCATTGGGGAATCTTTGATAGATATGCTAATTGGTAAAGCCTATAATTTTATACTCAAACTATTGTGTGTGTGCATTTCGGGGGTGCCCACGGGGGAGCATTTTGGTGTGCATTTGGATGTGCATTCCAGCGTGCTCCACCTGGACGGAGTGCACCAAGGATCCTTCAAATAAATACCAAGGTAAAATCCCTTTTTCCCTTCTAACCGTGTTTAGCTCTTGATTTTAAGACAAAGAAAAGGCATCAATAGCAGCCTTAGAAACACAGCTCTGCTCTCTTTCTCCTGTCATCCTGCTTCCAGCCCATTCCAACTCACAGTATGCTCCAGTGTGTGATGATCTGGTATTTGAGTTTATCGACAATAGGAAACATTGTGGTCTTCCACACTGAGCTTCTGAAGCCTCGTAGCTTTTATGTAAAGGATCTTCATTGTTTTCAAATAATTTCAGTGCGCAAGTCTTCTGTTGCCAGACTGAGAACTAAGTAGTTAATCTTCCATAGTTTAAGGAGTTCTCACATTTCCACGTGGTTTGGCTACTGAAGGTTGGAATCTGTGCCCTACTTCTGTCGTGGCTGCCGCTGGCCGCCCGATAGCCAGGCAGGCAACAAGTGATTCGATGCCTCCAGCCGAATCACTTCAATGCAGACCCCTTGTCTGCAGTTAGGGCGCTTGCAGTAGCTTCCTAAAGAGCAGGCTGCAGCAGAGGTGTCGTTGAGCCATGAGGAGGACGGCAAAGGAGAAAGAAGGACTCTGGTTTGGTGCTAGCAATCCAACTTTATTGCCCGGGACAGCAACATGGGCTTAGGTCAAAGGGAGAAGCATCGCATGGGAGTGCGAAGCGCCTTGTGCACGGCATTTTATAGTAGACAAGAAAGGGGTTGATCCGGGATAACAAACCAATGGGAGAACAGAGGGTAGAGACAGTTAAAAAATCAGGGAAAAGCAAGAGAGGGACTTACAGGAATAACCCAATCACAAACTGAGAACCAGAGAACTTTCCAGAGAGAAGGGAGGACACTTCTAGGAACAACCCAATCACAAACTGAGAACCAGAGAACTTTCCAGAGAGAAGGGAGGAGACTTCCAGGAACAACCCAATCACAAACTGAGGACCAGAGAACTTTCCAGAGAGAAGGGAGGAGACGTTGCAGGGGGTGACACCCAGTTGGAGGGGGCTTTAGACGTCAATCCTGCCCTCAGACCAGCCTTCAGGATCGGAGTCTTGGGCGGGGAATGCCACCCACTGGATGTCACCCAGCCCACCACAACATACTTTCTTATATTATAACATACTCTATAAAACATACTCTTAGGTTTGCTGATTATTTTCTTTGGCCTATGGAGCAAGCAGTCTGATAAAATTCTGACTTGGACCAAAAAATTTGCAGTGGACATACAAATTCAAAGAAACAATATCTTTCAAATTTCAGGCTGAATGCAAAAGTAAATTTCTATCTTAGAACCCTATGCAGTGTGAGTGAAATCAGTGGTGTCCTCGAGCATGTGCAGAATGATACAGCCACCAAAAATGATCCATTTTCCTGGCAGCAGTTGAGTCATGAGCAACAAGTCACAAACAGCAGCAAATAAAACCGCCCATATATTCCAGCACTTTTCCCCTGTGAACATGCCCATGGTTGAAGTCTTGGGATGGTCCACTACAAAGAAATAAACAATGAAATTGCATAAAATACAGCTCAGCTGTTTGAGAAAACATGGGCCAATTTAGAATGAGTTTTGATAACAAAAATGCAACTGCTGTAAAATACGCTGCGTGACACTAAATGGCTTGACCTCTTCTTAGTCTTGCTTTCCATAGCTATTGCTCTAATCTTTGGACAAAGGAACGTGTCGTAATCTGAATTATTATCTTTAATTACAAAAACAGTAGCAAACAAAGGATTCACACTTACAGATTTACCACTGGAACCAGATAAGAAAATGCATTGAGAAATTCTTTATAACTATTAAGCAGTGGATAATATACGTCTCATTTTAGGAATCAGCTATTTCTTATTGACTTTGCCTTGAACCAAACCAAAGTTCTGAAGAAGGCTGAAATGGTCAATTAAAATGTTCCATTTTTTGTAGTCTTTTTTCTGTTCAGTACTGGGTTTTGTAATTCATTTTTCCTGGTACCCCAGTGGTTCTCCAGGAGAACTTTCTAAAGGTGGAAGATTAAGATATCATTTTAATGTAAAGTCTTGTACATACACCCTCACAAGCACTGGCAAGTAACAAAACCAAACTGGTAATAAGTTCTTTAGAACCTCCTCAGACAGCAGAAGTCAGGCTGTAAACTGAATTTCTAGCGTCCTTATTGCTAGAGCATGTGGAAGATCCAGTTCCGTATTCATCAACGCTCATACTGACCCCTCACAGCGTAAGGGTGGGGCAAGGAAGTCAGGATGTCAGCCTTTGAGAGCCTGGCGCTGGCAGCAGAAAGTTGTCATCCGTGTAGTGGATGGCAAGAGGTGATTTAAATGGCAATTACTGTAACACAGCCAGCCCTGGCAGCATTTACAAATCAGGCTTCAGGGCCCTGAGAACACGGATTTCCCCTTTGCGGAGACCGAGGTCGGGATTCCACTTCCTTCTACAGCAACCTAATCCCTGTCACATCCCCAGTCCAACAGTGCTCCCAGGCAGGCAGGTGCTTCTTTCTTTTCTCTTTACGGGAAATGCAGAGGCAGGGGGTAACCCAAAGCTGGACTGCTTGCTCTTACCTCTCACATCACATCAACGCTTTTTTTGGCATTGAATGTGGCTAGCTAGCAAAGGGGATGGGAATGCTGCCCTATTGATTGGTAATGGCCTCATTGCCCAGCAGCTCTCTGGCTTTTCTGGCTACAAAAAAGAAAGAGAGAGAAGAAAACGAAAACAGAAAAAAAAAAAAAAAGGAAATGAAAAAAAGGAAGAGTAAAACAAAGAATATTGGAAAAGGGGAAAAGCAAAGGCAAGTCTGTTTCTCTGAACTCTTTAATTTCTCTGTAGAGCTAGATCTGCTGCAAGTTAGCAGAAGGTGTTGCGCAACTCTGTAGCTAATCAGCAGAACTGGTATATTTTTTATTTAATTGCTCATAAAAAAAGCAAAATGAAATAGTTTGCCTGGTACTTTGTTCCCAGTCCAGCTGTCTTCAAATAAGCATTTTCCAAGGAATCAGAAGATTAAATATATTTTCTTTGTAACTGAGCAGACAAGCAACACATCTAACACTCCGTTACGCTATTAACCACCACCATATAATACGTAGCTTTTTCTGTGTTATCTTTATTACATATTCTTATCAGTAACTGGTTTCTAACTGAAAAGTCCCTGTTTCTGACCACTTTTTTTTTTTTTTTTTCTATTGTATTATTATACTTTTTTTTAATGGCTATTGGTTTATGCCTTATTGGGCAAACTACCCTGAACCCTGGAGAATGCAATCACTTCCACTGGCAGGGATCCTGGAGGGAACCTCAGGGCCCCAGTGATGGATGTGGAAGCTCCTGGGAACAGAGTAGGGCCGGGGTGCCTGTGACCTGCAGGGTGCTGTGCTCCCCCAGCACTGCCTGCCCTGGACACGGAGAGCTCAGCCCATATTGGTGCCCTGAGCACTGGGGAGATGTGTGTCTGCCACTGCTGACTGAAAATTAGGGTAATCAACTGCAGGGTGCATTTCTGCTCTTCTAATAGACGCAGCTAATTGCATTGAGCTATAATCACCTAATGCTAATTTCGACATGATGCGGTGAATGAAGTTACATGGAATGTTAACACTCGCTTTAGGTACTTGGAAAATCGGTTTCTCGGGGAATCAATAAGAAATAGAAGCATTTAGTCCAGCATATATATATTAAGAAGATCAAATAATTTTTTCATGCTTTAAGATAGAGATTGCTACAGATTTCACCAATGTCAGCTACATATTAGTGCCTGAACTGTTGCAGTAGTACCGGTGCCATTTGTGTGTTTTATAGACCCTATTTATTTTTTGGAAAACCGGAAAAAAATTGCTCCCATAGTTACAATCAGATAGGTTCACTGGAATGCATTGTTCAAGCGCATTATTCCTCTGGACATCCTTTCAAAGTAGCAATAGAATAGGATATTGACTGTATATGAATTGATGGAAAGAATAAAGGCTGGTTGTGACCAAATCATTGAACCTTTCTGATTCAAGTTTTGATCAATAATGTATTAATTTAGAACCCTGAGCAGAAACCTTTTACTTTTTTCTCCCTCTCACACTTTCTATCTTTATTTTATCCGTCTCTTATCTCTCAGCGTTTAAAAGGGACCCCATCACGGTTCTGTGCAATGAAATGGAGGCAGTGAAATTGTGAAAGGTTACCAAATTGTTACTTCTATATAAAATGTGTTATTGTGGTGCTGTGAAAAGACTTTTTAGTTATTGCAAGATACTGGAGAATTGTGAGCGAACTTTGGAGCATTCACCCTCTTATTGTCAAACTAACAGCAAACACCGTATTTTCATCGGCTGCCGTCTGCCTTGGCTGACATCTCTCATGTCCCAGCCAAGCTGTAGGATTCTCAGCTCTAGGCACCCTCTCACAAATGCTCAGCTATATATTTTTGGAATATTGGATTCTGGAAAATATAATTTCTGTCTGATGGTAACAAACAAAATGGAAGGGATTAGATTAGATACCATTTTACATGTAACTATGTACTTAGTTATTACAGGAATTACCAAGAGTATCTAATATCTACAAAAGTTATTTTTCCATTGTTTTCGTGGAAGATAGGGAAATCACAGAGCTGATAAACTTCACTGTGATTTAAGAAATCCTACATCCTGTATGTCACAAATTCCCTGTGTGACTTTGTACAAGTCATCGTGGTTGCCAGTTAAGAAAACCCTGGAGAACCATGTTTAATCTTAAAAATATGTCCTTGTTTATTCAAAAGGAGAAACATGTGCTTAATATGAAACTAGTGCCTTTGTCTTTCTGACCAGGAAGGGGACTCTTTCTGTGCCTATATTAATTATATCACTTCAGTTCAGAAGATCACATTATGAGCCAGGTTTTTTATTTTTTTCTTACCGCTGGAAATGAGGAGCTCTGAGTAATTCCCTGATCTGTATTTCCACTTCGGACTGTAATCTACGTAAAGTTCATAATTTGTTATATAATAGAAAAGTCATCTAATGTGGGGCAGCCTGGTGCCACTGTAATACAAGTAATAAACAGCAATATCTCATAATCTAATGGCTTTTTTCTTCTACAAATAAAGTCAGTGGCAAGGTCTTATTTCCAAAGAGAAAAAAAATACATCATGGTTCATATATTTTTATAATTAGTCTCACAATGACCTGCAAACATGGTGTAATTTATGTGGTTACCTGATCAAGTGAAATAGATCTCTCTAAAGACTGTGATCTGCAATTACTGGAGACAAAAGTGCAGTACATTTGCTATGGATGCTTTAGCTTGCAATGAAGAGATTGCTTGAATGCATTTTTGTCCAAACCTCTTAAGCATTTTGCGTAGAACTGTTAGGAAAAAAACGGAGAAGTGGAAAGGATTCTTGCACACAAAATACCCCATAGCACATGCGTATTTTTAATTAGTATTATATTCATGTAAATACAGTTACAGGTGCAGTTCACTTTGAAGTTAATGGATCTCACATCACATAGTCAGACTGGGAATGTATTTATGTACAAACATCCGTTTGTTGAATTATCCTGATCTGGTAGTCCTTTTTATCCTATTTATCTAAAATAGCTTCAGATCTCTAAGTGCAAGAATGAGTCACGGAGAGGGCAGGGAGAGATGCTTGAAGTATTTTGGTGTTCTGTTTCTGGTCAGAAATACATTTTTAAAGTAAATTTTATGAAACATTATGCCTACCACATGCTGGAAGCGACATTTTTTTGTGAGCACAGTGCTCTATCTGTCTCTGATTGGGAGGAGGTGGAAGCAATTAGTGCAGTTTAGATCCAAAGCCAGACAAGACATGCCTTGCCATGTTCCAGAGCTGATGGGAATTCACAAACAGGGAGCTGTGTTTGAGCAGATTTGTTTGGTGTAGCTGAGGAGAGAACAAAACTCAGCTATTGACATGACTTTAGAGCACTGATTCCTCATATCCATTCCCCCTTTAAAAGGTAGACACTGCTCTTTGATTTGAATATAAAATACTAAAATTGAAGGAACTGGAAGGGGAGCGGGACCTGATCTTAACAATAAGAGAGTTCTTCCTCCTGCCCTGCACTGCTCGTCAAGGCAGCAGGGGAGGGAGTCAGAGACCCTTCTAGGAAAGCTCTCTTCCAAAACAGTGTCCTCGGTACAGTTTGTGGTCCTGGGCTGTTTTTATACCTAAAGGTTTCAGAGTGATTAACATGGATTTATAAAGCTCCATTAGACTCCTAAGTATCAGGACACTTGGGATGAAATTTGGGTAACTCTACAACATAACCATTCAGATGATGTACTTGGTTACATGAACCAAATTTTCCTCTGTGGGAAGGTTGCTACCATTTTATTGTGTCACAAGAGAAAATGAATGAAAGGAAGGACCTCTGCAGATCGTTATCACCTTCAAGCACAATTTACAGAGGTCTGTGTGGGTATTTTTGAAATGTTTTCAAATGCTTTTACTAACTCATAATGGAGTCAATGTTCCTGTCTTGGCAATGCTAAAATGAATTCTTGTGTTTCACTCTGCTTTGCGCTTTATCCCATTCTGAATGTAACATTAGCCAGGGGTGCCAGTCAGTGCCTTTTTTCCACCCTGATGTGAGGCTGCAGGAGGGAAGGGGCCTGCCAGGAGGGCTCCTGTGAGCAAGGGGGACCTGCTGGACCTGGTTGGGCTTCTGTCTGACTTGTGGGAGGGAGAAACTCTTCCCCACCATCAGCTCCATGTCTGTGTGCCATGGCCAGCCTTCATGGGGCTGTGCTCAGCTTGTTCTCCCAGCCTTCCTACACTCCTGGGCATCCACAGAAGTGTGTCAAAAACCAGTCCTTGCTTTTTGCAAGGTATTTTGAGAACCTAACGCTGAAAGCACAAGAGAGAAACGGAACATGAATCAAAAAGCTTGCTGTTGGTAAAATTTTGCAGTGCCTGCCTGTCGAAAGCGTGCCCGAAAAAGGTGACAAGGTTTTGTTTCATCTGTGTGATTTAGTAAATAAGATGCAGTTTGTAAAACCTGATAGTGGGTGATAGTGGGTCTGGCTGACACAGAGGTAGTGCTGGGCAGAGATCACTCCAGAAGTTCAGTTGCCACAGTAAAGCCTGCATAAAGATCTTACATTTGCTCCACTTCCATTGCTTCTATGAAATACAGATCACTAGGAAAACAGTGAAAGAAAGTTAAGAAACAACAAGGGACTGAACACAAAAACAAGAGGTGTGAGAAATACAGAACATGAGAAAAACCACTGAAAAACAATAATTCAATCGTATTTTCTTCTTTTCAGTTGATGTAAATCTACTTCTCAAGGCGGGAAGCGGGGGAGCATTTAGATAAAATATAGCACAAGCAGACTTTTTCTGTGAGGTCAGCCAGCAGAAATGCAAAAGTCATCTGAATAAAATAGATCCCAAAAACTAGCCTAAACCCCCAACAAAACAGTAATGTGTTAAACTGACTTCAAACCTTCCCTCACAAACCCCCAGCTTATCAGTGAGAAAAGCAGATACCAGACTTTCACTGGGGAGAGTGAGATAAGTGCTTCTTCCATTTTGGTGGTTTTTTTTTTCTTTTTGCTGTGAGGCATATGATGCCAAAAGGAAGATGACTTACAAACAAAGTTGTTCTGCTCTAAAACCTGTGCTCTACTCTAACACTTTGAATTTGGCTCCTGGGAGACAGTGAGGAATTTCCTGAAAGAAAAAGGGGATCAAAAAAATTTCCTGTTTCAAATATTACAAAGTTGTGACCCAGCAAAAGGTAATTCCTGCCATTTTAGTCATTCCTCATCTCTTAATCCTCAGGTTGGTCTCAGCTCTTAGCTCATCACATCAAGTAGATTGGGAGAAGTTTATTTGCTTTGCCCTTACAAGGAGTAGAATTTTAGGCTGAATGCACACAGGACAGCTGTGAGACAGAACTAAAATGAACCTTGGGTAGACAAAAATCTTGGGTAGGAAAAATTCCAAGATACTTGCTCATGAATACTGTCCAGAGTCCTTAACTCTGTGAAATGAAGTAGATAGACTGCTTTGAATAGTTATTTTACACCTTCAAACGTGATCCTGAAAATGGAGTTATTTTTGATTCTTCCATTTTCTTTAAGTAATTGCAATTGTAGAGAAGACATGAATATGCTAGTGGTATGCAATGAAATCTGAAATTTGAAATAGATTATATATTCCAAGTGGAGAACACAGCAATTGATTTATTCAAAATGCAACCTATCATTAGAAGTCAAGGACTCTCAGAAACATAAGGGTTCTGAATTAAAATGTCAATTTTTTTCCTTTAAAAGTAGAAATTAGCCATCTTTCTTTTTCTATATATGGTCTGGCTTAATTTGCACAAGCCTTTTATTAAATAATACACCTTAATGAAGATAGTTTCTTGCCAGGAGTGTTAACTCATTTTGCCATTGCCCTAGGCAACACTGGCTCTGCCTCCACTGTTAAAAAAAGGCTCTGTTTTCTAAGGCAAGGAACTGGCATATTTTATTTTACCTGCAACACTTCTATATAGAGAGAATAATTTTTAGAGTGGTCTGTGTTTAAATATATATCTATCACATTGCACAAAGGGGAAGAGTGGGCCCATGATGGCTGTGCTAATGCAAGGCAATCTCTTAAAAGAGATCTAGGGTTGGTTTGATGACTTCTGCTTTATTTATATAATTATCTTCAAAAAGGATTGGCACTCAGAGTGTTGCTTGGGTAGGACTTAGGTGTTGAACTCCAGAATGACAATCCTTAAAACCTTGGCTTATTCTCTGGAGGATCTTCATGTCATTGTCTCAGAAGAAATACTGGGCAAAGGCTGCTTTCAGATGCTTCTCACTCGTCTCTAGAGCTTGTGTCAAATGATGAATATACAGGAGTAAGTCCAAGAAACCCACATGCTTTTTAAAGGACTTTCACCAGGAGCTCTAGTACCATTTTAAAAATGATCATATCAGGAGACAACTAGCTATTATTTGGAATTTGGTTACATTTCTAAGTATTGTTTTACCCTCTACTAACGTAACTATTACTTTTCATAAATTAGCATTGTACAGTAAATCTTTCTTTAATTAGTTTTCTGCATAGATTTTTACTATATCTGATTCACTTTTATAAAGTGGTGTGTTTGTTTTTCCTTGTTGATGCATTAACATTATTAAGAGATTTTCAATGCATTTCAGTTTTGTGCATCAGAAATGTTATTTTTTAAAATTACCTTATAAATGTTCAGCATCTGTTTAGCATTGAAATGCTAAATACTCAGGAGGCTTGATTTGCTTTCCCAAGTACATTATTATGAGACATAATAAATCATAATTAGAATTGTAGTCTAGTATATTATTAAAGCAGTGCTGCTTAACTGTTCTGGCAAATGCCATTGCTGCTGTCTTAGGTCTTCAGTGGGCAGTATCTCAATTTAATGGGCTCCTCATAAACCAGTTAGGAATTTAAAATTTATTTTTCTTCTACATTTCCTAGGTAATTTTAAGCTTCTGGTTCTGTGAAACCAATGCCTTTTTCCCTTCCAAAAAGACATCTGAAGCTTCAATTGAACCAGACTAAGTTTTGTAAAAAATTAATCACCAATTAATTAAATTTTCAGAAAACGTGTTCTTGAAGAAGAAAAAAGGAAATCCAAAATTACCAGGAAATGTTAGCATTTTTGCACGCATCTAAATTAAGCTTTTGGAAACTGGGGGTTGTATCATCAGGATTTACAGTGGACGAGGGTGAAAAGTTACAAAACTTTGCGTCAGGAGGAGGAGGCATTTTCTAGGAAGAGCAACTTCCCTGTGATGAATACAAGGCCCGTGGGCAGACACTACAATTCAGAGTCCCTTCCCTGGCAGCAAAAAGCAGTGTAAATTTTCTCTCCCCGCAGCTCAGCCTGTCCTGTTGGCAAAAGCCCTGGGCACCACAAGGGAGGTGCAAAGCCTCTGCAGCTGCACCTCTGCGTGGGGATGGCCAGCTGGGGACTGTGTGTGCTCTGGGAGCCTGGCTACACCGTTTCCTCTCTTCATTTCCCAAAAACGAGAAGGCTGCAGACGTGTGGCACTTCCAAAGAAACCTGTATGGCCCTGGGGTGTCACTTTACCGTGACAAAGTCCTTGCCTGGAATCCAGGAGATGAACGGGACTTTCCACGCTTCTTGCTTTCAGATGGTTGTTTATTAGGTCTTATCAGAGAAACAGAGTCACTGACGTGACCCTGAATATTACAGAGAGAGAATGAGAGGGAGGAGCCAGCGGGAAAAGCTGAATTATCAAGATTACACCATCTTTTAAAGGTAAATTATCCAATGAACACCTAAAACCAAAGATATTTTTACTTTTCTACCAATGCTCATTAAAGAACTTTGTCACGTGAAGAGGAAATGCGGAATTTTTCATCCAATGCTCTGAATCCACCTCTGCTGCAGAATATGGAGTAGTAGAAGAGGAGAAGAAGGTTAGATAACAACAACAATCCTCCATATTGGCATTTTTGTTACTTATCTATTTACTATTTTAACAAACCCAACACCTCTAAATTTTTCACCCTGTGACAGTCTCACATAATATTCTAACAGTTAATTTATACTGGTGTACATTCTAATTCTTCCCAGAGGGTAGGCAGTTTTTTCCATGGACGAAGGTCAAATACAGGGCTGTCCAGGGGGGTAAAACCCTTCAAAACAGGCAGAGAAATATCCCCTGCACTCTGGACTCCGACACTGGGGTGTTGTTTTCTTTGCTTGGTTTTCAGTGAGACACGGAATCCTAATCCAGTTAGGGTATTTTGAACGCCCTACTGATGTAGTTTGTTTGCCAGAGATTTTTGGTAATACAGAGTGATTTATACTGAACCAGGCACCCATTTTCTCTTGGCTGCTATTCAGAAGCATAATTGTTTACACAAAATATTTTTTTCAGTTTTTTTTCCTGTGAATTTTAAAGATTCCCTTCACCATATGTAGGGACAGGGAAAGCAAATGATGCTGACAGCTACTGGTCTATAGAGGTTAATATCTTTTAAATGAAATGTAAGGCCAGACCTTTCTTGTTAACTATAAAATATTATTCCCACAGGTTTGCCTATTTTCAGTCTTAAATATCAGGTTTTCACTTAATTGCTTGAGAATACATATGCTGGAAAGACCTATTGAGAAGAAATGTTCTGCAGACCTCCTGCATACACTGATCTGCTGTAGTACACCTCATCCATTTAGAGCTGATAATGCCTCGAGCAAATTCCCGTGAAAGATTTTGTATTGCAAGGTCCAAAGAGGTTTTTTTTTACACTTGTTAGGATTATCTGCTATGGGTTTTGTTTAATGCTCTTACCAGTTTCGTGTTCCTAAATAATCCTAAAAGCCATGTTGGGATTCCTTTGCTTATTTAGTTGTACATAAAGTTTTGAGGAACTAAGCTTAGATTTTTATAGGCAGATCGTTATATAGCCTGCATTTTATTTCTCTTTTTCAGATCCCGAATGTTTCCAGGATAAGTGAAGATACTATGACTCAAACCAATTTAAATAGTTGAGCTGTATGAAATAGATGAACTGATGTTATTGCAGTTAGACAGTGGCTATGCACTCACTCTAACTCTAGGGAGACAACCCAAATGCAATGCAAAAGAGGCTATTTCCAGTCTAGATTTCTTATGCTTCCACCTAGATACGTTCTCACACAGCATGCACTGCCCTACTGCAAATTCTTTCCACTGTGTTTGCTCATTTTTTTATTCACCCTTTTTAATACAGAAAATTTGTCAAAGCTGCAAGAAGGAATCTGCACAGTCTCCCCAAGCACACAGAGCTGAAGGAGCTGGGAGGGAGAAGTCTGTTTTACTTGTTCACTGAGAACTTTCAGTACAGAGTCACACAGAGAACCCAAAAAGAACCCCTATACAGGCACTAATCTTGAGGCCAGAACAGAACAGAGCCCCGAGGGAGCTGTGGGCAGTGCCTGGGTGCCCAGGAGCTGATTTCAGGGCTACCCAGGGCTGTGAACTTACAAACACCTTCTGTACAGAAGCCTAGGAAACCTCTCCAGGACAAAAAAACCACTAAATAACCAAAAGACATGGAACATCAGAAGGTATCCAGCACCTCAGAGATGTGGGTCTTACACTTCATCTGCACTTACTCTCTTTTAATACTTAGGTTTTGCACGTATATTTAATACTGGCATTTTAACCTGTTCTGGTAATTATATTTCATTATGAATAATACACCTTTGATTGATAGATAGAGTTGACACATTAATTAGGATTTTGACCCCACTTCCTTTAAAGTGAATGACAAAAATCGCATTGACTTCAAATAGCGGAGGATAAAGCTCTAAAGAAGAAGTTTTTGTTGTATCCATATCAAATAAATTGCTGATACCTAGACACTGCTGAAAGATGATGAGTAACTGTGGGGAGACACTGGGAGTCGAAGATGCCTTACCTCTTGCTACATCGGCTTCAATTTCAGATTTTTTGATATTGTAAACTGAAAAGATGCTGTGGTGGGTTGACCCTGGCTGGATGCCCAGTGCCCAACAAAGCCACTCTATCCATCCCCTCCTCATCTGGACAGGGAAAAGAAAATACAATCAAAGACTGGTGGGCTGGGATAAGGGCAGGGAGAGATCACTCAGCAACTCCTGCCATGGGCAGCACAGACTCGGCTTCAGGACAGTTGTTTCCCTCCCACATTCTCACTGCTCTCTCCCCTGGCTGCAGCTGGTTGGGGTTTTCCCCCTGTTATCCCAGAGAGGCTCTTCCCCCCTCTGATGGGCTCAGCTTGGGCCAGAGGTGGGTCCATGCTGGAGCCACCTGGCATGGGCTCCATCAGACACAGGGGAAGCTTCTGGCAGCTTCTCACAGAAGCCACTCCTGTGGTGCCCCCTCTACCAAAACTTTGCCAAACAAAGCCCTCACAGACATGTACTTTTCACAAAGCACAGGCTTCCCATTTGAAATGAGATCTGTGTCAAATGAAATGAAACAATTTTACATAGGCATGTTCATTTTCTGTTACTATGCATTCCAAAGTATCATGGGACCTTTGCTACTGGCTTCAGCACGTCCCTGAACTAATTCCAGAAAACTGACAGATTTATGGAAAGTAGATTTTAGTGTGTTGCTCCCTCTCCCCTTATTTCATAAAACAACAATATTGTATTTATAACATCTTGCTTTCTGTATGCACATATTTCCTTTTGCACAGAGGAAAAAGGCTGTAAACAATGGCCCTACTGGGATGTGGATAAGGAATTGTCCTCCATCAGTGGGACAATTAATTATTCCATGTCAGAAATGAGAAAGGAAGAGATGCAGGACTGACGCATGCAGTGCACTTCCCATCAGGACAAAACTGGTGGGGGTTGTTCAATGGGACTGATCTGGAAAATACATTAATAGGTACTCTAAAGCATGGAAAAATTTGAGTCTGGGGTTGCAAAGACGTGGATATTTCCCACAGAGCAGATGGTACCCATGTCCTAACCCTGTTTTGGCCCATGTCACCATTCATTTTTCCCTCAGTTTTTGGGTACGCTTTTTTGTGGTGTTGTTACAGCACAGTCACTCAGGGGCAGGAACAAAAGGAGCTTCTGAGATACCGGAGGAGATAGAGAGTATTTAAAGCAGATTTATTCATGGAGATGTACTTTAAAGTACAGAGAGAAGAATCCTTTATGTGTAAATCATTGACTCATATGGCTTTGCATATATAAGTTGAATTAAATATAATGAATCATGAATCCTGAAGTGTGAGTCCCCTCAAACTCAGAATAACAACTCTTATCATTCCAGCCCTAGAATTAATATGGCATCAGTTTTTATGTGAGAGCTGTTTTATAAAATATCAGAAATCTTTTAAAGTAACACTGATGTGGGCAAAGTGTTTGTTTGTTTGTTTTTTACCATGGCATTTTAGAGGGGTATTGGACCCACAGCATTTTAGAGAGTTACTGGAACAGAGCTGGGCTCGTGCTGCTGCAGTTGGCAGATGTCAGGTACCAAGTGGAGTTCTTCACCCACTGGGTTTTGGGCCCCTGATAGATCCTGCCTGAAATTAGCCCTGGTGGGAGGCACACCTTCAAGGGGATAGATAGCTAAGCTGCACAAGCAAGCTGATAATCCCTTTTCCACGTTGAGGATTTACCGTGATGGCTTAGAAAGTTCCTTTCTTGTACTCCTGTATACCTCCAGCTTTTGCTGTCCCTGGATGCTCTCTGGCACTGATAGGACACGGGCCTCGGCCAGGGGAGGCTGTGCCCTTTGAGAGGAACATCTACTTCTGCTACAGCCTGAATTTCTAGTCTGCAAACAGGCACAGGACCAGCCACAGAGGGCAGGGAGTTGTTACCTCCTACCACGTGGAAATGATTAAAGAAATAATTGTGATCTGCGCTGTCCAAGTTATGGCCCTTCACTTCCCAGATGAGTTAAATTAGTGCAATTGCAGCCTGATTAAACCACATCTCTTGCATCTTAATTTCCTTCTGGTGTATCTGGTTCAATCAGGCTCCTTCCAATAGATTCACATTTCCATTTAGAGTGTCACACCAGCCTTGCAGATCAAAGTGGACATTTATCAGAGTCCTTTTCAATGAATAGTTATATTATAATGGAGCTCTCAAAAACTAATTTAGGATACAGCAGCCTACATAGATCTTGTTTTCATAGCAAGTTCCTTTTAAATAAATGTCTGATAATGCTAAGAAAATGAAAAATGAATTTGCATAAGATGGGTTTTTTTTTTTAAGTCTGTGAAATGTATGCAGAAATATATTTATCTGATGGGATATATGAAGGAATTGGACAAACGAAAAGGTCTCTTCTATCTATAAAGATATGTGGTGGTAACCAATTTATGAGAAATTATATATAGTGCTCTGTACTTACTGATGGAAACTTAAGAACATAAGTCAAAGATAAAATCACAATTAAAATCTCCTTAGATTATTTTTCAGGGAAATGTAATTGTATTGTTAAGTAGGTTTTAATTTCAACACTACTTAGGCACACAGCAAAAAAAAAAAAAAGAAAAAGAACAAAGTTAATGAAAACATATATAGAAAGATGTAGAATTACCCTAGGAGGGTGTAGAAATGCTTTACTTGGGCCCTGACTACTTCATTTTGTTGGACTGTTGAGCATTTTAGTCACAAAGGTTTGACTTGGGAGATTATTTCTTAGTCTGTGAGAGATATGTAGCACAAATATCTCAGATGTTTAATAGTATGAATACAAACAAGTAAGACACATAGCTACAGCCAAGGTTCAATGTTTGCTGCATTAGCTTGCTCCTCAAAATAGGACAGGGGGAACCAGAACTTTGTATGAAGTATGAGTGTACTGTAAAATCTTGATAAATGTAAATCTCCAACAGCAAGAATATTTTAATGCTGCTTTGATTAGCTTAGTTCTGAAACAAGCAGAAAAGGATGTTCCAGGATAGCAGGAGAGTATAATTAAGTTGCACAGATTTAACATATTAATTACAAGCTAATCACAATGATTTATCTATACCATAGCTGGGGGCTTACAGAGATGTTAGAAAATGCATTTTTGTTATTTTTACTACTACCAAAAAATTCTGAAATATTCTGTATTTGCTTTTGAAGGGTTCTGAGTTTCCTATTTACTGTTTCAAAATCAGGATAGGATTTCACAAATAAAAATACATCGCTAACAACTAATAATCAGTTAGAAACCGTCAACAGGGAAATGTGTTGCTAACTTTAAAATGTATTTTTACCATTATTGTATTACCACTACCTTCTCTGAATTCCAGCTGATCTTTTCTGTTTCCTTCTAACTGGGAAGCAAATTGTTCAAGAACAGAAACTGGGCAGCTAAAATGAGATGTTCAGTGTTAGAGGTCGAGTTTGTTATATGCCATCAGTGTATGCTGCTCATGTGGTGAGGATGCCTTTGTTATTTATGTACCTAAAATGTAAAGCTGTCACTTTCTACACAGTCATATAATGATTCTTGTCCAATTTGCAGCTTCACCTCATTTTAGGGATTTCAAAGTTGAAAAGTTGAACGGTTCTTAATAATATCCATGGTGCTGATTTCTTTTTTTTTGTGTCAAGGTCTGATCTCATGCTGTTTTAATATTTTGATTGACTCTAATGAAGGAGACAAATGTTTTGCACTTTTTGTTTTAATTTATTAAGATTAAAGATCACACAGCTTTTTACCGTGAGGCTGAAATTCACTTTCATTTCTAATAAATAAGTTAAAGAAATTCAAGACCATCTCCATGATCCAGACAAAATTTAAAACAGAAACATCACACACAACGATTTAAAAAATGTTACCAAATTCAGCAGAAGAAGTCAGAATCTCCACAGTCCAGTCAGGTCATCCAACTAAAGTGAGCCACTTGACAGGCTGTTGATCCCATCGTATTCCTGACTTGTGTCTGACCAGCAAGGCTCAGGGACACCCAGAATTTATTAGAAACAGAGGTCATTCCCAAAAGTATATGACATGCTATTTTCAGGCCACTTGTGTTGGAACAGAGGAAGTTTTGGTCTCAGGTGAGTCAGGGATTTAAAAGCCAGCTAATATGTCAGAGAGGATCTGTGAGGTTTGTCTCCACTGAAGAATTATTACAGGGGTAGGAGCATTTGCTGGGTGTTATGGCCAGGTAGTGAACATTACTGAGATCATCTGAAGATACTCTTTGCCTTTGGCAGCAGTTCACACCTTGCTTCTCACCTAATATCACATTTTAAAATAAGTAGACCCAGCAAGAATCTTACAATAAATTGTTTATAACAGTCAAATCAGCCTCTGGTGCAATATCCAAGACACATTAGTAAATAACTCTACAACACAACCATGGGTTTTAAAGGGTAATAACATTTGATGACAATCAGCTGTGCCATATTTGACAAGGACTGCCTTAGGTCAAGCTCTTTGCCTATGATATTTATAGTATTGCATCATTTTGTTAATTATACTCATGCCCTTATATTCAAGTTCTCAACTAATTAACTAATTCTGTCCTGAACTAATTGTTTCCATTGGACCGTTCTTCAGATAAGGACAGTTTTCAGAATAAAATTGGAGCACACATCTTTTATGAATTCCAGTGATTTTCTTTTAAGAGAGGGAGCTAATAGTGGTTGAGTTCATTTTTGTTTGCCAGTAGTTATAGCCATGAGGTCAGCTTTGCCTAGGTATTAGTGCTGGATACCACAGTATATTGCATACTTCTTTTTTTTTTGGTAGGTGACCTTATAAAATATGTGTTTCTGGGATGCTGAAAAAAAATATATATATTGCTTGCCTACAAGAAATTTGAAGATTTGACTCACAGATACAGTCCTGATACACCAGGGAATGTTGGGAATTACACTAGACATTAAGAACAAGATGGTGAAGGTATGTTGAAGCACTACCCCGTACAGAATAATTTTTAATCACATATTTTTATGTTTTGTCGACATAAATTTCCCCTGACCTTTGCCTCTCACGTACACCTGAGTTAATAATTTAATGTTTACTGATATTAGTATTGATGGCATCACTCCTTCTGCAATCAGGGGATAAGCCAAGGTCTTCCAAAGTGATTTGTAAAGTATATTTTGTGATTTCAAGAAGATTTAGGGAGATCTGTCCATCAGATGGTAAATGCTTAACTCTGGCTGTATAAACATTAAATTAAGCATCCAAAGAAGTACTTATAAGTATTACTCCTTTTTAAAAAAATCTTCACCCCCATGTGACTGCAGGGTAGATATCACAGCTAACAATGTGCTAAAATGTGAAGTTCCTGAGCTGCTTGAGAAGTCCACAAGGTGAGAAGCAGTGACTCTTACTTTTACTGGGCAATTTTGCTGTGTACATTCACATTTGTGCACAATACTGAATAGATAATGACACACTCTTTGCATCTGATTAGTCCTGATTCAAAAACCAGAGGGAAAAATGTAAAGTCCTAAGGATGAAGTTCCCAAGTGTTTTATATTTGCAGCATTAGTGGTATTTCTGCAGATTCAAAAGGGGTTATTCTTGAGTTATTGCAAATGCATCAACAGCATTAGAGCTGAGGGTCCAGCACAAACCAAAGGAGTAAATGTACATTCCTCTAATATTTACACAAACATAAACCCATAGGCTTCATCCTAAATTCAGTTTTAGTTATAAAATATCCAATAACCCACTGGTATTTCTACATGTGTCCAAGCTTACATACACTAAAGTCTATAAATTTGCCATTCCTTGCAGGCAGTGTCTCACCCTGTGAGAACATCTGAGCTGTGCAAGAAAAAAGAGCTTCTGTTTTCAAACCTTATGAGCTGGCATAAAACTCCAAATTAATATTCAGAGACTATATTTATTATACATGACAAGAGATAATAAGGTGTTATTAATACATAATAAGTATCATACATTAGGAATGTAATGAAGATGCAGTCTCTGACTTTAAACCAATTATATCATTTCACTGTTTTATGTTGTGAAATTTGCCCAAATTTTCTAAAGAGTTCAAAAGGAATAGAACCAATACTTCTTGAATATTTTGTTTTGTAGATCTGATCAAAATGTTGCCAGTCTTTCTTGTGAGTCTCAGTAGTATTTTCTAGCTGAACTCGGAGAGAGTTACATGAATACACTGCAAACCCATCTTTGCCTTTAATAGAAGGATGCTTCTACAAAAAAAGGAAATTGAATGTGGGACTGTACCCACAGCCCAGAAGGTCTGAAAGCCAAAAGGTGGATTCAAAGCTGCACACAGTGTCTTATGGAAGCCTTATTTCTGCATTTTCTGTGCTTGAGAATGGCAGTATTGTGTATGAGAGAGAATACCCTCACTTCTTGTTCCTTGAGTAGATTTTTCAATGTTTTCTTTCATTAACCTTTAATTAAGATTTTAAGACTCTGTAGCTCATTGGAGCAGCTCCAGGTTCCAATAGTAGGTAAATATTAATATTATTCATCACTGTCATTCAAACCTAATATTCTTTCCTACCCCTTTTGGTGTTCACATCAAAAAAGCATCCAATTGAAAGTGTTATATTTAACTAACAAATGAGTTTGCCTGTGGTAGTTCAAGCTAAATATTGAGAGGAGGATTTATCAAACCTGCTATATTGAAAAGTTGCTGGAAAGGAAGATGCTGCTTGAAATAAGACCAAGAGCAAAAACGTGTGATGGGCTACAGTTGCTGTTGATAATTATTTTTATGACTGTACATCAGTACATCACACAGCTACAAGCACAGTCGTAAATGCCATGACAGCTGTGAGGAGCAGCAATGTCTCAGACTATGGGGGAACTTTTATCTTAAAAGATTCCAAATATGTCCTGGATGGCACAGATTACAGAACAGACTCTTGGAAAAGAATGTGTCCCCTTGTTAGCTTGCATGAAATGAGTGTTTAGAGATGAGAACCTCTGCCTAGCCCAGAGGTGCAGAGTTAATCCCAAAACGATTAACTGGATGTGAGCCTCAGGGCACACAGATGATTTAAGGTTCCAGGAGGAATTTTTGAGCTGTGTCATAGTCGAGCTGTGTCACTATAATTTTTTGACTAACACAATAATGTTCGTACATGTACTGACTTCCTTGGATTTCCCTCTCACGTGTAGAGGAAGGACAAAGCATTCCCAAACATTTCCCAGTGCCATAAACGTTCCCTAAACTCAGGACAGAGCAGCACATATTGTTGATCAGAAGAAAGAAGGAAATGCAAGAAGCAACCAGGATATCATTTA
Organism: Falcunculus frontatus; assembly: GCA_013398115.1. Classification (NCBI taxonomy): domain Eukaryota; kingdom Metazoa; phylum Chordata; class Aves; order Passeriformes; genus Falcunculus; species Falcunculus frontatus. Next base: position 26,555 of record VZRV01006490.1, read on the forward strand.
CTGGTCTTGATTTAATTATTTTTTAGGCTTTTCTAAATTAACCTGATCACCAAAATTTAAACCTGATCCACCTTCTCTGTTTTACATGAACACATTTGTCTGGTTGTGGCATTTTTGCATTGGAAGCAACTGTTTGAGCTCCAAAAAGAGTAACTGCCTTATTTCGGTTTATATACATAACTTGAGATGAAAGCAGCTGAAAATACACCACATGCTACAATGCCTTTCTTTCTTTCTTTGGAGAGGGGAGGAGACGTTTTCCTTCAGCCATGAGCTGCAGCCGCTCTCTTAGAATAATCTGGCACTGGTGGGAAGTGAGAGGGGGAAAATGAGAGAGAACATTGCAAAACAGAGAAAACCAGGGCGTTTTCTGTCACTGAACCACATTTCTCTGCCTCCTTCTGTGCCTACTGCCAAAAATTCTGAGGAAAAATTTATAAATAAAAACCTGTGCTAAGCAAAGTCATCTTCAACTGATGCTGAAAGTGTCTGAGATGCTGCAAAGATACAGAAAAAGAAACACGGTAATTTAAAACCAGCTATACAAGGAGTATGGAGTGATTCAGAAGTCCCTTGTAAATCAAAGGTCTCACTCTTCTGAAGAGATGATTTTCATTAATTTTTTTCCTGCATGCTTTTAAAATGAATGAGTCAGCCTATTAAGATCAAACAAGGGAAAGGAGGTGCTGTATGTTTTAGCTTTCTCTGCTATCTATGCAGTTATGAATCCAGTGCAGAAAATAAAATCTTCACATAACCTGAGCCACACACCATTAGACAACACTATGTTTTGAATTATTAGACAATATTCTATTATTAGACAACACTCTGCTTTGAAATTTTAAATGTTTTTTACTTTTGATTTAAAATTTTAGCAGAAATACTTTGCATAACTGAATAAATGAAATTTTAACTCATTCCTAAAAGCTATTGTCTTGTATAGATAGAGCAAATATTTTAAAAGGATGTTAGCATTTGGGTTCCCTAAAACTTCGCTTTCAACGAAAATTTCAATGGCCCTCGGTAGAGTCTATCCAGAGAACAGAGTCAAACAGTTCCAGTATCTGCTTTTCCCTCCATTTGTGGAAATACATGCCTGGGGACAGCTTCTGTCAAGAGAAATAAACCTCGCCAGCCAGATAAAAGTGGCCAAGCAGGAAGCACATTAAAAGCAGCATCTTGCACTGTGAAAGGAAAGTGATAAGAGCTGATCCTCGCGTTCTATGGCAGATGATATGCCTGTAAATGAGCATCTGGTTAATAGCACCTTATCTCATCTGCAGAGAACCTGTCTGGACAATATGATTGAAGGGTTTTTTTTTGCTTTGTAGCAGTGTTATTTTCTGTTTTAAAGAAAAAAACCCTCAGTTTTCTGCATTGGCAGAGCTTGGACTACTCTTATGAAGAAGGTTGGCATCGTTGCGTTTAAACAGGGGTTTTGTTGGTGAGGGCTTGAATGTGCAGGGGTTATTGCTCCTCCAGGCAAACTCAACCAGCCTGGATGGGTACCTGCTGCCTGAAGCCTTGCTGGCTGCTGGTGCACTGCTCTGGCCATTCAGGGGTGCTCAGCATCACCCCCCTCAGTGTGGAGGCAGACCACAGCCACGATTTCTGATCAGCCAGCAGTGTTTAACTGAGAAGGAAATCTCATATGACTCTGCATGTGGTCATAGAGCTACCCATGTCCTGGTCAGTTTGATGCCTCCTGCAGCCACCTAGAAACAGAGACTAGACAAGAGTAAGGGAATAAAGACAGGTATTTATTTGAAGGGCCTTCAAGGTACACCCTGGGGGAGCCAGAGGCTGCTTCCAAAAATTGGACCCCAAGATGGACCCCAGGTCACGAGTTCTTCACACTTTTATAGGTTTGGACCATTTGCATATCAGGGTTAATTCTCCAATTAAAGCCCTGGTTTAATGATGTAACTCCCCTCAGTTTGCCCCCCTTAGAATCTTTAGTTTACACATTTTGGGCCTAAAAACAGCCTGGTTGTCCTTGAAGGCAAAGCCTGGAGAGGCTTTGTTATGTCTGCCCAGTACGAGAGAGCAGGAATTACAGGCTACAAGGAACTTCAGAGTTACACTCTAAGCAGTACAGGATTTAAAAAAATAAAGGTTAAAACCTAAGGCATCAAGTTATGCAGCCGTTTTTAAATTGGCACCTTTTGAATACAAAGTTGTGGAAATAACGTGTCCAAAGAAACGTGGATCACTGCCTTTGTGTGCCACTGCTGATTTTTAGAGGGATACTTGCTGCCTGTTGTAGTTAGAGCTGCTGAGGCTCTGTACTCTGAGCCAAGGCAGAGCCCCTCCTGATCCCCCACTGTGGGATCCCCACCAACAGCCTGCTGCTGCAGCTCAGCAGGACACTGTCTGTGGAGTTCATTCTGGAGTTTCTGAGTGATTGGATTCATAACCCCACTGAAATCTTCTTGGAAAACAAGATCTCATTTTATAGCACATAATATAGCTAAGAAATGGGCTGTTGGGAATTAATTACCATTGTAAACTAAAGAGGTTTGCAATGTTGTGAACAGTACAACACAATGTATTTTAAAACCATGTCGGGCTTAAGTTTGCCTGAGTTTTCCTCTTAGTCCTTTGGAAAAAGCTCTGAGTGTCTGGGCAATGAATAGTGAAGTCAGATGACCAACAGGAACCTTCTCTCTTGCTGAAATGAACCAGAAGTATATAATATATGACTAGTCAGGGTGTCTGGCTTTTAAACTGGTACCAACAAGAATTAGTCTTGTCCCTTTGGAGGGATAGATAACATCACAGCTGAGATTTTTAAATCTCTCCCCTGCTCATCTCTCACTGCAATTTGTGCTGCTCTGGTTTTCCATCTTGACCCTCCTGAGCAGAGTCCAGCTCACTGAGCATTAGTCAGTTAATGTCATCCCTGGCTCTCTGGACTGTGTTTTATCTCGAAACGTATGTGAAAAAGTGGACAGTGTGAGCTAAGCTATACTTATCAAGGCGGACAAAGCAAGAGGAAATTTTGTTGAAGGAAGACATGGAAATTTAGCATGCAGATGACAGACAGAAGATATATTAAATTCCCAGGGTTGTGTGGCCAGTGATGTCTCTCTTTCTCTGACAGATTCCCATTTGTTATTTTGCTTGTTGCCCTTTTGATGGTAATTTGCTTCCTCACGTTGGTCATTCTCAGGCCTTCTGATGACAGGCACATGAGAAGAGGAGTGCAGAATATTTTTCTTAGCCTTTCTGGACTCCTGGGCACTTCCCAAGGAGAAAAGAGTAATGAGAATTCAGCCTTGATTTTTTTGTTCGGGTTTTTTTTGGTTGGTTTTTTTTTTTCTCTTCTGAAAGTGCTGCCTGAGTGCCATGAGGAGGAAAAGCAAGCGCCTTGTTTTAATTTCACACACTCACATATGTGCACGCAGACGCACACACAAACCCTCACAGAAGCAAAGAGAGTTATGCCTGCAGGGTTCAGGCTGAGCTGAAGAACAAACTGTTTTAATGAATATTTTGATCAATCTTGCCAAATTGATTTGGAGTGTGAGTACAGTCTGGGAATTTTTCTCATTAGTAGTGAACTTCATGTTAGAGGAACATGGAGTGGTGAGCTCATTAGTATCAGCCTGCCTGTGTCTGAAGGCGTACACGGTGACAGGATGACACAAGTGACAAGAGACAGGGGCTGTGGTGCTCTATGTTAAAAATATCCCTCGCAGGGCGGCTCTGAAATATTAATTTCACTAACATAGTTCTTACAATCAGTTACCAGGAATTAGTAAAAGGATGGGTAGAGTTGAAAGCATTTCCCTAAAAGGAAATCTGCTGGCTCCTTCGGCGAAGAGTGAAACAAATATTGGAACATCTGCCTTGGATCAGCAGCTTGTTTGCTGCAAAGAGAGGAGCATGCAGCAGATGTGTTGCACAGGAAATCACAGCTATTTCTCTTTACTGAGCAGAAGCATACACAGGATTGCCAGACAGGCCTTACCCATAATAGCAAATAACACCTCTGCTAGCAAAACACTGCTGCAAAGAAAGAAATTGATAAAAACAAGAGCAGTAGTAGGAGCACAGATGAAACAGGCAGATCTGTGATGCCATGATGGACTGGCAGCCAACCTCGATGTAGCCAAAGCATGGCAGCAGCTCCAAGGAGCCCTGGAAGGGCCATGACAGAATAACCTGATAGCATAGGGTTAAAATGCTTCTAAAATCGTGGTAGCTAAAATAGGCCTTGGGAAGGGGAGTGGGCATTGTCTTTGCTAAATCATGTGAACCTGCACCTGTGTTCCCACCTGTAAAGTAGATCACAAATGCGATGATTACTTAGTAATCAAAAATAATTATTCAGTTGTAGCAAAGAATCACGAGAAAGGGACAACGACAATGGAAATGCTGTGGGAAGGGGACTTAAAATTCATGCTCGGGTAGAATCAATAGAACAACAGAAAGTTAATGATCAACATATGATTGTATAACAGTTACATAAGGAGAGGGTATAAAATGTGTCTATCCCAAAACCCAAGTCGGGGTCAGATTTGGGTCTGTACCCCTGATTCCCAGAGCTCTTCCATACAAGCACCTGCATATAATCATGCTGTGATTATGTGTTTCAACGCTAACAAACCTGCCAGCTGAAAACATTCCCTCCTAACCCCCCTGGGTTAGTGGCTGCCTTATGGCCTGAAGCATGGGACTTTATGTCCTCTATAAAAGCACTTTATGCTCTCTAATGTAACGAGGGAACTTCTGATTGTACATAAAAATGTCTGCTCTTTCTAAATCCTGCTGCATTCTTGACCTCAGTGATACCACATGGCAACAAGTTCCTAAGGTTAATTATAAGTTTTGTAAGAATGTCTTCATACATTTTAAATCTGTTGCTTTTAAATACTTTTGAATACCCTTTTCTTCTTCTGTTGCAGGAAAATTTATATAGAAGTATAGACGCTCTACAATATGCAATTCTTACATTTATCTCAGCATTTCCCTTCTGCTGTGTTTGAAATAGCCCCAAACTCGCCATGAACTGAGTATTTTTTAACACCAGTTTCTTAATCTCACTGCCTCTGTCCTGTCTTTGAAACAGGTAGCTCAGAAATTAGGGTCATCTCAAGAAAAGTTCTTCATTTCAGCCATTTTCATCACTGGAATTATACATAAAGCTGGTTCCTTTTTTGCAACATCTTAATTTTTTTTTTTCCCCTTACACTGACTAAGACACGTACAGCAATAGTCAGGGTGCTGCTTTATTTATTTTTTTTCTTTCTTAAGTAGCTACTTTGAATTTTGAAATTCCAGGTGTGAATTTCTGATCGGTATGGAAAAAAAATTATTTTTTAAAAAAGGTTAAGGAAGTGTATTGATCTTTCTGTTCCAAGAGCAATGTAGCAAACAAAGAACAACCTTTATACTTAATGTCTGTGATGAAAATGGTTGTAATACGTGGAGGTACTCTTTCAGAGGTAGCTGCTTGTTTGGGATGGCAGCTTGTGAGTCTCAGCTTGTGTTTGAAGAGAGATTGAGAAATAAACCCCTGTATTTTCCAGTCGTCTGCAAATCAAAGGTAGTTCTTGGTCAAACTCAACTGAATTGTTTGGAGGGCAGTGATTTCACACTTGAATGAAATGTTTCCTGATCTTTCCAAAATAATAGTTCTTATATTTTAACAATCAAAATAATTATAACTCCTGAGTGTTCCTTGACTATTATTCTTTTTTTGGTTTTAATTTTAATAAAAATTTAATAATGTCACAAATTCCTGGGTTTTTTCACTATATGATACTCCTCATTTTGTTTTATCTCTGTTGCTGTATTGCAGTGCTGTGCAGCTTGGCAATGTTTCACTACTCGGATTATTTGTAATTGTCAGTTTCGTAGCAGGTTGTGGTGAAACTCCATTTCTTGTCTTCTTTGTGATAAATGCCTTTCCCCCCACAGACAGAGGGGTTCTTTTTGTGTGTTATTAGCTTTGCATTAGACCTGTTCTAAGAGCACCATAAAAAGTTATGTGCTACAGTTTTCAACAGTAAAAAATTTATGCACGCTGGAATTATTTATGTACTGTTAATTGAAGTGAAACAATTTGCAATTCTTTTTTTTCATAGTCAAATCAGTAATTATGTTGTAAACAACCAAATCATCTGCACTAATAACTTAAACATAACTGTATATACTTTTAATGATCAAAGATTTTTTTCATCTGATTTAATTCCCTGTGATTTTAGATACTTACTTTCAAACACAACAAGCTTTAAGAGAATGCACCAATAATTAATTTTGAGACAGGATCCAAATCATTAGCTTTGATTTTTAAGTAAAACGATCTGGGTTTAAGGATATAGAGAATAAATCATTTTTTTTAAATAGAGTATTTCTTTTCTAGAAGAAGCATACAGGATGAATTTTTTGCCTGTGTACTACTTAATGTGAAGTCATCAGTGTGATTTCAGACATGCTCTGCATTCTTCTTTCACCTGTCAACAGACTAGTTGATGTGTTTGCTCAATACAGCTAGAGCTTTAATCAGGGTAAAAAGATGTAACTTGACAGAGTGTAATTATTTTAATTGCTGTGGAAAGACCGAGAACTAAATTATGGGAGAAACTTGGTTTTCAAACTTAAGTCTGTTCTAGAACTGAAATAAGATTTCAGACACCTAACAAAATTTTGAACTTTGAGGTTCGTCCTTTCAAAACCCAAAGAACTTTTTCTAAAAGGGCCCATCCAGTAATGACAAACAATTCTTACAGTATGTGAACACTTCTAACCTTGGAAAGATTTGGTTTTCAAGCACTTTTAGGGTTTCTGTTGTACAGAATAAATGCCAGTTCAGCAACCATGCAATCTTTTCATTCTCGTTCGTCTACCCTTAAACACTTTCTGTCAGGAGTGCACCTATGCTCATTTGACAGTCACACTAAAATGAAAATAATTTTGATGGCTGAAATTCTTCCCTCCAAGACGTTTTAAATTGTCACAAGAAAACCGGGAAGGAGTCTTTGGCCTTCAGGTTGCAAACAATCATTGTTGAATGGTGGGATTTTTAGATAACCTTTATGTTTATTGCAAACTGGGACGTATTGAAGCCTCTATCAGACAGCCAAAATTGTAGGCCACTTTCCTGTGTCCACTAGGAGCAAAGCCCTACTCTTGCAGCCCATTATTGAAGAGATTTCTTAGGTGTGGGTGTTTCTGGCTTGAGCATTGTAGTGGTTTAGTTCGCATTTCTTACCTTCTGTGAGATAAGAGGTTTGGAGAAAGGCAAAGCAGGCTCAAACTTAAAGAATATGAAAGAAAGTTTATTACTAACAGAGTTAAGAGTAAAATAAAATAAGAGATTAAGACAAAACCCCCTTTTTTCTCCAAACACCCCCCCCCCCTACTTCCTCCAACACAAATAATGACAAAACATGGAATTTTGGTCAGCATTCACAATTCTTAAAAGTCTCTCCCTGTTATTTTGAGGAAATAGAGGTCTCTTTTACGTCGCGTGGTTTTTCCCAAACTGCACCAGCTAACAGCCTTTGTTTCTCTCGCAGGCTGCACACTGAATTCTCATCCCCCCTTATGTTAAATGGATTAAAGAGGGAGAAAACAGTTTGATATTACAGTCCATACCACGGTCTGTAAAAAGCAGATTTAAGCTGCGCGCTAAAAAGCACGTCTCCGCCCTCTCTTCCCCGCCGCCATCTTTTCAGCTTCACTCACTTTCTCCTTCTCTCTGACACCGAGGAAGCCATGATGAGGAAACCAATCCTCTTTTTCTCGGGTCTTGCGATGGAGAAAAGCTCGCTCCTGTTATGCTGCTTGCACTTGATGTTATTTTACAGTTCAGTATCGGCTGAGTTGGTTGTAGGAAAGTTCCGTCAGCTCCCGCCGCCTCCTCACGGTCGTGTGGGGGGGTTCCTCAGCAGTAGCTTCAGACGGTCTCGGCTCTGCAGCAGCAGCTGCTGCCCACGGCTCCGAGGGGACTCTCCCAGAGCCGGGGCCCGTCCCGCCGGGATTGGGGCCCATGCCCACCGGGGCCGGGGGAGGGGAGGCCCAGGGCCGCTCCAAAGAGCCCTGGCCAAATTCCCCCCCCAAACTCCCTGCCAGGAGATTTAAGCAGAAGCAAAAAGGGACACTTCCTGTGTCTCCACTGGCTTAAATATGGAAATTTCGAGAAGCGTGACTGGTCAAGAGATCTGTCCATCAGACTCAGGGTCAACCCACGACAAGCATGAACTTGTAAGAGCTGAGCAAGGCCAGCACCTGCTCACAGAAGGTAGCAGCCCTTTGCTGGCCCTTCCCTGCCCTGCCCAGGTGCTCTGACACAGCCCTGCCACGCTGAGTCACAGACTGATTGATCTCCAGGTGTCTCCAGAGCCACGAGCCAGCCCTGGAAGGGTATTTGTGTCATCTTTGGTTATATTCGTATGCCTTAAATGGATGCGTATTGTTGTCGCTTTTTGACAGCTTAAAAAGCCACAATTCAAAACAAAAGACATCCGTTCTCAAGGCCTCGGAGACTTTTGCTGCCTGCAAATATTTGCTCTTAGCTCCTGCTCTCACCCTGCCCACAGAGGGCTTGCTCCTCAGGTAGCAGGAGGCTTTGTAGCTCTATTAGTTGTCGCCATCAGAAGACACACACAGGTTTTATTTTTTGTCTTTTCCACACTGTTTTTGTGTGAAAAGAGCAGCTCTGGGAATCTGTTGTTTGGCATCCTCAGAACACCAGAGAAGGCACCATTTTCAGACGTTATGGCACATCGTTTAAGCTGTCACTTAGGTCACACACCTTAGCATTTTAGTAGTCTTTTCCTCTGTGAAAAAAAAAAATATTTTGAAATCTCTTAATTCAGAAATATAAAAGAGAAACAGAAGAACACAGAAGTCTGTCCCAAAGAGCTCATGCCCCTAAGTGAAATGGAGTGGGTGAGAAATATTTTCAGTTCTCTTTGACACTTTCCCACCAATTTCTTTGATTTATCATCTATTCATGGGGAGGCAGGGCCTGATACTGTGTTAAGGCAGGCTGCACAGAGCAAAGGTTTACTTCTAAGAAAAGCTTACATAATTTAAATATCTACAGCTGGGAAAAAAACCAAAACCCAAGCCAAATCAAAACCAGACAGTTTTTTAGATGCAGTAGTTGTGGTTTGGAGTTTTTGGTTTTTGTTTTTTTTCCCACAGCTATATTTCTAATCAATACTACTTATAGAAGGGCTATGATTTCTTTATATATCGCTCCAGATAGATAACAACCACAACAGTTCTCACATACTTGGGGGACTATTTCCACAATTCCGTGGACAGAAATTGGCTGCAAAAATAATCTTAAAGCCATTTGAGTAATCTCGCAACTGTTAGATGATTGCTTGGTACAGAGACTGATGGAAAAGGTAGCACTTTTGTTCAAGTTGTCAAGTGACATCTGGAATCCCTAAAGAACTTGTTAAAAATCAGTTTCACTGCAGATGCTGCCATATAAAAGTGCCTTTTTTTTTTTTTCTTTTTAAGAGAAATGGATCATAAACATTGTACGTATTATGCAGTCACAGAAACAGTCACTGCTGTAATTGTTAGCTTTTCCCTGCATGGAAACGTGGTATGGAAAACTGTTTGAGGCATTGGAATTGTCAGTCAGTGGTTTTCTGAGTGACACAAGCAGAGTAACCTCAGTAGAGGTTTCTGTATGTGCTTTGTTTGTGGTGGGAGGCAGGAGGAAAAACAAGTGATAAATCAGCAGATGGGGGGTCCTGTTACTGGTTGGTTAAACTCTCTGGAGCCCAGCTGGCAAACAGAAGAGCATTTCCTCATGAGGGTGATTTTTCAAACCAAAATGCAACAAGCAAACGGGTGGTGGTGCCTACTCCAGTATCTTTCATGGAGATACAGTCTCAGACCCTGGGATGGTCTCAGTCACTGGGTGAGATGCACACTAATTTCTAGAAAAGGTCCATTGTAATTAATTCAATATTAAGCACCCTCTGTTCAGATTTTAGCAGGGCTGAATCAGAAGAGCTCCCTTGAAATGAAGCAATCATCCTATGACCAATGTTACTGTCAAAAATGTTCCCTGTCTTTGCCTTTCCCTGGCCCCTCTTCCACACCCTTTTCTACAGTTCCTTGACCATGTCTGGCTGAAACTCATCAAGAATTGCAAATGATTCAGGCTGTGATAAAACTCAGAGGAAATGCATCCCTCAGTGAGCATGGCACAGAGCTCTCAGGGCAGGACACCTGGGCACCAGCCCATGAAAGCCTGAGAGGAAACAGCCAACAAATCACTGCCTCTGCAAGGAGTTTGAAATGTTTCACTCTAGTTCCTTTCACATATTAATGTTGCATTTAAAGCTGCTCAAGCTTACAGCATCTTTTATTGAAAGGTTAAATCAGAGACACTGCAATATCCCAAGCAATGGTTTATCTCTCTTTATAGTTATGTCATACGAGTTTGTGTTACCTGGTTGCAAGTCTTTCTAGATGCAATTTATTCACACTGAGTACTTAAAGCTTCTTGGAACCCTTACTTTATTTTATTTATGCAAGACTATTCAATGCAAAATCTGCACACATGCTTCCTGATAGCTGCATCTCTGCATCTTTGTAAGTAGTTTTTTGCATTGTACACAAAAGGTTTGTTGTTGATTACACATATAATTTCTTTAAGTCAACACTTCTGTTGTAAAGAGGTTCTATAGCAAGCAAAACATATTTTGAGCTCCTTTTTTCAGGCACTAATTTTCCCTTAATGTCCCTTAAGACATGTTTTTTGAACGATAATGTATCAACTGTTTGGTTTGTTTCTTAAAAAAAAAACCCCAAACAGCAGCAAAGAAAAAGAAAAAGCATACACAATCCCTTAGCTTTAATGAATGACTGAACAATGTGGGTCAGGAGAGGAGCTGAAATACATGTTACAGAAAAATGCTTGGCTCTCCATCCACGGTCAAAACAGCCATCTGAAGTCATTCCTTTTTTTTTTTCTTTTTGCCAAGTAAAACTATAAAAGCTAAAGAAAATTGCAAAATAAAGGAAAATCCAACACAAAATATGCTTTAGATCAAACTAAAACTAATCGTTTTTCAAAGAATCACCCATCTTCGAGTAAGAACCAATAAACTGGTGTTTTTAAAGCCCAGACAGCCAGTTTTGGCAAGACAGCTAGGAGAAGTGCCTGAAATCCCATACTCAAGGTGCAATTCTTGTCTTGTTTCTGCAGTGGAGCAAGAGGTAAACCAGGGCTCAGGGCTGACCTAGGTCAGGCATGAGGGCAGGGGAGATGAGAGCTGGGAAGGAGCACTGATACGTACAGTGTTGAGGTAAGCATGACTGTGGGGAAGCTCAGAAGGGAAAAAAATAAATAAATAATCACACACAGAAATGTGATGTGGCAGGAGAGACAACAAACTGCTCCAGGTTCTCGGAAGTTCTGGCTGCAGTGACCTGAGGGTGATGCTCTCAGTGAACCTCCTGACCCCTGTGCAGCCAGGACAGAATCTGCTTTGAGTTTCAGCTGTGGAATACCCTGTGGTGTGCCAGAGTTAACTGAGGAACGGAGGGACAGGGATTTCAGGGAACATGAACCTGCTCCTTATGGAGAAGAGCTGAGAGACTGCAGCTTAAACCTTAATTTCTCCTTACGTGTGTGTGTGTGCAGTGTGATGTGCTGTGCACAGCATGGGGATTAATAACATCCTTGCTGTCAGCTTGGAGATTTCACTGTGTTCCACCCCTACCTTTCAGAACATTTAATTATGCCTCTCAGTCAATAGAAAGGACTTCTTAGGATTATTAGATATGTCATTATATTATTAGATATGTTTTTGAGTGTCTGAGCAGAGCTGTCATTTTGTAAGTTTGTCAGATGGCAGGAAACAACCGAGAATAAGGAGAAAAACACCAGTTCCTATCTCAATATAGCTCATATTGCTGAACTAATTACCCTCTACTTGTAACTGGGGAGTTTAGAAGAACTCTGAGTATGCTAAAAAGCCTTGGCACTGTTTAGAGCAACCTTCAGCTGCAATTTGAAAGCTGTGGGCAATCCAGGACATCCACACTGGAAGGTTGGATAGAGATCTCAAAGAGCCTTGGGTTTAACACCAAGTTCTGGATTTCCAGTCTGCACTCACTGTTGGTGGATGGATATTTGCAGAGCCTGAACAACAGCATCTTTATAAGTTAAGCAATAAATAAAAATGTGATTCATAATCGTTGAGGATTCTTCGACTCAGAATTAAAATTGTCATGTCTTTTCCACTTGTATTCTATGGATTCTACTTCTACCACAGTCAATGATGTTATATCACTATAGAAAAACATCTTTTACAATTGTATTTTACGAGGCAACTGAGTGCCAGTGCCACTGTACAGAGCCCCTTGACAATTGTAAAGACATTTTCCTCCAGAATATTGAAATATTCACTTTTACACATGCATTTTCCTGGAAGTTTATACCCTAGAGCTTTTAAATTAATGCTCTAATCTGATCACCAGGTGTACAATTTGGTAATGCCCTGTTGTATACACTGAGTGTGAAGGCACACAAGTGAAAATATGACTTCCCATCCTGTGAAGAAGAGTTCTGTGTGTGGGATATTAGGACCTTTGATAGTTTACACCAAGGCAGAACAGAAACCTGCCAGAAGGTGACACAGAATAGATTCCTCAGAGTGGAGCCATTTCCACTGGATCTTCTCCACAACTTCTCCATACTGTGACTCTGATAGCCATACACTGCAATAAATCACTCATCACAAGAAGCACTATTTCATTCCAGAAACTTTCCATCCCACACTAAAGGATGGCACTGAGAAACCTCACTGACAATCCTTCGAAATGTCTCTTTTTATTCCAAAACGTTGGTTTTGGCCTCCTTAATCCCATCTCACAGATTTAGACAAGTATTCTTTTAATCACTGAGAACTCAAATGGGGGGTAGATTTTGCAGGCCATGCAAAGGATGAATGATAAACTAGAAATATGCACTGGACCAGATATTCATATCAATAGCAGTTAAATATGAATAGATCTTAGATCAAACAAGGGCTTTAGGGTACCTGGGTTTCAGCTTGTTTTTGACTATCAGCTTGTCTACAGGAACAAATCACTGTAAATACTAAAAGCTCTTAACAGTGGTTTTTTTGGCCCCTGCAATGCTCTAAATGTATTTTTGTCCCTTACCATAACATTCGCTATAAGTTGACCAGACTGTATCACAGAAACTCCAGGCAGAAAATGGATGAACAGCAAAAATCCAAGGATAAGGCTTCTCCCTCAGCTCTGGAATCACACAACAAGCTGTTGATGTTACAACCTTCTGCAAGGAACGGGCGTGTTGCTGCCACAGTGAAGTTTCCACAGCCGAGGTGCAGATGTGAGATGAATGGCCAAGATGAAGGCCCTGGACTACCTCAAGAATAAACTGCAAATCACCAAGAAAAGAAAGAAAACATACCCAGGTATGTTCGTGCCCAGGCATGCACTCTGGTATTTCTCAAGGTGGACTGGTTTGATAAAAATTATGACCTTTTTTCCTCTACCTTATTTTATTTTCCAGTACTAAAAATATTGCAAGTGCCTGAGGCGTAAGTCAGAGCAAACCTCCATTATCACTCCAGAGACTTGGCACTTTGCTCATTAGGCTTCTTAGGATCTGACTGAGTGACCTTGTTTGGTGGGAAGGCACAGATGGAGTCTGTCAGTAAATCTTGTTAATGTAACAAGTATTCCTACTGTTAGATGAGGTTTGCACCTCATACAAGCGTTTCCAGCCCGAGTAAACAACCACTGTTCCCTCCTTCCAATGTCAGCCCCCTTATTTCATGCCACCAGGTATTCCAGCGTTTGTTTTTACTGTGAATTACCAAAAGGAGAACATCTTGCTGTGAGTGTGGGAGGATCTTTCTCTCAAAGGCAGTCATGCGCCTCACTTCCAGAAAAAGTGATGTTTTCTTTTCAATTTGGATGCGTTACCTGATAAACACAAAAGCTTTCTTCTGCTGTGAATCTTTTCCTGAGCTTGAGAAATACTTTTATGACAAGAATGAAGTTTTTCCTATATTCATGCTCACGCAGTTGTACTATACAATATAAATAACTAATATATAAATAATAAGTAAAAGGTTTATCTATGAAGCAATTTTAAGTGTTCTAAAATTTTAGGATGTAGCCAATTTAGTTTCTGTGAGGAAATAAAAAGCTGTTTTTAAAGTACATTTGGTTTCTAAAGGGCAATGCTAAAAATGTGACACCACCTTGGTTCAATGAATGCCTTTGGGTAAAAGAAGAGGGATGCAACAGTAACTGAAGTATTCAAGTAAAATTCAGTGTTGTGACCCTGAACACCAGGACAAATTTCACGTTGTACAAGCAGCCATATTTTCTAAGTGTTTTGCATTGTTGGAGTACAGGAGCAAAGCTAGGAGTGGTTGAGTTAGGGACTCCCATTTTTCAGTTCTATCTTCAGATATATTTACTCAGTTTCCCATCCAAATGCAATTGTGACGACCTTGTTCCAAAGCAACAGCTTTGCATATTTTGAAATGATATTCCATCCTGGTTTGCAGGTGAAAGAATCAAGCTTGAAGTCAGAAACTGGGATCAATTTCTGTTGTCTCTTCCATAATCACTTGGTTCTACAGGCTATTTCAGGGCTCCTACACTCAGAATTTTGAGCCCAAATAAAAGAAAAATAAATGTTCTGCTTGCCTATGACCTGCAGGAAGGGCTGACTGCAGCGGGGTCTCTGTAACACCTGATTGGATTGCTGAGGAGGAAGAAAGAGAACAGACAGAGCAACCACACTGCTTTTACTTCTGCCTTCCACCCCTCAGCCCTCTCCAAAAAGCCAGCAAGGTTCTGCCTTTGAAAGCCAGCACTTCTCACAGCCTCACTAAGGTTTATAGTGCTTGCTTGTTTGTTTTTAAATACGCTAATTCATCTTATTCCGTGTGTGTTTCTGCCAAGTTCTTATTGCTTCCAAGGTTCCAACACTTTTTTATTAGTTAAAACTCCTCTTCGCTACTTGCTACTGTAGGGATTATAAAAAGAAATTAAATTTAAGATACCGAAGATCATCACAGGCAGAGGAATAAAACCTCCCTGCAAGCTTAATTAAAACAAGAAGATGGTCTGATAACGGATAATGTGTTGCTAATTAGGCACCAAAGGTAGGAGCAGGCCTGCAGAAAAGGATGTGCTATCATTATTAAAATCTTTAAGTTGTGTGGAAGCCCATGTCCAGATCCTGATACCACAGGAACAGTAAAGGCTTCTCAGGATCTGATGGGAAAGAAATGAGCAGAGTACGTTAAACAGATAAATGGGACAGGGGAAGCTGTTCTAGGCAGAAATGTGCTGGAAATGTTTGTTTTGAAGCAGAGTCCTGGCAAACTGTTTTCAACATTGTTGTTGGTAAGGTTTGAATAACACTGGCTTATCTTGATCTTGGCTTCAGGTTTTTAAACAAGTGAAATTATGACCTGGTATGATCCATGGCCCCAGAGATCTGTGTCATTTTCCTGTGTCTGTGCTAAGAGGCTAAAAAGTCACCTAATCTGTGTTGCTTGCTCATTTGAAACTACTCAACAGTGTAAGAAATAACTACATCTGGTTTCAGACAATACAACTTTAGATAATTCCTTGGTTAAAAGCCTCCCTCAGTACGAGCACATAGAAAATTGGCCCACTTCACAGGAAATGTATGCTGGTCAGCACAAGTCCTGTAAATGAAATAATAATAACAATAAACGTTAGAAAATGCATTTTAACTTTGCCTTTTCCTCAGTGAGGACTAATTAGGACTTGCACATCGTGAAGACTTCTCAAAAGATGTGAGCTGATATTTGTGCCAATTTTGCGAGCTGGAGTAAAACAGAAACAGTGCAAAATCAGCTTTGTTATTTCTGAGATTGGTAAATCAGGATTATCAAGCCCTTTCTTTCACTTGTCCCTGTTCACTCAGGCTATTTTCTGTGAGAATGGCTCTGTATTGCAGTGATAGTGTATTCCAGGTGTCCTGTCCTGCACTATTCTCACTGCAGGTGCCTGCAGTAATGAAATAGCAAGCCTTAGCAATTCTTCCTGGTAATAGTTTGTTCTCATACTTAATTGACACAGCCATGGAGGTAGAGCCTCAGATTGCTTCTGCATCTCTGCGGACACACTTGCAGAGAAAATATCCTGGTCCTAGGAAAATACCATTCCCTTGCACTGATAGGCCCTGCAATGAAAGCCTGGGGCAGCTGGAAGAAGTGGAGCCTGAAATTCAGATTGCCATCATTTTATCAAAGCAAAACTACTTTTTTTTTTTTTTTCCCCCCCTCAGGAAATTCATAAGATGTTTCCATTGCTAGCTGATTTTACTCAATTCATCCTAAACCATCCAGATTTCTTTGCGAGGTGTTGTTTTTCATTACATGCAAATGCAATTTTCCCCAAATAAAAATTCTCTATTTGTATTGTCTTATTATTTTTTTTTTTTAAGCTAACTTGCTAAATTTAGAAATGAAAATGTGTCCAGCAATGATTAAACTATTCTCAAATGGAAAACCTCAATGCAAGGGCTATGCTTTTTATCTTTATGTTGAGTTTCTGCATAGAGCCATACTTGAGAAATACTTGAATGATTGAGATGTTGGTTTTTCAAACACCAGAGCAAGTTTGCCGTTGATTATGGTCGCCTGGAATTGTCCTGTAGCAACATTTCACTTTGCAAGGCTGGATTTGCTGCTAACAGTAAAAACCTATTTACTGTTTATTTGTTGAAATAACTGTATTTATTTCTATAAATGGGGATTAGGATTATTTTATTTGCATCAGTAATTGATAGTTCACAAAATACCTATAAGAAGTTTTCAGATTATTAAAAATAATAGGTGAAATGAAAAGTTATCATGGCATCACTAATTTAACCATCATTCTTTACCTTTCTACAGGCCACTGTCAAGCTCTGAAAACAAAGTCTATGAGTTGCTGTTCTGGAAGGTTTCTGATTTCATTTAAATCCATGCAAATCCAGCATAAGAACATTAAAGTGTATGAATAATTGAAAACTTTCCACTGAAACTGGTTTTCTATACAGGGAAAATAATAATTTTTTATTAAACTCATCCTCCTTCTTGAAAAAAAACCCCAACCAAAGAAAAAAAAAAAGAACAATGCTCTCATTTTCATAGGAAATTTTATCCAAAAGCGATCTAATACTACTTTTCCATAGTCTCACATGATACACAAAATCATCTTACCAAGAATCTGGACCTTGATAACGACTGGCATCAGCTCCAACGTCCTTGACATGTGTCATGGCATGGATTATTGCTCAAATCAATACGAAGCAATTTCCAGTCAAGGGAAACAACTGTCCATTGGTTCGTTCTGATCCATTTGCAGATCGTATCCCTGCAGCCTCCCATGGATTTGCAGCTGCTCAGTTACAGTCTGACTGCATGACCCCCGTAGAGCGACACCCAAGGAGTGTTTGTGGTGCACAGTGACATTCAGAACAAAGCAAACACGGTCAAGTTTGCAGTTCACATGCAGTTCAAAGCAGAATCACGTGAAAATAAAGATGTCGTGGTAAGATATGGGTGTCACATATGTTCTTGTTTCCAAAAACTCTGGGATGTTTGTATGGCTCCAAAATTCCCACTCTGCCCCATCAGCTTGTTTTAAGGCACGCAGAAATACTGTTTGTTTCTTATCTACAGGAAGAAGAGTAAACCAGAAGAACAGAAAATAACATGTAGCTTTTACAGCAAAGTTCCTGGAGAATTTCTTCATTAAAACTAAGGAAACATCTTTTAGCAGTGCTAGTGTGCTAGACAACAACACGAGTCATTGGGGAAATAGGAAGGCACCTTCAATCTTCTAGATATTCCAGGTTTGGGAATATTTACTATAATAGAAACTGGCCAGAAGTAGTAGTTTTATGGCAGGTAGCCTTCAGACCTCACCTGGTCCAGGGAATACTCCTTTTTGTCCCACGTAATTGTGTTGTGGAATTACAGGATATTGGTTGGACAGAGAACTTCTACCCCATTTCCAGGCCTGTCTCCTATGATGCTTCAAATCAGGATAAATTATTCCATTTGCAGGATGTTGTGATGGTGTTATGCCAAAAAGTTTGAAGAAAGCTCACTTATAATGCACCATTTACGGTGTGGCTTTAGATGTTTTACTCCTTATTTGAAACAATATTTGGACATTTTGCTATCCACTTTGGGAAACCTTTTTAATACACATTTCATACGACATCCATCTTAAAGAATGTCTCAAAGCAATTACTGTAACTTAAGGAGCCAACAAATTATATATATATATAAAAATGATGTATACATAAGTAAGACAATGGAGAGCTAAGAAAATAATTCCACCAGTCTACATCATCTTTTTCCAGACTAATGTTTTAAAAGAGCAGCACATTTTTCTTTGTGACAAGGCTTTTCAACTTGCCCAGTAAGATTCTCCTTATGTCCTAGGGATAATATAATATATCTCTCCTATGTCCTAGGCATAATCCATGCAATTTGAAGAAAGAGGTGAGACACAAAAAGACAGTATAGTGAAAGTCATAGACTGACAGGGGAAGAATCTGTAAAACAGACTTGTCAGCACTCGTTATTATCATCATTTCTACCACTGATCTAATATAGACCACGATTCTTCAAAATATTAATCATAAACCACATTTTAAGTACATGAGCCAATCCTTCTTTCTCAGAAAATGTGCTTATTGCTTTTGTAGTTACTAAGATTCAAGAATACACTTCAGATGGTTTCTTAAGTGAGATTGCAGTGGGAAACAGTATATTCTAGAGCTCTTGCTTCAAGTGTTTCCACTTCTGATTATACCTCCACTCCCTCTGTTGAGAAAGCCTTGTTATTCAGAAATAAATCCCTCCAGAGCATTCTTGGAGGCTTTTCTATGATAAATGTTACAGAAGGGCAGATGTGTGCCATGTCAGATTGTTGTAAAAGCATCGCTGCCAGGAACTGAAGTTTAGAGCAGGAACTGCATCCTCAGATACCACAAGACAATTGGTATCTGGGCAAGTTTATTTTAAAACTAAGAAAGTTGTTTATGTAAAAATCACTAAAATACTATAACTGACAACAAAACATACTTTTTCATATTAAACTTTCTGAGCCAGCTTGAGATTTAAACGGAGTTTTCAATTATTGCCAAATGGAATATGACATCCTTAGTGGAGCTGACCCCTTCCAGTCACCTAAGCAGTATGCAAAAAACCAGATGGGATCATGATTTCTTTTTACAGGTGTGACCCCATGCCCTCAGCTTGCAAATGCTTCAAGCTTTTTAAAATAGAAATGATAACGTGTCTTATCTATTTCCTTCTCATCCTTCTCATCCTGCAGCTAAACCAGTTTGATTATCCTATATGCTTTTGCCTCTTTTCTTCTTGCTTGCAGTGTGGAAGGATGAGGAAATGTGGCTTCCTTGGGGCATGGAAAGAGCTGACAGGGATGTTTCCTCTCCAACTTGACCTTGTTCCTAGAAATAATCTGTTCCACAGTCACCTCGGGGACAAGCTGAGTGTCTCTTTGAGCCCCTAGAGTTTCTGTCTCCTATCAAGAACTGAAAGACTGGAGCACAGGCAGCAACAGGCAATCCCAAACCACAGTTTGAGTGTTGGTGCACTTTCCTTGGGCAGGATTGGATACTACAAGAGAGTGCAGAGACTGGAAGACAGATCTGAAGTGATTACAGCAGGCTGCCTCGCTAAACAGCCACTCACATTCCACGAGGCACAGTCTGGTATTCCCAGTTAGCTGAAATTGCTGTTCCTCTGCCTGGAATCCAAATGTCTCAACACAAGGACAGCAGTGCAATCTCACCACGTTCTGGACAGCTTTCCACACACCACTTGGCAATAGCTTTATTCTTTCCTGTGCAAATGTTCAGGTTAACCCCAGCAGGCGTGAGCTTTCAGTACTGACTCTGGGAGTACATACTAGCCATGGAGATAAGGATTTCTATTTAAAATTGTACTCTGGGCAGGACGCACTAGATTCCTTTCCCTCTGTGTATGGGCTAGAGGAGATGTGATTTGACAACTTCCAATTTTGGAAACTTAGTTAGGATCCTAAGTCAGAAATCATAAAGCCAGTCCTGAATGCTGCTACTGACAAAAAAAAAAAAAAAAAAAAGAAAAAAGAAAAAAAATAATCGAGCTTCATGCACATGCTGAAATGAAGGTTTGCAGTTCTGTCCAGTGACAGAGAACCCATGGGACTCTTATATCAGCTGCATTTGGACCAAGCAGAGGAACACTCCTTCCTAGTGATAGAGAAGCCATTTATAGCCTCCATCTGCTGGTGAACACACAAGCCAGGCTTTCAGCCTTTTGCTCTCCGTAGGGAGCTGGTTAAAGTCAGTCACCTTAGACTGAGACACATCAGAGGTGCCAAAGTCTGGAGTCCTTTCCACCTCTCTTCAGGAAGCAGCACTCTGAGCCAGCCAGGAGTTAACCCACAGTGCTTCCAACACGTCTGCGATCCCAGCAATCCCTTTTGTTGTGCATAAACACACATAAACCTCCATACCTGTGTAAGTCTGGCTTTGACACATCCATTCACTCCTCTGCCTCGTGTTTCCCTGGTCTCTCCCTCCAGCTTTCACGGGCAAAGCACCATCTGACTGGCTGGCATTCTGCAGAGCCACGCTCACCATCCTGCTGGGTCTGTTAAAACAGCTCTGTTGTCGTTGTAGCCCAGAATATGTTTTTTTCTCCACGGGGAGAGTCTCAGAGATACAAGTTGATTTCCAAGTTTGAAAATGTGCTAGATACAGTAGGTTTTACAGGAGGTCATCCACTACTGATTAAAGAGAATAGCTTTCCTTCTCTGCTATAATTTAATCCATTGTTCCTTGCCAGTTCTGTACCTCCACTTGCTAGGCCTGTTATTACCTTTTTTCCCAGCCCTTTTTTACAGCATGGAACATATCCTTCTATCTACAGGTGGGAATGGAAATACTTTTGCGAATGCCGTTATATGATTTTCTTAATGCCGTTATATGATTTTCTTTTCTTCATTGCATGAATAGGGAAAATATTCTGATTNAGGAATGGAAATACTTTTGCTAATGCTGTTATATGATTTTCTTATGAATAGGGAAAATATTCTGATTAAAAACCTTGACATTAAGTTTGGAATAATCTACCAATCAATTTCTCAGATGACAAGCTGATAGAAGGCAGCATGTATCTAAAGAGTTTACAATCATATCCCTGTGTTATCTTAATTAATGCAGTAAGACCTGTGCACATAATTCACTATTTTCATAAGATATTGACAGCTGACCTCATTTCTCCACGGCATTTTAAAAATACATTTATTGTGCTGCATCCAGTGTGCAAACTGAAAGAAATCCTCTATTACAGAAGAAATTCACATATTTTAATATTTACTTATAATAATTAGTCTCAAGTTGTTCTGAGAGGTACAAACCAAAGGAATAGAATGAGAGCCCATGAAGACAACAAATGAGTGTGGTACATAAAGTTATGCTAGTAGTATTTGTCACACTTTTCACCAGTGAAAAGGAAATGAAGGCCTTCTACATCGACCATTCCTGTTGCTATTCCTTTTTTTAAAATTTGTTTTTGTCTGGCCAGTGCTTTCAGTTTGCTTAGGATAGGAAGAAACAGAAGGAGAAAGAAAAGAAGAAAGAAAAGAAGAAAGAAAAGAAGAAGAAGAAAGGAGAAGGAGAAAAGAGAAAGGAGAAAGAAGAAAGAAGTAGAAACTTCTGCTTTTTACTAATTCCATTTTTTTAATGAGGAGTCCATAGCATTTTCTGGACAAAGGTGACACACACTTTAAATTGCATAAACAATAAAAACACATTACTGTGGACACTGGCAACTCATTTAATTTCAGAGTTGTAAGAAATACTTGAATATGAGAAGTTAGAAAGTACTCTTGCTATAATTTATTGATTTTAATAGAGGTTTCTGCTTCAAAATGGCCATTCCATTAGGCAAAGTGCTGATCTGACTGCTAACCAAAGCAAACAGAACAAGCTATTTCAATATCAGTGAGATGGCCTCCTTTTGTTTTGTTCTTTTGTGGGTTTTCTAGCTTATCCAATTGACACATGATCACAAAAAGGCCCAAATCCATTAAGTATATTGTCCACACAGACTATTGAAAAAAAATCTTGTAACTACTCTCTGGTACTAAGAATAGTAAAGACATGAGAGATTTTGCCACTCTACGAGACTTTTCTCATTTGAGTCAGACAATTTGGTGTGAAGAAGGCCAGCACATCCACAGACAATGGGCAGGAATCAGCCCCACCTGTGACGCTCCTTGTGAGGAAGGTGGGAGAAGAGCTGCTCCCAGTGTGGTCACACAGGCTCTGCCTTGGCTTCACGGGGAGCTGCAGCTGCTCCTCCCTCCAAGCTGAGCACCAGGATTTCAAGCTTGAGAGCCGTTCTGAGCTGTTATTTGTGGCCAGGTGAGGTTTATTTATGTAAGGTGGGCCAACTCACAGCCTGGTTGCTAATCAGGTTCCTGATTTTCACAGAGTCAGCTTCTTTTCCATCTGTCCCTAGGGGCTGCACTGGTGCTCTCTATTGTCTTTCATGCTTCACAGAGGGATGTTTTTAACATGGCCATTAACCCAAAAGCTGGCTCAAAAATTGGGCTTTTCTGTGGAGCATGAAAAGCAGCAGGGAAGAGCAAAGCACCTACGGTTCCTGGGGAAAACCTGGCAGGTGGTGAGAAGCGGAATCCTCTTTGCACTGAAGCGAAATATCTCAGATGGAGCGAAAGGACAGATGGAGTGAGACAGAAAAGTAGTTCCAATGTTGTGTGGCACTGGAGTTTAGAAAAGAGTGATACAGAACTCAGCTAGAAGCCACCAATGTGACTGGAGCCATCAAGGGAGGGACAACATTTTACATCTACATCCTCACTCAAGCAAGGTGGTGAGAAGGCAGTATGAGTCTGGCCTCTCTGTAGTGTAAGATGCTAAAGTGTGTCACACCACAAAAATGTCCCTTAGGTCTTGGGACTGTGACCACACAAGGACTGAAAGAACAAGGATGATTTTCTCACACCTTGCAACGTTCCACAGGAATCAGCAATAATGTGTTACACAAGGAAAAAAAAAGAAGAGTGCATATTTCAGCCAACACTTTGTCCTCCATATTAATTGTAACAGCCTCCCAAAAGGTTTGCTCTTTAAAACTCATATTTTCATGCAATTCACCACACACTCCTCATATTGCTCTCACTGCTCTCTTCTTCAACAGCTTCCTGAACACTTAATAATCTTGACTCTTGACATTTAAGAATCTGTTTTGCTTCAGAGAAATGCCGAACCCACCACACTAATCTCCATCTTTCCTACCTCACTGCTCCCTCTCCCACTTATGCCCCAGATGGGCCCTGGAAAATTTCTGTATGATTTATTTTTCCTTTTTAAGCTTCCTTATCTAAAAAAAACCCCAACCAATTTTTACATGAAAATCTCAAATTTTCTCTCAATTTTCAAGTCCCGAATAGTGCCACATACTATTTCTTAAAACTGCATTTCATTTTCACTGTCACACAGCTATTCTCCAAAGCTGCTGCTCACCTGCTTCTCAACCTTCTGCATGTTTTTGCTTTCAGCTTTTACAAGTCTGGATGTTTTTCCATAGTGCCCTCATTTCGCCGCCACGTTCTGTGATTCCTCCTCCAGCAAGTGCTGACAGTGGGAAGAGAGAAAAAGAAAAGTCCAGTGCATCTGTCTCAGTCTCCTCCCACCCCCTTCCCCTGGTGATATTCACACCTTCCTCTCTTCACAGAGGAGACTTTCAAGTCTGTTTTTGTCCAAAACATCATCAGCTGGTTGCTTATTCACAGGAAGACTATGTGGAAAATCCTATGGGATACACTGCAATAACAGTTTTATCTAGTCTGGGATTTAGGAAGCTTTCCCTTGTCACATAGGATTTTTGGGTCCATTACAAGTACAGTTATGAGAAATATGTGTGAGCTCCTGTGACTGAAGCTGCTAGAGGTCAGGCAGACTTGTCTCCTGAGTTTCAGATAGTAGCAATCAAGACCAGGACAGAATTTTGAATCATCACCTTTCAGGATGTTTTGGTTTCAATCCATGCCTGAATCCAATCTCAGACCCATGGAATTTCTATTTTCCATCAATAAATCTCCATGACCCACTTCAGCAATCTTGCAACTTGCCCGGTATATCAAGGCAAAATAATAATAATAATAATAATAATAATAATAATAATAATGATAATAATAATAATAATAATAATAATAATAATAATAATAATATTAAAAAGTGACAAATGTTGCCTTTCAAAATTCTCAGATACTAAGCTGCCTACAACTGAAACTATTACCCAGTTAGGTAGTTTGTAATGCTAAAATATTATATTTATCCACATACTCATGCCTACATGTACATCTAATCATATGTGTTTGTATAAATATATTTGTACATGCAGACACTCTATATAGGTACAATAAAAGTACTCAAAAAGCACTTTATTCACTGGTTGAAACAGAATACTGAGGTGTGCCAGAGTCAATAGGCACAGCAGGGGAAGCTGTGTTTTATGTTGAGGAAGGATTTGTTCCTCTTTTGTTCCTGTTTCTTGTGGGAGCGGTTGTTATTTGTTACCTCATCTTGATCCTACATGAAAACAAGTGAAACTTGTGAAAATGAAAACAAACAATTCTCTACAAGTTTAAACACATTTTGTTGCTTGTGTTCTGTTGACAGAGCCAAGTAAATTTTGATTTTGCCAGTGTTTGCAGGCTTATTTCTATATTCGTGTTTTGAAAATACGATTACAAAACCGAATTCGCTGGCTGTGAATATTTCTTCAAAATTTTGGTTCTCAGAAGCAGTTAGTCCATGCCCAGAACTCGATGGACTCCAGTAGGAGCTGGGAAAGGATCGGGTTCTAGATTACCAAAAAGTGAAAACCAAACTAGATACCAATAACACATTGTCAACGTTTCGTATTTCACATCTCCCATTTTAACCAATTTTATTTTGATACACTGCAGATGAATAAAAGCAGTATTGTGTTTTTTACAGGGGCTGCTTTCTACTGGACATGCACATGGGGAAAGTGCAAATGATATTTCCCTCATTCATTTTGGAATTGCTGTGAATTACACAACTGAACTTACTGCATTCTAAATATAAATGAACTAAAATAGGCCAAACAAACTCTTTTGGGGTGATCTTCATCTTCCTGAGCTGGTTTTAGAGATACACAGGCAGTGTGGTCCTGAGATGGCCACTGGAGGTTCAGGAAATATTCAGCTGAAAAGTTTAAGAAGGAGAAGCCAAACATCACCTTGCACTTAATGAATGTTGCTAGTAGGTTACAAGGAGACAAGGTTCCATAAAAGAACACAGCTCTGCACCTACTCTCCTACAGCCCACACAAACTAGTAAAAGATACATTATTATCTAAGGAAGAAAAAGACTTTTTAATTTCCCATTCTCCCTGACAAGCTAAAACAAAAATCCCTTGCTACTCATATCTGAAATTTGCCCCCCCTGCTGCTAAGGTAGAATAATATCTGTTTCCTGAGATCAGAGTCCGCTGTAGGCTACCGTCCCTACCCTCTACGAGCAAATTGACATAAAAATAAACAGCCACGTTCATCTGTCTGCACCTCCCCTTCCCACCAAACCCTCTCAATTGGAAGACACTGCAGAACACGGCAAACCCTCATTAAATAAACCTGCAAAGCTCAGGGACTGACTGAAATCTTCCTTCTCGTTGTGTTGCAGCGGCTTTCTTTGAAGCCAAACGGCAAGAACTCCAAGGCCAGCTGTTGTCAGCGCTCTTTGTGAGTCACTGAGCAGCAGATGCTGAAAGAGCTGTGTTTCTAAAGGCAACACCTGCTGCTGAACCTGAATTTCCAAGCCGCAGCGTTGTGCACGTACGGAGAGAGCAACTGACCAGGTGTGTATCGCTAATAGCCACTCTTGGTGTGAAATCAGAGATTGTCAGCAGGAAATTGTAACCAAAACCTCTGGAGCCACTACAAAATTTGCACTAGTCCAATGGCACGGAATTTCTTCAGAAAGTAAAAGAATTGCAATTATTTAAGTTACTCGCTTTTATTAGACAAACACTTTGAAGACCACCGTAACTTTTTTCCAACACGTACCTGTGTCTCAATTCAGACTCAAATTCAGTGCTGTCTTAGGCAGAAATTTCGGAAAAATCGCTGCTTCTGATTGCAAAAGCAACATATAAAAAATTAATTCTCCCCTTCTTTATGTACACAATGAGTTTACACGGTTATCACATAAAACTGTTTACTGAACAAATTCAGCATAAAACCAGATATTTCTCTCTATTTGAAAGGAGAGAAGGAAAGTAAAGATTATTTCTGAACTGGAATAATTTTGTTTGCCTGACCTACAGCACCACATTCAAAATTTTTATATTAATATTATTGATATTAATTTTTATGTTATACTTTTTTATTAAGCAGTGTAGAAGTCAATAAATTCTAGCACCCGGCAGAAAAAGAAAATAGCAGCACAGGCACTGCTCTAAAAAAAAGTTTCAAAACAAATGTATTATAAAACTTTGGCCCTACTTGCATGTACTCATGAGGATCCCATTGCCCACCCAGCCTCCCTGCTTGCCTGGGTGATGCCTCCTGCAGCCACCTAGAAACAGAGACTAGACAAGAGTAAGGGAATAAAGACAGGTATTTATTTGAAGGGCCTTCAAGGTACACCCTGGGGGAGCCAGAGGCTGCTTCCAAAATTGGACCCCAAGATGGACCCCAGGTCACGAGTTCTTCACACTTTTATAGGTTTGGATCATTTGCATATCAGGGTTAATTCTCCAATTAAAGCCCCGGTTTAATGATGTAAATCCCCTCAGCTTGCCCCCCTTAGAATCTTTAGTTTACACATTTTGGGCCTAAAAACAGCCTGGCTGTCCTTGAAGGCAAAGCCTGGAGAGGCTTTGTTATGTCTGCCCAGTACGAGAGAGCAGGAATTACAGGCTACAAGGAACTTCAGAGTTACACTCTAAGCAGTACAGGATTTGAAAATAGAAAAGTTAAAACCTAAGGCATCATGGGGACCAAGTGGACTGGCACAGATCCTGGGCAGACTTTTCAGAGTGGCTTCTTATTTCAAATTCCTAAGTCTTTGTTTGTATTTTTGGTTACAAACAGCTACTGCTACCTAATTCTGGCAGCTGGGCACACCTGGATCTCCTGGACAGAAAGTACAGCACAGTAACCAAGTGACAGTGTGGCACCACAGGTGAGAAAATAAGCTTGGCTCAAACAAAATACTCTTAATCCTCATGAAGATGATTCCTTGTGATCTAAGTAGAGGACAGTGCAGTGTCACAGCTAAATCTCCTCACCGCCTTTCAATACCATGGTCAGCCTGTATCTCCTTTTTTTTTCTCAAAGTATTTTCCTCCCCAAACTCATTCCTCCCTTTCATTTCTGTTGGTCTGTATTGTTCCAGTGCATTTTGTAGCTGTGTACCCCTGGGTGAGGCATGTGGCAAACAAAGCTGGAGGTAAAGATCTCTTGATGCAGGGGGTGACTTTCTACATTCAGTGTGAGCTCATGTGAGGTCCCTGGCTGTTCCCAGAGGTTTATTGTGGGTTCACAGGTACGAGAGGAACAGACCTATACTCGTACCCATACATCCATGCATCTGCAAGAAACTGAGGAGGAGAAAAAGAAACCAAACTTTTAAAAGTTGTCTGAATATACTGCATGAATTATCCAAGCCCGGATTCCCAGCCAGCTTAAAGGTGGTATTGTAAAACTGAAGCCAGGCAGAATGTGCAGAATTTAGCAAACTTGACATATTTTCTCAGCTCTGCACGCTGGGAAAACTGTAGCAGTTATCACATTTGTCTCCTGAGTGGTGTGTTTCACCTTTTAATGTCACACAATGCAGAAACACACCTGTAGTTGCAGTGTATCTGCACTTAATGTTTACATTCTCTGAAATATTTTTTCTATGTGGCCTGAAATAATAACTGCACCAGTTGCTCACACCTGTGTTCCCCCCAAAAAAGAGTATAGTTTTCTTCTGGGTTTGTTTATTGTGTGTCTTTTCAGTTTTGGTATTTTTCTTTTCAGGTGGGGAGGATCTTCTGACAATCTCAATTGCAAATTAATTTCTCCTTCTCATAAAATTTATCATTATAAGAGCATGTGGGCTTTAATCCTGTTACTTCCATGCTGTAGCTCAGTTGTGTGTTCCTAAAATCTCCACCCGGTTTTTTCACTCCATGTACAGCATTAAGCACAAATAGGGTGAATTTAAAGACCAAAGCCATACTTCACAAGACCAATGTAATGAATCTGACTCAAATATTTTTGTGGGAATGTGTCCCTAGTTCTGAGTGCATTGCTCATAGTGATTTCTTTCAGATCGATTTACTGATTCCATGGAAGCAGCCTGTATTTTTACTTCATAAATCCAGTTTACCGGTTTCTTTTAGCAGGTTTTTATTGTGTTGCCTCCTTACCCCACAGTAACAAAACCCCAGTACCAACATCACCTGAGGTACCAATTAAAGCATTATGAAAGGCTCAAGTACACAGTGCTCATGGGAGAGTGCTGCTGAACAGAAGACTGGTAATTAATGTGGTAACTCGATAGAACTGCTCAGTTCTCCTGTGAACCTTGAACTTTGGCTGTCCACTGATTCATCATCGCTAGAAGAAATTATAATACCAGTTAGGAAGCATACCAGCACTGGTCTTAATACAACCTGTGATGCCCTCTTGTCTTAGGGAATGTTCATTTACTAGAGCAAAGTGGTCTCTATGGTAACCAAGCCCACAAGGTTTATCCCCCAGTAACTACAGTCCATTACAGTCGGTGTCTGCCGAGGCACTCACCTTTTCACAGGCTGAAAGGAGCTGTTTCTGTGTGGAAACAACAGCAACAAACATCCCTGTCTCACTGCTGGGCGGCTGTGTTCCTCAATTCCCTTTAAAAATCATGTCCCCTCTACATCTGATAAATTATTCATTTCTTTAATTCAACCTTTGAAAAAACATGGAGCAATTAATTTGCTAAAACCAAACATAAGTTTTCTCTCCTGCCTCTGTAAGCAGAGAGAAATCAGATGTCATGGATCTGATCTGGAGGCAGCTGGAGACACAACAGTTTTAACCCCTTTTTCCATTTCTAGCCTCTAAAAAGACATTTTTGAGAGCTAAGAAGAATGTTTATGGCATATCCACAGACACTGGTGTCTATTCAAGTCTTAAGTCTTGCAGAATTGCTAAAATAGGAGATTAAATTTACCCTTTTTTATTTATACGTTCTAAAGGGAAAAGATGGACACTTAAAATGAAGAGACTGGTTCCCACAAAGGTTTAGTAAATGAACTGACACTCTTGTTCAGTTTTTACTCAGAGGATCTCCAGTTACCAGAGGGCTCAAGTGACCCGAGATGACTCCTAAGCTCTCAAACTCAGGCTCATTTCTCCCCACACCCCTTTGTGCCTCAGCTCCCTTCCCCTGTGCCCTGATTTCCACTCCAGAAAGTCTCAAACCCATGGGCTGGGGACGTGGTAACTCACAATCGCAGGAAATACCAAAAAATTGGGATTTCCTCCCTGAGTGTGAGGTGGCTTTGCTGCTGCTAGAAGAGAACTTTGTGAGCTAAAACTTGGATGTACTTTCCCCTAAAGCCTTCTCTCCTGGGTCTATCTGGGTGACTTCTGCTGCTGGTTAAGATTTTTTTTTTTTGTGTAAAGTGTTCTGATGCTTCCATGAAGTTCAGTGGTAAATTGAACAGCAGCAGGTGCATGAATATCCTTCAAGCCCCACACATTCACAGCCTGAAGTGTGGGCACAGGAAGCCACAGTGCATTAGGTTTCAGAGTCTGAGGGTCATTCTGGTTGTGACTATTCAGCTTCTTTCCATGTCTGTTCAAACAAATTGCCCATACTTCAATCATCTGCTGTTTTTCAAACCTGGCCCATGCAACTCTGTAAATGATAGTGCACTAAGAGGTCACCTTGGGTAAGCTTGTTACATTTTTTTTTGTTGTTTTAAAAGCATTTAGGGGTTTCTTAAAATCTTTGACAAATGTGATGATCTGAAGCAATAATTTCTACAGGCATTCCATGAACTCTCTGTTTGCTAACATGTCTCAGCTTATGGAGTCACTGCACATTGTTAAAAAGGTGACAGTGCCAATGTGGCTTTTTCCAAAGAATCCTGTCAGTTTTTAGGACATATGGGCCTCCGAGTGGCTGCATATGTCTGAATGGGAATGTGCATCTTCACTGTGGCAGCTATAAGATTATCCAATAGATTTTGTTCTCAGTTGCTTAAAAACATGAGTACACAAACAGAAGCTCGTCGTGATGAGCTAATTTCAACTTCTGCTACGGTATTTCGAGGCTTATTTTTAATTTTCAGAATGAAGAATTGCGATACCCCAGGCCCCTGCTGGAGTTACACACAGCACCACAGACCCACAGCTCTGCTAGGACTACCTGAATCCTGGGATAAGCTGGCATGCCGTGGCCCAGATATGTGTCAGGAAAAAACTTCCACCAGTCTGACATAAACAAACTCCTCTCCTGGCTCAGCCATGCCCTCTGTCCCTCAGGGACCTCCCTCCAGTAAGACAGAGACTCAAGAGGACTGCTAGAACTTATAGGAAAGTTTTAGCAATAAACTCACCTGAGCAACAACTGTCAACACTGAACAGAAAGGTAAATTAAATCCACAAAATTATGGGGGTTTTTAACTGTGCACAGAGCTTTTACAAGTGAATGCAAGCTAGCATGTGTCTCGGCATCTATGGCTTTAGATGTGGAAAACTTATGCCATAGGAAGGAAAATCTATGTCCTACCTAAATAACTTGAGAGCAGCTGACGTGGGTAACTTTTGTCTTAACTTGGTCCTGGCTAAGGAGCATAATGAAAAAAAAAAACAAGGCAGAGGAGTGACAGGTTCTGGACACCCCTGAAATGGAGAGATGCAACTGTTACAAGAGCTCACAGTCTAAGTATTATACCTTACAAGGGGCTCAAATAAGCTGACTACGACTCCTGACATTTGAGGCAAACCACGACTAAAAATGTTTGTGTGACTCAGGAGTTGTCATGGGCTCACTCGATTTGTCCTAATTGGTGCTGTGTTTTGCAGAGACACCTCCTTCCCTAATATCAATCAGCAGACTCATAATTTACATACTGAGGATCTACCTCACACCATGTGCAACCTTACGAAATTGACATTTCTTATACCTTTTCTGATTTTTCCTAAATATTTTGGTCTCTTTCTCAATGTTCCTCCTAGCTAGGAACCGTGAAGTTGCAGTGAATTACAGCGCCAGTGAAACCATACATTGTTGTAGAAAGATACCTCTTTTTGCTAGTTATCAGCCAAGAGATGGCCTTACAACTATTTGTTTAATGATTTTATATACATTCTTGTCAGGGTGAGTGACAGTAACAAAGAAAAAACAACAAAGAAAAGATAAATAACAGGAAACAGAAAATGAAGGAAATAGTACAAACACTATTAGGAGCTCCAATGGACCACAGACTAAGACTGAGGATGATGAATGTGACGACCTGAATACAAATGAATTCCAAATAATTCTTCCTTGTTGCTCACACTTGCATTTATCTACTTGATTTGGGTAATTTGTATAACTGGAAGGTAATTTTCTGTTAAAAAATGTAATAAAATGCTTTCACTGCAGCGTGTGCACCTCCATGCATGAACTAGTCTGGAAAAGTCAGAAGTATGGTAATGAAGTAACAGTTTGAGGTCTATGCACAAATAAGGAATACATAAAATATTGGAGAGAAGGCAAATGAGACTGCCCCTTTTCAGGAGTTATCCTCTCTAAGAATCAGTGGTGAATGTAACTCCAGGAGGCCCAATTCATAAAATATCAAAGACAAAACCAAAGCACGCTTATTTTAATCCAACACTTTTGATTAAGTTGTACAACCAAAACCTTGACCAAGAAGGATTATTAAATAATCCGTGATCAATTCGGTAAGTGATACTTTTTAAATATGAAAGACAGCTGGAAACAGCTTTTTCACAGAGGGTTCAAAGGCCCTGAAAAGACACCCCACCATGCCCAGTTTACTAAAGAAGAAAAGACTCAGCTACAGTCTGACCTACATCAGACGGAGTTTTACAGTGGGTGAAGACTACAGTCTCTCCTGCATTAATTTTCATCAGATTTACCCTCTCTTTTAACTGCTGAACCTTGGCATTACTAAACTGGAATCCCTTACAGATCCATCTCAATTTATGTTCCGTAAAGAGTCAACTGCTTCGTGCAAGTCTGATGAGAAGAGGAAACAGAAACCTACTGTTTCAGAATGAGCATTATAAATTTGTGTTTGTAACAGCTGAAGCTGCCTGACGCTCAGCTCCAGGTTTTTTTTCAGAGCCATAAATGTTCACAACTATCAGTCACTGAAATCTCGGCGTGCTTTAATTTCACAAACATTAGAGCCACTTCTGGTCCTGATCAAACTTCGTGATGGGCTGTTAACCTTTTTCCACAGATTGAAATCCATCTTAGTTCATCACCTGTAAATCCTCATTTTTTAAGGAGTTCCTGAAACAAATGCCTATCCTGGGGCCAGTAGCTGTGGGATACCTCACACCAAACACTAACAAGCAAAATACCAGCTCATAATAGTGACCCTCTTTATGGACAGATCTTTCAAGGTTACCTCAGACCAAAGGCACAGCAGTGGGACTACTTCCACCCCTCCAACACAAGGGAACAGTAACTTAGGAAGATTAGTACTCAAGGCTCAAGGAAATTTAAAACATGCCTTTAAGGTACTGCAGAAATAAGCTTGACTTTAATTCTTTTCTTTTTTTAATTTGTCAATGCCAGCATTAAAACGTGTATTTCTTTTCTTTCTGACATTCCTAGAAAGGACATCCAATTCAGCAGAAAACATTCTCTATTTTTTCTACATTTCTGCTCCCCAGATACTGTCACACTAATGTGCAAGATACTGACATGTGAGTTCCAGGTCTACTTTTCTTTCCCACATCCACAAAAAGCTGAAGTACTTAAAGAGTCTTGGTGAGTTTAAATCAGCAAATTCTGCAGTTTTTAATGAATTTATGCTAATTCACACCAGCAGAGAACGTTCTAAATCTCTCAAGAGCAAATGTTCCCTTTGATTGCGTTTTGCTGTTAGGTGTAAGCATTGTTCCATCCTGACACGATCCCTGCCTATTGTTCTTTCTAGATGCATATTTTCCCTTTAAGGTAAGAAATCATTTCATGGTATTCAATGCTCCTTGCCCGTGGAAGTCCTCATAAAGCCACTTCTGAAATAGTTATGTCCAATAAGGCATGAGAACATGCAAAGGATATAAAGAAATTGCCATGTCGCCTTGAATTATTTTGGATCTTAAAAATCTTAGAGTTGGGCTGTGTTGTCCTGAAGGTTCCTTTACTAGAGATAAACAGTGGTTATTAATCTCCAGAATGGGGCTCTTCCTTCATCAACACTAATTGCCTCTTTGGGTGTTTAAAACCACTGAGACCATATTCCATAGCTGGAGATCCAATCCATGGGCTGGTGATCCAGCAGCTGAGCAAACCACGGTACTGAAATGAACAGATACTGCCTTAGGAGCCTGAAATTAAATCTGAGTACACCAAAATACAAGTTAATGGTCTATTTGGAATCAAAAGATCTAATTTCATTCGAGATTGAATTTTCCTGTATAAAAAAGCCCAAAACTCTTTCACCTCATACCAGTGTTGCTACTGACTTGTTATATTACTGTGAATAAACCCTTTTTCATGGCAAAAACAAACACATTTTTTTTCCTTTTAATTTATGGCACCAGTGGAATTACTTTCACGCAAAATCAGTACGTATGAAAACAGAACAAATCACGTGCCCAGAATTTCCTTTTTTGTCTGTAGGGTTGCACAAAACTCTGAAGTTTAGAGAATAAATCTAAAATTTTCTAAGGTTTGTGTGATTCTTTAGATCAGGACTCCGTGGCCTAAACATAAGCCCTTAGGTTTGCTTCAATTTAACTGAAGAATTTGATGTTAAAATTGCAATAAAAATGAAAGAAAATCCAAATTTCAAAATCAGTTAAAATCCCTCAAAATGTGTCTTTCTTTTTGTATAAAGGAGTTGAATTGAACGTTAATTTAAAGAAAAAATAATTTAAACTATCATTTTTCTTCAATTGAAACTGAACTAATTTCATACACTACATACATTTCTGGTGCCAGTTGAAATAAGAATTTAATTAAAGTGTGGTATGGTAACATAAAGTATTTTCATTTTTGCAGCTCTGATTTTCCTTTTTGTTCTTCCATTTTTCCCTATCCCTTATTTTCTCCATGGTAAGAATGATATTTGTTTGGAAGTAGCCATAAAAACAGTGAATATAATATGATTGCTTTCCAGGAGCAAAGAAACTGAAGTGCTGAAGTCATAAAGTTACATTACTGTGGCTTTCTTCTGTCTCAACTTTTTCAGTCAAAACCAAAACCTCTTCTTATCCTAACAGCAGAAGGAAAAAAGATGAAATTATTTGGTCACAAATTAATCTGAAAGTCAGTGGAAGTTCCCTGTTCTAACTTTAACTGGCATATGTTACAATCCTTCCAGAAGTTGTCTCAGCCTTCCTTAGGTCAGAAGACTCATCTGTCTAGCAAAGACTGATCTGCATGATAATAACCATTAAGTACATTATAGGTTTCATGAAACAGCTTAGAAATACTTGATGGCAATAGGGAAGTATTTTAAAAAGAAAGGGTTACCCTAATGTAACATTAACGTTAATAAAAACTGTTGCTCACACTCTTGCATATGAAAGCTCTTTGGTTATGGAAAAATGGAGAGTTTAGTTGAAATATTATTTGTTGGCTGAAGGAAAATGAAATAATAAAATATCCTCTCATTATTATGGAGTACTAACTCCCACCTGAAGTATTCATATGTTCCTGTTTTTATAGAAGCACTCAGAGCCAAGGGTTAGCTGAGTTTTTGAAAGCCTGGTCAGCTATGTGACATAAATAACATTCCTACTAGAGATGTGTTGGTAAGTTGCAGTGAGTGGGAAGAATGCACGGCAATCAATGTGATTGATAACACAAACTCCGACTTTATTCCCGAATAGCATATATTTATACTTTTTCAATCATCCGATTTTTATTAACTCTCTCATTGGTTCTTAGCATCATACGTCAAAAAGATGATTGTCATCTTTTTCTCAGTTCCTTCTTTTCAGGGGTTCTTTGTCCTGCGTCCTTCTATAAAAGATACATCGTTCTTAGGGACTCAGCTCTTTTCCTTCCTTGTCATCATGATTTTGCAAACTTGTCAGCACCGTCCTGCACGTATACAATATGGCGTGCGGCCTAGCACAAAGTTAGTCTATAAAGCTTTTCTGCATCTCTATATTTTAAGTTACCAGTTATACTTTAACATGTACCTTCTTATTCTTATTACACAAGTTACCTATACCTTATTATTGATCATATTTGTTAGTAATCATGTTTACTATTCTCTCTTAGCCACAGTTTCTGCAGCTGCCATCTTGCAGTTAGTTAGGCCATTTAATAAGATACATTGTATTGAGTTAGTATTTTCCCAAGGATCTATGGTTCAAGAGACTGCTGTTTTCTCAATGAATTATTGCTCCTCAATAGCACTATTATTCTTTGTTAGTATGCTTTATATCTTCTAACTTTATTAATATTTGTATTTCTTCATCAGTTCTATAACTCAAAGGCTATTATTCTTTTTCTATAAAAGTATTGTTCTTTGTTAATTCTGAACAGCAGTATTGTTCTTTGTTAGTTTCTCAATACCAGCCTTGGTTGTGCAGACCCTTACAGGCCCTGCAGCAGACCCTCTAGGGATGCAGACCCTCTAGGGATTCGGAGTGCCCTCGAGGGATTCTGAGTGCCCTCGAGAGACCAGCCATTCCTCTACAGTAAGTCACAACCACAGCTCCACAAAGCCGTGTCTGCACTGCCCTTGCCAGACCTGCTGGTCAATACACAAAACAAAGTCTGTAGGAAAAATTGCTTCAAGGTGTCTGGCAACTGCAAAGGCATTGTACCCCTTCAAAACTCAGACCTAGTAGTTTTATCAAGTGATGTGCACCCTGTCCAGTGAAGGTTTATGAAACGTTAAGGATTCACACAACCTCCTCTCTTCCCAAGCCAACTTGATGGGTTAATAAGTCCCAGCCTCTCCACACAGGAAGTGTCTGGAACACGCACTCTGCTTTTGTCAGGATTAAAACTTATTGTGATGACTGAAGTCTGGAAATCTACCAGGCTAATGACTGTAAGCCTGCAAAAAGTGATACTTCCTAAATCTCAGTGCAACACTTTCTGTAGTTTGGTTACCCCAAAGCAGGTTTAAAAATCCGCGGATCAATGTTATCGTGTTGTGCAGTAATCATTTGATGTGCATAATTTATATAATTAACATAATTTCTTGTTATTAAGGAAACATTTCCATGATTTAACTTTTAGCACATTACACTTCAATACAGGCAGCATTGCATTTTCTTGAAGGAGAGGCAGATTTCCCATATTTACTGTTTCTGTTGAAGCTGGTAAATCATAGGAACTGCTTCTCATCACCACCCTTGTTAAGCTTGGGGTGGGGACTTTGAAGAATGAAGTGAGTTTCGAGTGAGAAAGGCGGAGAAAAGAGAATGAATTTTATCTGACTGCCTCAGGCTTTGGCAAATGTTAGTTGGGATTCATTGTGAGGACAACCTAAGATCCTTATTTTATTTCTTGTAAAGCTGTGAACCTGCCTTCATTTTATTTACCTGATATTTCAAATAAGAAAACTACCCAAGCACACTGCACCTCACAGCCACACGAGTTCAGCAGAACCAGACCAGACTCTTGACTCCATCAAATACCCAATCTGTGGAGCCACAATAAATGCAGGGGATGGCTGCCAGCACACACTGATGCATTACCATTACATGCAGTGCAGTGAGGGATCACATTGCACATAGACAAATCATTTTTCTGCTTCTCTGTCCTTTTGAAATCTCTTACTCAATTGCTCTCTTCTCCTGGGAAGTACAGGGCTTTTCAAAACACAGCCAGCGTACTTTGAGGCCATCCAGAGAAGATAAACAATTATTGATATTTCACTTGGTTCTTTGTAAATAAAATGCTATGCTACAACTCACAAGAGCATGCTGAGTACACACTGGAGAGCAGAGAGGAAATGTTGCCCTGTTTATTCTTCATAAATGATTGAATATGATATTTCTTTTATGTTACTGTACATTTTTCTCTTTGAAAGACATTCTAGCTGGCCATGCTGTAGTGCACAGTTAAATGGCCACTATTGCTCCATTTTCTCTGTACAGACCTACTGGCACCAAATCATTTGCAGCCCACTGGCTTTAAGCCTGGCAGTCCAAGACATGGCTAACATGGATTAGAAGATGACACAAAATTACAGAAGAATGCATTTAATAAAGCACATTTCTCTCTAGAGCTGATGCTAAGCAAAATTCCTAATGTTTTACTAGTGACAGCTGCAAACCTGACAGTGCTGCTATTCTATTGCTCATACAAATTATAATTGCATGTCAATAATTTGTCTTTCATTAACGATATTAATAGAAGCTGGAGCCATTACCAAAAATAAAGTTTCTTAGTGTTAGTCACTATGTTAAAAT
The DNA here is from genome assembly GCA_013398115.1 of Falcunculus frontatus. Taxonomy (NCBI): domain Eukaryota; kingdom Metazoa; phylum Chordata; class Aves; order Passeriformes; genus Falcunculus; species Falcunculus frontatus. Next base: position 64,250 of record VZRV01006490.1, read on the forward strand.
ACAAGTAATAAAAAGAGTCCTTGTTTCAAAGATTGTTAAATAAATACTTAAATTTATCGAATGCAGTAATATGGAGTTCAGCTAAAAACTGGTTTAGATTTGCTAGTACAAAAAAATTCTGATTTGAACTGCGCTGGGTCACACTATAAAATTATAAATCCATCAGTCACATTAGCTAAGATTAGCAATATAACAATGGGCTGCTGCATTTCACAAGTTCTCCTCTGTTACATTGGTTGAATACATACACTTTGTTTCCTGAAAGCACTTTGGAGTGCTTCACAATGAATTTAATATCTTCTTGGCTCTAATTCAGCAAAACACATAAACAAAATTTAAGTAGATGAATAATCCCTCTCAGCATCAGTAGGATTTCTACCATGCTGAGAATTAAACACGTAGTTAAATCTTTATCTGTTTGGAAGTCAACTGCCACAGAACTCACTGGTTGATGTGCCCACTACAATGCACAGTGCAGTTTTAAAATGGTCTATATATTTGAAATTGGGCAATTTTATTTTATGAGGGAAATCAATCAATTAAAGTAAAATACAGTGAATGATTGGAAATTACTTTAAAGAAGAAGCTTTATCATGTTTTTTCTCATTTATCTTCTTTAACTTCATATTATTATTATTATTATTATTATTATTATTATTATTATTATTATTATCTTAAAGGCTCTTCCCCAATCACCACTGCAAACAGGAAAAAGCTGCCCCTATGGCACTCCCATCTGATGAATCTGTGGGGTAGAATTCCATCCGAGCTTTGCAATTTCAGGAAGTGATAATAAATTCATAAATATCCTAAGACCAACAAAATACATTAATAGGCTAAGTTTCAAAACTGATTTTACCATCTACAGCACAGGAAACTGAAGAAGGAAATTTGATTATCATTTACAAACATTCTAGGAAAAGAAATTACAAATAAAGAAAAGAGCAGCATTACTTAGGATTGGCTGAAGGGTTGTGACTAGGGAACAAAAGCTTGAAGCAAAAAGGAAAATTAAAGAAGGCTATTAGGAAAGTTCCCTGACAGCCCAAGCCATTCTTTTGAAAAATGTGTTGCTACAGGAAACTTTTTCGGCTATGAAAAGGAGGAACAGAAAAAGGGATTTGGATTGTAATGTAAGATGCAGTGACATGTTAGCAGGAGGAGAGCCAGCAGGATCAATATCCTTCAGTTTCTGTGATTCAGAACGAGCTGCTTTGCATTTTCTCATGCACTCAAACACTCTGAAACACAGGGAGAGATACCATGGGAAGTTAGGACTCTTAAGCACAGATTTCACAGGGTCCTGCATGTATTAAAACATTCCACTAGTCACCTAGAGAACTCCACAGCAGGCCTGTTTATCTTTTTCTCTTTCAGGAATGCCGATCTGACCAAGCTACTTAAATGTAGACCCAAATACCGTGCAATAATTCACCACGAAAAGTTTGACTTCCAATTATTCCAGATAGATTTCTTTACAAGGTTCAGTGTCTCTTGTCTGGCAGCAAGCCCACAGCCAGGGTGGTTCACCTGAGGCTGGGAGCCTGTCAGATTCTCCTGCGCCAAGAGAGGTCAAGCCAGGTCCCTGCTTAAATGAGAGAACATGACAGATTCGAGTCACTGTTCTGCTAACAGTGTCATCCTTTGGATGATGCAGAAAAAGAGTTTCTTTTGCCACTGACAATCCCATAGCAGTTGTGAAATGATGGTCTAATAGCCTCTGTGTTCTGGCTGTATTCCAGTGAAGGTGATTATCTTTTCATTGTGTAAAAATCCTTGGGATTCCAATTTGCTATGGTTTCACTCCCTGTCAGTCCATTCCAGTGGTGGGTGAAACCTCTGTGTACAGAGGTCAGAGACATCTCTGGAATTGAGGTAATTAGTTATTGTTATGAGATTATGAACTATTGCTATTAGTTATTAATTATTAGTTATTAGTTATGAGTGTTAGTTATTTATTGAGTTTATTATTAAGTTCTTTCATCTTCATTTCTTGTGAGGTTGGTTTTTTTTTTTCTGAAAAGAGGCTGAAGCAAACTGGGTCTGCAGTATTAACTCTGGGAGAAGGATAACAATTCTAAATAAGCTTCTACATCCAGTTATTGAATTGGAAAATGTTAGGATTACATGTTCTCATATTTCAGGAAAATGTCTGTTCTGCTTTTCAGGTTCTTATTCCTTCATCCTCTAAAAACACATGCCATATAGATACACCACTCAAGAGCTTTACTCCAGCTTTTTTTCCCTCTTTTCTCCCTTCCTTTCTTGCAGACATTTTTGAACATGATTTTGAAACCTTATGTTGAATTATGTTGAATATTCTTTCCTTTTCTTCTACATCTCTGAGAAAACAGGCAGACATGATGGAACTTTCCTTGCATAAAGACTTTAAAACAAGGACACAGAATTCTCTTTTTAACAATTAGCATTTAAACCCATTTTCAGAGAGCGTACCAAGGGCAAAAATAGCAGAAGGGGGCACACCCCAGATATTGCTCTCAGTCAATGATTTCTTGTCATCTGGGTTCTAGCAAGACACAAACCTGAGGCTACTGCAAATTATATCAATGGCCAGGTTTCAGATGATTTAGGATCAATGAAGAATAAAGATTAGTTCAGGTTTCCCTCAAGGACAACAGAGGCTGACTTGAGTATTATATCAGAAAGCAAGGTACAGCTTTCTGCAGCGGGTCTGGCACTAAAATTTGGTTTCGTTTTCTCTTTCTCCCACAGATGTCCTGTACCACTTTCAGCACACCACCCTCCTGCCTCACCTTTTCCCTGTTTACAAGCTGGTGGAAGCAGCTTAATTCATTTCATACCACGCAACTAAATGGTTTTTGCTGCCCTGATTGATGCAACATACCTAATGTACAGAAATGTGAGCTTCTAGGAACTTGTAGCTCTGCTGAGGAATTTTCTGCTGCTTTATTTTTGTCACTCTTATTCTCTGAGGCGTTTTCACCCAGCACTGAAAAGGAGTAACTGTCCTCTGATGTTCAACACTCAGCTCCAGCTCTTGCTCACGGTGTGACTGGAGGATGTTTCATGGCCTTATCAAGCTTAACATGTACTCACAGAAACACAGCCCAACTCTAAGATTTTTAAGATCCAAAATAATTCAAGGCGACATGGCAATTTCTTTATATCCTTTGCATGTTCTCATGCCTTATTGGACATAACTATTTCAGAAGTGGCTTTATGAGGACTTCCACAGGCAAGGAGCATTGAATACCATGAAATGATTTCTTACCTTAAAGGGAAAATATGCATCTAGAAAGAACAATAGGCAGGGATCGTGTCAGGATGGAACAATGCTTACACCTAACAGCAAAATGCAATCAAAGGGAACATTTGCTCTTGAGAGATTTAGAACATTCTCTGCTAGTGTGAATTAGCATAAATTCATTAAAAACTGCAGAATTTGCTGATTTAAACTCACCAAAACTCTTTAAGTACTTCAGCTTTTTTGTGGATGTGGGAAAGAAAAGTAGACCTGGAACTCACATGTCAGTATCTTGCACATTAGTGTGACAGTATCTGGGGAGCAGAAACGTAGGAAAAATAGAGAATGTTTTCTGCTGAATTGGATGTCCTTTCTAGGAATGTCAGAAAGAAAAGAAATACACGTTTTAATGCTGGCATTGACAAATTAAAAAAAGAAAAGAATTAAAGTCAAGCTTATTTCTGCAGTACCTTAAAGGCATGTTTTGACAACTCAGAGAGTTTTCTGGTATTGTATTCTAGTAGCTTTAGGTAAAAATATGAATTTTTGTGGCTTTGCAATTGTATGTGGCTTTATTTGCAGCAAAACAAAGTTATAGCAAAGCAGATTAATTTAATTACATGATATATAGCACGGATATTCAACAGTCAAACTACTGGGTAATCTCTGAACAGTTCTGGCATTTATTTATCTATTTGAATCTCAATCGTCTGTACAATTCTTCAAAAAGAGACAGAGCATCTAAGAGCAGGGATAATGCTTGATGGATTTATCTGATCTACACTTTCCTTCACAGCTTAACTTCTTTACATATCAAACCTAACACAGTCCCAAGGACTACGTGAGGGGTGGGAAAGATTGGATCCAGCCTTCCAGATGATGGTGAAGAAACCACCCATGCAAGACATTCACATAATAACTTAAAAGTTCAAAATGCCAGCACATCATTTTGCTGATACAGTTGAGGTTAAAGATACTGAGAGAGAGAGATGGAGAAGGAACTTAAGTATAAGCTGGCAAATTCCATCAAAAGCAATATTAAAGTTGGGATTTAACCCTTTTTATAATCTGAACTTTTTACTTCCTTGAGATGAGAGCAACTTTATCAGCTGGACACAGAAGTTAATAAAGTGCAGAAAGGACTTTCATGGAAATGGGTGGAGTTTTACATAGAAGAGTGCTGTGAGACAGATTAATCTTAAGGCAAAAAGTAAAACTAAATTATTAAATTAACATCTCCGTAGTAATTTGAGTTACATCAATTACTTCAGCTTAATTTTTATCTCTTGAGATACATGGGAATAAAAAACTGTCAGAGTTTTTCCACTAGAACAACTTCCCATGCCAAATCCTTGCCCTGGTTAGGGTAAATAAAAAAAAGACCTCTGCTTCTTATTTGGAAAGAGTTTGTTCCTCAGTTTACCAGGTTCCTTTCCATTCCTATTCCCTGTTCAGACAAACTCTGAATCCAGCAGGCTGTGTATGCTTTGCAGTAGGGTTGAGAGTATCAGACAGCTCCAGATATTGTCTCAAGCTCCAAAATTCTAATTGATGTGGTAAACCCTCCATTTGAACCCTTTTTAAAGATATTTCTTTTTTTGTGTCATCCACTGCCAGATTTCTGAAAGATGAAGGCAGCCATCCCTTTCTTTGATACACTGGACCCCACTGAGTCGAAAAGGTTGAACAATCAGTTCAGATTCTTTTAAAATTCTGCTAGACCTTTGTCTACAAAACTGTGACTTAAGTCTGGTTTTCCTTTTTACACATAGAACCAGACAAACTGCCTAAACACTCCGAGCCATCTGGGAGCTGTTCTCTTTGGCCGTTCACTACTTGCTATTTGTGCTGTCACATTAGAAGACAAGTTTTTATTAAAACTGAAATAAGATCAACTCCTTTATTTTATCATTACAGAATATTACCGAGCAGCTGTGTGGCATTTGTTTTCATGCTCTTTGAGCACTAGGGGGTTTTATGTTTACAAACCTAATAATTTTTTACCGGAAACGTAGAAGTGTTTAGTAGACCTTTGCAGCAAAAATGCACAAAGCCATTGAGCACTCAAAAACTCACTGTGAAAAGGGACAAAGTCATAACCACTGAGGCTCCATTTGATAGAAAAGAATTGGATTTGAATGGGCTTGACTGCAGAGGTTTGGGAAGGATGAGATTAGTACTGTAGGAAAATTACAGAGACTTTTATTTTATTGCTGGTACCACAGTAACTCTTAGAGGGGTGGGATTGCTTCTTTGAGAACTGTGCCTGAAGCAGGTAACTGATTCTTTCAACATTTTGGCATAAAGTTTGGTGATACATTCAGCTATTCTGTTTGATGAGCTGTCACCATCTCCATCTTATCCAAAAAGAACAACTCAACAAGATTGCAGCAGTGCTGTGGGAAGGAGGATCCCACAAAAAGTGTCTAAGCAGAACACAGAGCACCAAAAGGACCCCAGCTGGAATACTGTGGTTGATGTGGAACACTGTAGTTTAGAGACATGGATCAAAAGGCAAGTTCAGAAGGGAGTAATGAGAAGTGATCAGCAGCCCAGAAATTTGTACTTATGGAGATTAAAAGCCATGGGACTGATTAATAGAAAAAAGAAAAAAAAAAAAAGAAGAATATGTATAAACTGCTGCTAAGAAGAAGTGGGATAATCTTCATAACACATCAGGCAAGAAATAAAAGTATAGGCAGCGTTTTAGAAAACTGCTTTCTCCTATGTCAGCAGTAGAAGGAAAGCGATAGAAACTTTAATCAGAGGAAATTTAAAATTACAAGTTAAGTGTGCCAGTATTCTCATTGCTTAAATTAATTTAGTCAGGATTGCATCACTGATTTCCTGAAACCCTCAACCTTATGTTTGATAATATTAGCAGTATGGTACTGCTAATCATTCCAACCTGGATTAATGACTTCAAGGAAGAGGATGCCCCTCTTATTCTGAGAAAAAGATGGAGAAGATGGAGAATAGAGAAATTTGCAATTCTTTAGCAAAGCAACAGAGTACTCTTGTACTGCACTGAATAATAAAGATATAGATCTGCATGACACATTACTTCTTTGTCCTTATGTTCTTGTCACTCAGTGGAAAAGCAGAGCGAAAACAAGAGCTGAACCAAAGAGAGAAACAGAAACATAGAATTAATAAGGGAATTACCTAACATTTTGCTTAGGTCTTGTTGGTTTCTTTAACCTACTGGAAGCTTTAGCAGTTTATTTTCTGCAAGGAAAGATCTTTTCATAAAATTTTTAAAGAAATTTTCAAGAACTAATGCAATTTAATGAAATTTTCTATTTGGAAGACAGAACTAGGGCATCTCTGTTCCCAGTTTTGAATCTGCTCTTTTCAACAACTTTATTAAACTACTTTCCCTGTGTCTGTATCAGTTTCTACTTTGTGTGGATGCTTTACGGAATGCCACAAGAAAAACCTCAAAGACTACAGGATGTCCTGCTGAAAGGCAGAAAAAGGCAAACCACTGACAATAGATAACTCTAATTATTATCGTCCTGTAGCAGCCAGAGCCTATTCGCTGCCCTCCTCCAGAAGCAGACAGTTCTTTAACATGGGATTTTCAAGAACACTTAGAATGCTTTATTTTCCACTGACTGAAGCCACCACAGAAGGAGAAAAGAGGGAGAAGGGAAAGTCTCCTGCTAATATTTGAAAAGCAACCTAGTTTTGTTGCCTCTCTGAGGTTCTGCATTATCATGGCACAGACAGAGTGGGGCTGCTCTGTGAGCAGGGTTCCAGCCAGGAGCCAAGGCTGCCACCAGGGCTGGCTCTGCTCTCTCTATCTGGGGACAGTCCTGCGGGCTGTGAGCACAGGGAGCAGAGTCCTGCAGGGTCTGAGAGGTCTGAACAAAGAGCAGAGAGGGGACAGGAAATGGCCACTGGCCCAGCGAGCCACCACACAGGTCCTGGGTCCCCCCAGCCTGGCCAGGGGCAGCAGCAGATACAGCAGGAGAGAGGCTGAAGAGTTTCTATGCTGGCAGTGCCCCAGTGGTGCTGGGCTGGAATGGGTCTGTGGGGCCATGGACACAGGGAGAAGCCCAGGGAAGGGCTGCTGAGGGCACTCACAGCCAGAAGAGCTGAGGCTGAGAATTTAGAAAACCCACAACAGTGTGTTTCTGCTACGCGTAATCAGAGCTTTGCTCACCTGTTTCAGCTGTGGTCTTTTCCTCTTCAAAGGAATGCTGTGCTCTGGGAAACTGCAAGGTTTCTCAAGGGCACGAGAAAGCAGCTAGCTTAGCTGGATGAAGAAATTCGGGAGAATTGTAATCTGGACCATTAACTATTTTTAATACTTCAGCAATGTTTTACTGATGCAGTTGGGTTTTCCATTACAAGAGTATCCTCCCCTTATCCCCTCTCCAGGATGTGAATCCAGTTTTATTAGAGCATGAAAAATATGTCCTCTTCTTGCAGTGATGTGGCTGAGAGGAATAAAAGATGGCTCTGATGATATATACTCTCAATTGCACTAATAACATCTCATTTTTTCCCAACTTATCCTGTTGCTGCTGATAGAAGTGTTTCTGTTACTGCTGTGAGGCGTCACTGTGATTATTGCTGTTCCCTTAGTGTCTTTTATGCTCTGGGATCCAATCCAGAAAAGCATTCTGTTAGAGGAGATTTACGTGGCCAGATTGCACAAAGAAAAATTATAACACGAACAGCAGCCCTATTTTTACAAGGACATATTTACAAGTCCAAGACATCATGCCAGAAATTGCTTTCCTTCTAACACACAGCTCACTAAATCTAAAACTAGCCCAGCCTTTGGGTTTTCTTAGCTCTGAGTTCAGGAAGCTTCAATGTGGTCATACCTACCAATAAGCTGAAGAGAAAAAAACTTTCCAACAAACAAACAAGTAAAAAAAAAACTCAACAAAAAGAAACAACACCCCCTCAATTTAAAAACATTTGGACACATTTAACCTCTCTGCCTCAGCTGACACAAAAGTCAGTAACCTCCTAGAAAAGGGATGCTTTTTCTGGAGCAATATTATCATGTTTTCTGTGAAGTTACTGATTCAGTTATTATTTTGTGCCTTGTTGCCAGTATTTTGGTAGGAAATTGATATTTTTAATATATTTTTTAAACTTTAATAGTTTTGAAATATTTCTAAATGTTCCCTGTCAGCCCTTGTGATTCCAAAGCTGACAGTCTTAAGTACACACATGACATATGTCAGTCACTTCACAGCTGGCTTCCATTTTTGATCTGCATTTTAATTACTTCAGACTGTTTTGGTAAATAAATAAGAGAGATCTCATTCCTTATAAAATGGATAATGTTTCTTCCTTCTGCATGCACAATGCTATTCTTTTTCTAGCTCTTCACAATTTGGTAAGATCTTCTCTTACCAAAGGGTTGCTGTAAGATGCCATTTTGTCCTTTGGAAACAATAAACCTCACCAATATTTTTTCATGTTTTAATCTGAGACTGGAATATTATCTTGGCCAGAGTTAGACTATGATCTACATTACAGCCATCAGTAAGCCATGTTCATCTGAATAAATACACCTGTAAACCATTTGTTTCTTGCAAATAGTGTACCAACAACTACAAAATATGTTCCAAATTCTCATCCTGGTTAAACTGGTGTAAATTAGAATGAACTGAGTTGACTGCACCACTCATCATTGTTGCAGGATTAATGTCTTTCACTGTTGTAAAACCAAAGCAATGACATTAGTCCTTTAGCATTTCATACTTTTGCATACTAGAATAGAGAGAGCACAGCTAGTGTAAATTATGTATTTCATATGATAGTGCTTAATCAATATACGAGTCATAGTTTAACGTTGTTTTCCCAGGATATTCTAAACTGACACTGTCAAAACCTGGCTACAGAGCAGCAGCACCAGGGCTGGGGTAAGAGAAGCAGCACCTTGCTCTCATCTAATGCAACCCTAGCAAATGCAGCTGGAGCTGAGGAGCTTAGGAAAGTGAGACCTATATTAAAGCACACAACTCTCAGTGGGACTGCTCTCTTCTTCGTGTTCTACCCTAGTGACACATTAATTGTGCATTTGCACCCTGGCCTCAAGGAAGGATTTAAAATGATCTGATAAATACCTGATGGCATACCATTTGTGTCACCAATTTCAATTCAGGAGCCTGAAGATGCCCACGATCCTTAACTTACTTTGAGATCAAAGAATGTATTTCACACGGGTTCTGAGGGACTGTGTGCTGAAGGACAGCATTCCCTCTTTAACTGGGGACACACTCACACAATCAACACCTCATTCCCTGGCAGCTGCTCTGCTTCTGCACTCGCATCCCTTTGAAGGGGAACTGTGTAAAGAAATCTGCTTTCACAATAATGCTTGCTCTGACTGGTTTCCTTGTGAGCTTAATTCTCAGCAGCTCGCAGGATTTTAAAAAACTCACAAGGCCACTGACAAGCCAGGAATGTGAAATTAGTTCTGATTTATAACAAATTATCTATGAATTCACAGTAGTTAACATTATTTTTGCATTCCTGGTGATGCCTCCTGCAGCCACCTAGAAACAGAGACTAGACAAGAGGAAGGGAATAAAGACAGGTATTTATTTGAAGGGCCTTCAAGGTACACCCTGGGGGAGCCAGAGGCTGCTTCCAAAAATTGGGACCCCAAGATGGACCCCAGGTCACGAGTTCTTCACACTTTTATAGGTTTGGATCATTTGCATATCAGGGTTAATTCTCCAATTAAAGCCCCAGTTTAGCGATGTAACGCCCCTCAGCTTGCCCCCCTTAGAATCTTTAGTTTACACATTTTGGGCCTAAAAACAGCCTGGCTGTCCTTGAAGGCAAAGCCTGGAGAGGCTTTGTTATGTCTACCCAGTACGAGAGAGCAGGAATTACAGGCTCCAAGGAACTTCAGAGTTACACTCTGAGCAGTACAGGATTTAAAAAAATAAAAGTTAAAACCTAAGGCATCACTGGGATTTGTTATTGCTAATACAGGCACAGTTGGAGAATGTATGTTTTTACTACCCCTAAATAATTGCATTGAGTAACTCCTATAGTGTCACTATAGGTGTATGAAAAATCAAATTTAGAAAAAAAAAAATCTACCCATGTAAATCTCACCCTTCATTCTACAGGAAAAGAAAAAGGATGATTTTAACAAATAATTATTCTCCCTTTCCTTTTCCAGAACTAATTCAAATGAAAGCTAATGTGCCTAATAAAGTAATTATAACCGAATGATACATTTCAGGTGTGTCAGAGTCCTCCCAGAAACTCAAACCCTCCTCAGATGAATTCCCATTTAACAGCGAACATTTTGAATTACTCCTTTAATCGGATGTGCTGCGGCACGGCCGATTTGCAGCACATCATTCGGGATGTAATGGAGATGCAGGAACACGTGTGACGGCTTTTAAGAGAGCCCTAGAGAAGTGTTCTACAAAGGGTAGATCAGTGAAGCAGCATCGTGCAAATTCATTGCTGCCATACCAGACTGCTCCTCAGCCTGCCAGCTCAAAAGGGCCCAGGGAGATGGTTTTGAAAAGAGAGTTCCAAGTAAGTGTTTCATGAGCTGTACATACTTCCCCCAGCGTGCTGGCTAAAGGACAAATTAAACGGCAACAAAAAAAGTCAAGATTTATTTGTCTTCTAAAGGACCGGTATCCATACCCTAAATAAAACCAGGCAGCTCACCAAAGGGTAGCTGAAGATTAGAGATTTGGAAACTCTCTGCCTGTTGTCTGAGATGTTATTTATGTATTTTATCTAGTGACTGTGTGTGTCCCCAACATGTGAAACTGTGCAGCGAGGAGGGAGCAGAATCTGGGATTTTCTCTTGCTCATCTATCACTAGGCAATAAATTGTAGCTGTCCGAGAGCTTTCCCTGAGACTCCAGAACTCCCAGAGAGCACAGCTCTTGTCCCCAGAGCCTGGAATTAGCTGCAGCTTAAAAAGTCCTGCTACAGGTGAAGAATTGACTGTGATCCTTCTCAAAGACAAGTGGTAATTAAATCCCACATCCTGGGGAAGTGCTCAGCCAATGAGTTATTGTACAAAAACACAGCAGCAGCAGTGCTTCCTCTGGATCTGTTTCAGAAGGGAAAAAGCAGCAACTTCCCACTTCTCCAGTGCTCTTCCCAGCTTTGTTCTCAAAATAAAATGTAATCCTGATGTTCCCAGAGTCCTAAAATTCCTGGATTAAATTTTATTTGGAAGCCTCAAAGTTTTATATTAAACAATGCAATGCTTAGGTCCCTCAGGTCTAATCCTTCACATATCAGCTAAAAATAAAAACAATATGTAATATGCTACAAAAAACAAATGAGAATCTTCTGTAAGCAAAATTGTGGCTGGGATGAGTAAACCTCCCATCCTAGTCCAGAAAGGACAATGAAACAAGTAGTCTAATTTAGTGCTCAGAACTAAGTTACATTTTACTGTTTACTCACACATCTCATTCTGGGGCAGTGTAAAATACAGAATGATGAACTTCACTGGAGACACAGAAGGAGGAAGGGCATGAGAAACATGAGCCTGGGACCAGAACAGAAGCCTGACAAATGGAACTGGCTATTTCAGGATGATCTATTTAATGGAGTAGAAATATAGGAAATGAATGAAGATGGAGGCCTAAGGGTAAAAATTGAGTGATATCAGGAAAATGGAGATGAAGTGTGTGTTTGGCATGCTCTTACAAGATTAGGCTGCAAATACTAAGGGATTGTGTGCTAATCCCTAATTATTCCATGATGTATATTACCTGTTATGCATTAGGTACTACTGCTATCATTACCTTTTTCATTTGGTGGTTGTTTGGACTACTAAGATAACGAGCAGAAGCTACAGCATCAAATGCAATTTAAAACAGAAGGGCTAAAGGAGAAGGTGCTTCAAGTTTTCTCTTCACAGTAGCGTATTTATTCCCAGGGATTTAAAGGAATGAAGATTTTATTCTGGCTGTAGTTTGGTTTTAAGCATTTAGAGCAATTTCTCTGGTGCAAACCAAGTGCAGCAAGGCACCAAAATAATTTCTTCCACAGAATGTGTTTGTACCAATGATCTTGCAAGATAAATCAATGTAGAAGATGTCGTTCACCTTGAAAAGTAACAAGTACTTAATATACACCAACTAATTCTAGTCACCAGTCCAACATCTCAGTTTTACAAACCTTTAAGTATCCGCCATTTTCTAGCTGAAAAAAGCCAAATAACTGTTCCCTCCTTCTACTTAAAAGCACATTATTCACAGTCCTGAGATTCTAAGTGTTAATTTAATCTCATATTACCTTACTGGGAAAAGAAAAGTATATCATTAGAAAACCTTTAAAAGCAGGCACTTGTTCCTAGCCTTTTATAGACAGGTTGAAGGGAAATACTTTTGGATGTGGATACTCATTTTAGGTCACTTTTAGACATTTCCAAAATGCATTACTTAAAGTAGTTTTCCTGTATGAGCTTGTGTTGAGTTACCTAGTAAACAGGACTAGTCAGGCAATTAAAAAATAAAGTTTTTTATGGTGCTCTCCTTTCTATTAATAACTAATTAACAGAAAAAAGAATAAGGGGTGGCTTTAGTAATTGAAACTGTTTTCTGTATGGTTTCAAGCAATTATAATAGACAATTAAAAAATAAGCACATGTATTGAAATCTGTATCTGTGATAGTTAGAAGTATGCTACTGTTTATTTTATCACATGTAAATGCCTACTCAAAAGCACAGAAATACATGCATTTCTCTGTGCTTCGTGTAGAGTAGCTTAGATATCATCCTGAGGAGAATATACTGCTTTAATTACTGTACCTTGGAAGGACTAAATCCATGCACCTATGCCAAGTCCAAAGAAGCATACACCAAAGTTTTCTACAACGCCAAAGTCTGCTAAGGTGGTGCAACAGAAATATAAAAACTTTTCATTCCTATTGCTGGGCCTTAGTAACTATGCAAGTTGGAATGAAAGAGACTTCAAGAAAAGGAGGAAAGAGTATGATTGTGAAGCCATTTCTATCAGGTAGGTCCCTCACATCAAATACTTTCTGGGAAAGATGCAAAAACCTGGGCTTTGCTGCAGAGCAAAACACACTGGCATGCATTGAGTTCCTCCTATTTCAGAACATTGCTAATTCTGTCCCCAGTATTATCTATGAATATTAATTTTCTGTGTATTGGGGAATAGGCAAACCAAAATAACAGAGAGCTCCCTACATTCCTTTGTAGCATAACATCTCAGGAATATTTTTCTCTCTCATACTCTGCCCATAGCCCCTAGCTCACAGAACAAGGAGTAGCTTCTTAAAGTTCTGCTTTGAGCAGAGAAAGTGTATCCAGAGGCTTTACCACTGTGAAAAAACTTGTTATGAGAACGTTAAGATGGGCTTGGTGTAAAAATGTATTATTTGTTGTCATCCCATTGGGCAAATTTTGGGCAGTATGGTTCCCCTGCAGCCAGTCTCTTACAAAGACAAAGAAGAAGAAAAGACTGACCCTTTCTGCAGAATCAAAAGGAAGAAAAGTTAGTAGAAAGCTCTTGTATATTCTTGAAAGGAAGTGTTTTCCATTTGAATGTTACAAATTACCTATTCCTTTGAAGCTACTTTAAAAAGAAGCCAACATTTTCTTGAGAAATAATTAAAAAACCCTGAGTATTTGAGTAGTAGAAATATTGGGGAGCTCTTTCTTACATGATATCTACAATACAAACTTCTGTTAGCCTCCATCTCCAAGTCAGAGCTCCAAGAGGTTGTGCTCTCAGTGACATCATTCTGTGGGCAGAAAAACCCTGTGGCTGCTTCTTGCTTCTTTTACTTCTTGGAAGGCTGAAGGGATCAGATGGAATTAATTATACACTATAAAGCACAGTTTTGTGAAAATAATCTATTCTAGGAGTGTTTTGCCTAGATCAGCTGCAGTGTCAGTTTGATATTAATCACATCTTAGGTTAAGCCAATTCAAGGCTTATCTTTAATTTGGTTTAAGGCATCAGCACAGCGCTGGGTTAATACCACAAAAACATTTTTGTATGTATTTAGTGCAAATTTTTTTTTTTTAAATTTTTCTCACCTCTCCTTTCCATTACTTCCCCACAAAATTATGTTATTTTTAGTTCTTTGTTGGCAGTGCTCAATATTTATTTGGAGCAGAGATCCTTACGTCTCTGTGCGCTCCCACAGCAATTGCAGCAGTACTGCTATGAAGTGAGACAACTTCTGACAATTCCAGACAGGGTTGGAAGGGACCTTAAAGGTCACCCAGTTCCAACCCTCTGCCATGGGTGGGGACACCTTCCACTAGACCGGGTTGCTCAGAGCCCTGTCCAACCTGGCCTTGAACACTTCCAGGGACAGCTTATGAAATACATTTTCCAAACATAGCTCAGGTTTCAACAAGGATCAGAAGAGGTCTAAGACGTGATAGGTTAGATGACAGGAATAATTGGAGATCATTTTCCAGAAATGAAAATGTTTTCTTTTATACTAGATTTGAATTGGACTATCTTCCCTTCTGAGTTTGTAGCATGCCCAGCCTAATGACACTGGTTGCCACTGTCATCATACAAATACTAGCAATACTAATAATAATGAAAATGGTGTTTCTTTGTTAATATTGTTAGCGTTGAAACACATAATCACGGCATGATTATATGCAGGTGCTTTTATTGAAGAGCTCTGGGAATCAGGGGTACAGACCCAAATCTGACTCCGACTTGGGTTTGGGATAGACACATTTTATACCCTTTCCTTATGTAACTGTTATACAATCATATGTTGATCATTAACTTTCTGTTGTTCTATTGATTCTACCCGAGCATGAATTTTAAGTCCCCTTCCCACTATTGATTCTACCCAAGCATGAATTTTAAGTCCCCTTCCCACAGCATTTCCATTGTTGTTGTCCCTTTCTCGTGATTCTTTGTTACAACTGAATAATTATTTTTGATTACTAAGTAATCATCGCATTTGTTATCTACCGTACAGGTGGGAACACAGGTGCAGGTTCACATGATTTAGCAAAGACAATGCCCACTCCCCTTCCCAAGGCCTATTTTAGCTACCACGATTTTAGAAGCATTTTAACCCTATGCTATCAATATATTGCTGCAAGGCTTTAACAGCATAAGATGTCTAAAGTTTTAAAGATGAAGCAATAAGAAAAATGCAATGTCATAGTTTAAAATGAGAGCTTCTCAAATCCATATGCCTTTGCCTGTCCCCTATGCATTCACAAATGTGTGGATACATTTGTGTATCAAATTGTACATTTGGATACAAAAAGAAAAAAAAGAATTCTGCAAGATGTGTAGCGGAACCAACAGAACAGAGACGAGTATCATCTATATTTGTATTCAGTTGTGATTTCTAGACTATCTGTTTATCTAATCTAGTCCTAGATTATCACTGCCAGCCACAGAACACCAATCCTGCAAGTTGTGTGGATGGATGAATGTATGCCTGCATGTCTGTATGCAGCTAAATGGACAGTGACTGCCTTGGCAGAGTGGCTCCTTAACTCATCCTGAGCACGAATTTGGAACAAGAGGCTTTGATTTAATGTAAAGCAGTTTTACATAGAACACTCTGTTTCTAAGACTTCCTGTCATGCTGCTGTCAAAAAAAAAAAAAAAAAAAGGCAGAGGAAGATGTGAAAGTCCTGAACCAAAGACAGGGTGCTAAGGAGCTGTGCAATCCATCACTTTCACAATCTCCTCCAGTTAGGCTCAATTTTAAGTGCACTCCTTTTGATTTATGACCTCCAGGGCAGAAGCCTTGCAAAAAACCTCTGACTCAGTAGAGGGGAGCCATCCCTAATGAATTTAATGATGGTGTCTTAGTAAAGAATTCTGCTCTTTTCCTGTGGCCCAGTGGTGCCCAAAGGATGCACCTGTTGTGTCTCCTTTTCCTATAATTCCATCATGACATGCTCTGCAGCCTGGAACTATGCTGTTCATTTATCCATAGCTGCTGGATTCTGAGCTCACCAAAGTCAAGACACAAACTGTTGGCACCTTGTGTGAACCTGTCTTGTGATGCTCAAGTTCCCTGGGGAGCAAGCACTCTAATAAAGGTGTCTGCATTATTATCTCTGAAGAAACGACAGAAAACAGGTAATTTTTCCTGTCATAATGACACCTCTAAGAAATGAAAGAAAGATTAAATAACTATAACCACACTTCGGCAATGTTGGGCCTTCTGGAGCCCAGGGTCTCATTTTAATTTCCAATTGGAACAGAACACAAAAACTTTAATTGTTTAACAACGATGTAGAAGGAATGAAGAAAGGTTTAAAGGGCAGCACCAATATAATCAAAATACTACATAGTTGTTTTAGATTTTGAACTGTACAACCATTAATATGAAAACATGAAAATTCACTGAGGTCTTATTTTTCTCAATTTACATATTTCTTAATTATATAACTTGTCCTCAGGTGATCCACATATACATTTTACAATGCTATCTGTCTACTTTGCAGAGAGAAACCTGAGTTATGGACTACCTTATTTATTTCAGTTGTGGGTTGGGATTTTTTTTTTGGTTGCTTGAGTTTGTTTGTTTTTTTTTTCTTTAGTTTGAGAACTGTTACACATAATGAATATGTTAGGAATATCAAGCCTTCATGGTTGAGTGCATAAAGGGGAAGAAAAAGGAAAGTAATTTTGTTGTCTAGATAATTTTCTCGACTTTCTATTACTTTTAATACTATATTGTATTTATTCAGAAAAGGTTCTTTTAACAAAGAGGAAATACATGTTATTTCTGAATACAAACTGAGGTGTTCAAGGGAGCTTGTAGCTGAGTTAGGTCAATCTTGACCATAGGTGATGGCTCATTTTTGCCTTGAAATTCCTATCCTAGGCTTTTAGGCTGTGGAGTCTTCAAGGCCTTTAGAAGAAGAAACTGAGACATCTAAAAGCGAATAAAATGCCTTCAGGTTTCAAAAAGAATTAAAGGTTGTAAAGGCAAAGAACTTATGAGTTTACAGCTGGGAAACGTTTTACCATCAATCTTAATAATTAGTAGTTGTTATCCAGCTTTGTTTGATAATGATGAACAAAATTAAGCCCCTCTGTCCTTATAGGATTTCAAGCCTCATTTCTGAACCAAAAAGAACAGAAAAAAAATCCAAATCTTCACAAGGTCCAGGGCACCGTACATTGCAAATTCAAACATGGGAGGTGTTTCTCTTTGTTATCTACCAAATCTTCCTAACAGGAGATGAAGAGTTGAAGAGAAAATTCAGAACCTCTCCATTCTCAAGTTTAAATTGTGATGGCTGGGAATTCTCCCTGGTTGCTGATATGGATTTGTCACCCAAATCCAGCCAAAATATCCAGGTCAAGCCCACGTGATCTTGCCACTCAGACTGCACAAAGCACTTTCTGGAGAGAGAACATTCTCTCTATCCTGTAAGCAGAGGACTGGGACAGAAGTTGTAATAATTTGTGGCAACTTTACATTAAGAAAAATGTGCCTTCTCTTTTTTACGTCTACCGTGATTTCTTCTTGGATTTCTACTGCTAATGGTAGAAAACACGTGAATATCAGTTTAGACAGTCTAAGTGACAATATATGTAATTGTCTCGCAATCTGAGGATTTTTAATTTGATCTCACACGTTTTAAAAAGATTGTGTTGACTTTTTAGGATCTGTTGTTATTATTGTTATTCAATATAACATGGACTCCACAATTCAGTTAAATGATCTCGGTTCTGAGCATGATACAGACGAAGTGCAATGAAGAGCTCCTAATCAGAGTTAGGTTCTTCCCAGATGCAAAATGAATGCATTCGTAGTCAAACAGTAAAATTAAATTGCAGGTTACCAGGGGAATTAATCTTGATTTGCAGCTATTTATGATAAATAGGATTCAGGATGCTGGTGTCAATGAACTGCTCCTTACTGAAGGGAGAGATAAACAGCAGCAGCAGGACTTTAGGAAAATTAGCTACCAGACTCGTTAAAATAACTGAATGATGAGGTGCACCAATTAAAAATAATTTAGCAATTTGCATATAGGTAACTCACTAGAAGATCACAGATACCTCAGTTTCAAATTTGCATTTTATCTCTTTGAACCATATAACAATTAAAATGGCCATTAGTGATAACAAGAATTAATCACATAAATCCTCTCATTCATTTATTTGACATAATAGAACCCAAAGTCTCCTTATATTGGTTTTTTCCTTATTATAATCAACTCTATAAATCTACAAATTATGAAAATAAAATGCCTTCAACTCCCAGAAAGTCAGAGAAAAGTGTTATTTATGCATCATGCCATGGGGATGTGGAGACATGTCTGTGTGTGTATGAATGTATCTGACTCTTAAAGAGTACACAGATGACAGGGAATTTATATCTAGACCATGCCTGAAAGATACATCAGTCTGGAAACCAGTATCAAATTCTCTGTCTCTGTTATATAAGATAATTGAATGGCTTAATTAAGAAATTCTTTAAGGAGACCAATTTATTATAAACCACAGAGTTCTGGTGGCTATCAGAATGGTAATATACTAATTTTGAAGAACCACAAAAGGAGGACGGGTGACCTCGATTTATGAACCAAATAATACAGTACCAAATAGATAAGCCAATTTTAGGTAGACATATACCAATGAAAGAATGTGTGAAAATGTGGAAAAATAACAAAATAGGAGCGTTTTAAAAAGGTAAGATACAGAGCACAGGCTTGAAACCTTAGCTATCTCTTGGTTTCATGTCTGAACAGAACTTTCATACTCCGAGTAAATAATAGTTTTGGTTTCCTTTTATGTGCTCCTAGAATGCTCCTGCTGCAACTTATGATAGTATTTACCTCTGGCTAGGGGCAGTATTTTACCAGAACACCAGAGCTCAGGAATTTAACCACAAAAATGTTCTCCAGATTTTGTTGCATTTGTCTCGGAGTTTATTTTTCATGGAAAGGTAAGGTAGCAGATGTTGATGAGCGGATCATTACTAAACAAGAATCTTTAATTTTAAAGAAAAATTTCAAGGCAGCACATAAGGGCGAGACTGGCACATTGCCAGGTACCTGCTAAATGGCAGTCACTTGGAGTGCCACCAGAATTGAGTTCTGCTGCACAAACAATTGAAAAATGGAGTTTCAATAAGACAAGACTAGAACCAAACCTACACAGCAATCTACATTTAGGGAAGATCACCTTTCCTCATTAAGGAGCTGAATCAGATGTGTATTTACACAGGGATGAAATTTTCACACCAAAATGAATGCCTGTGTGTGCCTGCTTGTTGTATATATGACTCAAGTTCATTCCCATAAAAGTGAGGCCGTATTTTAAAACTAAGTCCATTATTCAGGTGTTTATGTGAGTTCCTAATTCAAAGCATTGGCTATTCCCCTTGAAGAAGCATTTTTATTACTGTGTCTCCTCTCTAATTTAATAGAGTCCTCCTCTCTTAGGTGGACTATTTGCAGATATGCTTAGAAAAAAAGAGAATTGCTTGTGCAGAGACTTCCATGCCAGAGCTCAGCCTGTGAATGCTGTGGCCTTTTAAACACTCACTAATTGCATTACAAAACTTGAAATCTTTCTTCACAGGTGAATGGCTGACCGTTGTTCAAAGGCTACTTGAAAATTCTGATGGAATGCTTGCAACTGAGTTAGGAAAGAAATGCTCTTTACTTCCTTTATGATCAATAAGAAAATTCTTAATTGGCAGTCTTTCCCACTTCAAAATAAGCTTTGAAACACAGGTAAAATAGAAGTTAAAAAGATGCAAACAGCAACAAAATCCAGTCTGTGTGTTTAGAATATGAAAGACCAAGGAGGAGAAGCTGGGCCTATAGCCAAACCTTCTGCTCATAATAAAGTAATATTTAATAAAGATGAATGAGTTGAAGAAAATATTAGTGGCCTGTGCTAAACTCCAGAGACAATTTCTTTGAGTCCAAGAGGACTCTGCACAGAAAATATCTACTAAAGTAAAGCTTATGTAGTGCAGGATTCAGAATAATTTTCCTGTGGGAGAAATTATTGTCCTGAGCTCTGCATGTACATTGAAAGATACAAACTGAAATTTTCCAACTTGAATATTTGAAATATTTTTTGTATAAATCTTACCTTTGCTAAGCTTGTCACATGAACGTGACGTTACAAAGAACAAAGCCCAGCCCAACAATTTTCTAAAATACATGTTACCCTTCTGCACATCTCTTCTGCTTTGGTGTCTCTTGTTCTGACTACAGTTAGAGTCAGGCCAACAAGGTAATGCCAGGTCAGGCAAAATTCAAGAAGAATTTGTACCCAGCACCAGAGGCTACAAAGCAGGTTTTGAGCCAGGTAAGGGAAGAGGCCAGTGAGCAGATCCTGCAAGGTGGGATAATACTTTTTATCACGCCAATGTGATCAACACTGCCACCACCACTGACCCACAGACATCTAAACTACAACAATCAAGACTTGGCATTGGATACATGGGTGGTGATATCTTTCTACCCTTCTAGATTCTTTCTTTTCCATATACATCTTCTTAAGCATTATTTTTATGCTTTTATATTGCTAGATTTCTATAGATAATAACCAAAATGGCTACATGCCTCCTTTCAAGAGCAATGGAGTTATTCTAAAATAAATCCTACATATATATAAAAATATATATATTTCTATTTATAAACACAGATCATTCAGGGCCATTCCACTCTAATCCATCACAAAGGATCTATGAACAAGAACCTGAGTTACCCTGGCCTTCAGAGGTGGGTCATAACAACACTGAATAAAGTATTGTTGAGCCTGGGGAGAGACATCAGAGGATCTCTTACCAAGCAACTCATCTTTTGCTATAGTTAACAGCTGAGGGTGAGATCATCATGTTATTTCATCGGGATAGAAAGGAAAGTTCAGGGTATCCATGCTGAATGTTAAACTGGACAGTTGTAGTCAGATTTTAGAACTGGAAATAGAAGCATATGCAAATTTTAAACCAAACCTGCAGCTGAAGAAGCCAAACTTAAAAAGGAAGACTGCTCAGTGTTCAGACTTTAAAATTACATGTTAATAGTATTTCTCAGAATCACTCAAGAATGAGTTGTAGCTAATGATGAGGCAGCATTCATTTTACTAATCTAGTCCTATACTGAATTTTCCTGTTGAAATTTTGAAGCAAGGAGAAGGTAATGTGATGTAACTTTCAGCTTTGGGTGCATCTCTGCGATAGACACTAAAGGGAGGTCAATTCCAAATTAACATTAATTGGGGAAGGATGGAAACAAAGGGGCTGCTGGTCCTTGTGGGCTCACTGCATCAGCAAGGGGGCCATCCTGAAAGTGAATTAATGCTGGTTGTTGATAGGATTAACTGCTAACTTGTCTTATCTTCTGTACTAAGAGATGATTTCTTTGGAGGGAAATTAAAAGGGCTTTATTTTGCTGTTGGTCAGGAAGTATCTGAGAGGAACTTGCACAAAGGGCAGGGAACTGAGCAGTTTCTTTCCCGTTCTGGGGCTCACACTCACTGCTGGGATTCACCTGCTCTGCCCTGGTCAGGCTGTGCCTCTTTGCTGCCTGTTTGGGTTCTGTTATGTGAAGGGTCTGTCCTGTGAGGGCTTCATTACAGATGAGACACAGGACTCACCAGCCTCTTTCCTGGCAGTGATCCTGTCACTTTACCTGTGATCACGTTTGCCACTACTCGAGATCCTTTCATTCCCAAAAATGAAGAAACAAATAGCCATAATCTCATATAATATACAATCGTTCAAGAAGGATCAGAGGGGTTGATGAATCCCTCTGTGTGGAGGTAGACCCTTATAGTGATCAGGACTTACAACTTTATTAAAAATATATTTTAATATATGATGGGTGGTAGGCTTTGTGAGGTTGATCCTATATTTAAAGCATAAACCCATCAGATTGAATGGTCTGGTGCACACCATGGCAGTAAAAAAAACCAAAAATAAAAAGAGAAAGAAAAAGGCACTCTGGGCAGTAGTTTAAGTAAAAGACATAATATAATAAATTCATATTCTTGCAAATATCCTCAGAGGCAACTTGCATCAGTAATGGCAAAGCAACAGGTACAGGGAGCTGAAGTGGCACAGACAGGGTATTCAAATACAGACACTATGCTTACATTTAATAACCACAGCAGGTGAACAATTGGATTTGAAAGGGAAATTAAATGGGCTGACCTAAGAGCAGAGGCATTTATTGTCTAGCCCTGTACTTTCTATTCCGTGATTACGGCAAAGATCTTTTGTAAACCAATATGAAGGAACACATTGCTGTGATTGTGCATCAGCTAAGCACAGTAGCCACAGTAGGAAATAAAAAACCATTTTTAAAAGTCAAATTCAATCAGGTTTCACCTCCAAGCTTTTATATTCCGTTTTCTTTTAATCTCTTTTCCTGCATGATGCCTGCTTTAAGCCTAACTTCATTTGCATTAATGCTGTTTCTAGATGCCTGATAACACAATAAGGTAGAAAAATTAGCAAAGACTAAGAGGGAGACAGAACTCTCATCCTAGCCCCCTTTAAATTAAACCAGAAATAATCATTTATCTGGAACCATAAACAGCCAACTAGTCTCAAATTGCAAGATTAACTCGAAATGAGGACCAAAAATCTTCATGAGTTCTACGGTTTTGCAGATGAGAAATAGCTTTATGAGTTGAGACCATGAGCATAACCCTGAATATGAGATGTAGCCAAGGAAAACAATTAAGAAGTTTCCCCTACCTGAAGACAAAACTCCAGAAACCAAGCAAATAAAAATACTTAAACTGGGAAAACATGTCAAAGTTCTTGTGGAAGTATTTATGAGTAGTTTTGTCTTCTCTCCTGAATAAATGATTTGTAGCATTTAGCCACTGAACATTACACATTTTACTGCCCCTTAATGCAATTGGTAGAGACTTCCATGAGAAGCTCCCCAGACATAAGCTCCCATTTCAAAATAGAATGCAAATCATTGAAACCACAAGCAAAGTAAAACAGATTATCTGAGTGAGGAATGGAGGATATGAAAGCAGGACAATGGGTGTCACAGGTAATTATAAAGATGCATCTGGTCCCTAGTTACTTTTGACAAAGCTGGTTTTGTGATTTATGGCAGGTGCTTGTTTATAAACCTATTTCAGCACAGACACACCGAAGAACATTCATCATTCTGCCTGGTCTTCATTATTGGATAAACGTCATTTAAACAGAACCTGAATCCAGACTTCTGCTACCTTGACATAGAAATCAGGATCTTCTATTTGCCTGCATTTATTTATTTATTTCCTTCGACCTACAGAGGTGGGGTGTGTTTGACAAAGGTTCTACACTTATCCCACAAGGAAAGCAAATGAAAGTTCCTGAGCTGAACTTCAGGAAAAACAGCTGGCAAGCAGTACTTCTTTTAATATTGATATTTATTTTTGTGCCCTGCAGTGGTGTTTTGTGGAAATGCAGGACAACCAACATGCAAGTTTGAGCAACTACAACTCTGACAAAAAATCAGAAGGGTTTTTATTGGGTTTTGGGAGTTTTTCCAGCAGGGGTGGGCAGGGGAAGGTTGGCGGTTTTTGGCTTATTTTAATGCCTTTCTTTAAATTCACTTTTCAAACGGTGAGGTTTGATGTAGTCCAAAATTTTTCTTATCCTGTACCAGGAAAATCTGGAGCTGAGGAATTGCTCCATAACTGTGGCATAGAGTTGTGCAGTCGTCTCACGTGAACGGCACAATTTTAGTTTCTTGATTTTTACCTCACTAGATATTGCTTGCTGGAAACAAAGCTAAACAAAGAAGTCCAGCAAAAAACAGAGAATAGAATCCTTTGTAGATTGCTACATTAAATACCTAGAGCCCACCTTGCTAGGACAGGTAAAGTTATACAATAAAATGACCTGGTTTTTTAAGTTCGAACTGTCAATAAACAGTTAAACACAGAGAAAGGAAGTTGAACAATTTAGAAATTGTGCAAAAGATGAAGAATATATTGAGGTTTTTAGGAAAAGTTGTGGTAGTAGAGAACATGATTTTTGTTAAAGTTATGGGTTTAATGAAGAAACTTTGAGTCAGCATAGTTTCATGGAAGGAGGAATGAAAATATAAGGAAATAAAAGCTGAATGTCTAAAACTGAACTGCATCAGATTCTTCCTTTGCTCAGTGCATTAAGCTATAAGTCCAAGTAGTTTCCCAACTCTTAGCCATTACAGAACTTAAAAAACTTATCATGGACAAAAGTCACTAAGGAATATATTTCTAAAAGAACAAACAAAGAAACCTTCTAGTCACAAATCTTCAGAAATTTTTTCATTGTGAAAACCAAGCCAATATAACAATAATCTTCAAATCAGAGCACTGATTTCAATAAGCAGAAGAGAGAGATATTTTCTGTATGGAAACAAAACATACATCAAATACTATCTGCTATGAATAAAGTCTCGGTCATCAAGTACACAATAATCAAAGATTTGAGAGAATTTTTAGAAATAGTTACACATTTATAGACCATCCTAGATATGGAATGAACCACATGAATTATTGTCTGGCTCTGGAGCTATTTTGCTGAAAGCTGACAGATTGACAACATGGCTACTGGAAACTTATAGGAATTATAAAGGAACTCACAGGAAATGTAGTGTAAAAATGAAAGACTGTATTTCATTTTACTTTCAAAGTAACTCCATGTATTGGACTAATACAGAAGAAATAACTCACACGATAAGGCTTAACAAAAAAACTTGTTGGCGACAATGAGGCCAGATATTGCAAGATTAATTTTTGATCCGAGTAATTTCTTCACTTCCTATTAAAGACTGTCCATACAGTTTCAGCTGTTACCTGCTTCCTGTAATTTGGTTGCTGAGTGCAAGTCAGCTGGAATACTGCTTACATGTAAATAAAGATATGTAATAACTTCCTGTTTCAGCAACACAGCAGAGTTACTTAGAACATTTATTCATCACGAAATTGCATATTCAGCACGTGAATGCGCATTTTGTGACAGTGATCTAATGACAACCCGTGCATTTCTCAATAATTTCAGGCCTATTTAACACAACATTATTTGCTAGCAGATATGAACAATTAATCTGTTGTCTGTGAGTTGTTATTCAGCTTACTGGACATGTTCAGTGTCTGAAATTCATACTAAAATCCATATGCTTCTGAAGGAACGTGAGGCCTACTTTAGCACAGCACCACTGGAAAGAGAGTCACTGAAAGAGCATCAAGAATTCTTGTTGCCTCTTTCCCTCCCCAGCACAGGATCAAATGTATTTATATTGTTCTAGAAAGACACTTATTCTTCCTGCCTGTAAAGACCTTTAGTGTTGATGTGAAGTGGCCCCAAGCCAAAATTAGAGTCTTCAGGTCAGGCTATATTGCTTTTCATTAAAGAGAGCCTGTCATCTGGAAAATTATTTCCAATTTCTACTCCAAGGGGGTTTTGTTTTTACTGTTATTGCCTGGAACAACGTAACCCTTGAGATGGAGAAAACTTAAAAGAAGAGGCTTGAAACAAATCTCTCTTAAGTCCTCTCTGTATTTACAAGGTAGGTCTCTCCCTTCAGGTTTGCTTCAATCCAAGAACCCAGCCTTTTCCTGAAGTGTGCAGTCTGAAGTGAAACTGAGCAGCATACAACCACTCCATCCTCTTTCTCCTAGTCAGAGGCAGGAATCACAGCTGTGTTTTTCATTTTCCCGATCCCTTGCCAATCCTCCACATGTCCTCAAAAATGACAACTGCAGACCTGAAGTATCTGCAGACAAAATTCATCAGGCTCACCAGGTTTAAGAGCAGTTAAGAACTCTGTTTTCTCTTCTTTCCTTCATCAAGATTGAAAGGCTTTTTGGTTTTCTGTTGGTTTTCTCCTCCTCTACTTTCCTCTGCTCAGTTTACTTTCTTGTAAAAGTTGATGCAAAAAAAAAAATATATATATAAAAAGAAAAAGTGTTCAGTGCACTAAAGACTGCTACTTTCTTAGCATCATCTGTCAACAGCCTTCCTTCACTCAGCAGCAAGTGCACAGATTGCAAGTTTGAGTTGGCCACTACACGTGCTGTGCAAGGGAGAGGAGGCTTTCTTCACTTTGTTACACTGCTGTACATCCTTGGAAGTGCCAGATACTCCAGCCAAATCCTACTGACAAACTGTACATACCAAGCTCCCTTTGGCATTACTGGCAGCCCTGATTTTTACGTTGCTAACTAAAATCGTGTGCCCCCTGCAACATTTCTAAATAAAGAACGGTAGCAAGATGACCTATTTTCTAACGTGCAGAAAGCCCCAAGAACCACTCAGTCACAATTCTTACCACAAAATGCAGGTACACAAGCAATTTAGTCATATATTAAGCTTTTATAAATCCTGTTTCCCCCATTTTTTTGGAGAGTCAGTTGTTAAGGTGAGGGACAAAGGACCACGTGAGTAAGAGCTGTAGACCTGTGATTACCACTTTTTTTGCATTCTCCTTTTTTTTTTTTTTTTTTTCCTGCTTATTTCACTGGATTCTTAAAATTCTCTTTCTTTTCAGCTCTTGCTGTATTGGATACTTCTTTAGGGATTTCAGTTTCTAGGTTACAGAAGGAGCACTCCCCTTTCCTTAAGGTCTCGTGTCTATTTTTAAACCTAACCTCTTTCCAAATCACATTTTTCACTTTCTCATGTGGAAAGAACCTTCTTTCTTTCAGCTTTACAATGAAAAACAACTCAAAAGAAAATTCCCTCATCTTTTAGTCATATTTCAGTCATCAGCAGTAGTTACCTGCCATTATTGCTACGGTGATGGACATGAAAAGACCTAATATAGATTGTCCTGCTGTTACCTCTTTAAATTCTTACATAAGGCACTTCGGTATGGATATAGCCTGAATGTACTACAGCAAAAAGAATGCAAAAATACATTATTCCGTGAATGGTTTGTATTTAAGAACCCTGTTAAGGATGAGTTTGCACATTTTCCATGCTCAGAAGACCAGAGATGGAATTGAGGAACACACTGTGGGGATTGGGACCTTATTGTGAAGGAACAGTTATAAGGTGATGCCTTTTCTTGGTCTTAAAATCAAGAGCCAAACACAGTTAGAAGGGAAAAAGGGATTTTACCTTGGTATTTATTTGAAGGATCCTTGGTGCACTCTGTCCAGTGGAGCACGCTGGAATGCACATCCAAATGCACNCAGAGAGTATATAGGGGGGGTATATATAAAAAGCAAAAAAAAGCATCATGGCATCAAGGTGTTTAAGCCTGGAAGGGAACAGCCTTGTATTTTTTTTATTTTAGCAGTGCAGGGTGCCTCAGCACGCCCACATCCGAAATAAACTGCCAAGGTCAAAGGACATCACATGTAAAGGATGGACTGAACCTAGGCCAGATGGTTTTAGACCTTTCTGATAAATTGCAAGAACTGTGAATTGGAGAGATATCTATTTTAAAATATTCAGCAATCCTTTCAGAAGTATTTCCATTGATATAACCAACCAGGAGCAGAGAACTAAAAGCAGATGTTACAAATGGAACAATAAAACCTCTTAATGATCCAACAGTTCACTTAATCTGCTTGAGAACCTGATCATCATGAGGAACCAAAAGTTAAAACAGTAACTTTCCCCATCCAGCGTGTTGGGCATGAGGGAAAAAGGTGCAGTCAGGGAATCTGACAGAATGAACGAAACAAGAAAAATGAAGACAGAAAACACAACCTGCTACAGCACATGGCCAAAAGTTATTGTCAGGTCAGTAATGAGTCTTTGTACCAACTTCTCCCTGAGGGACTGGGTGCTTAGAAATACTTAGATAATTCACACAGCTATTTGTTAAGTAAGACTAGATGAACAGCTCAAATCCCTCTTTTTTTTTCTTGATGACTCAAGACATCCTATATTGCTCTCATTTTAGTTATGGGGTTTATACAGCAATATTATTTTCAGTTCAAGAAGTGTTTAGTTCACATTTAAGCTATGATAAATACAGATTTTTTGTCCTTTTTTTTTTGATACCTTTACTTTGAGGTGCAAACTGCCCTTTGTGTCTAATTTTAACGGGCTGCTCTCTGGTATCAGCCTAAGAGAACAATTGTTGAGGCGATGGACAGACGTACCAAATGCTTGGCATAATACAGGTCATCCTTTGTCCTGGCCTTTCTAGTTTTAGATTCCAATGACTGAGCAACAAGTTAAATCTATAATTTATCTGCCTTATCTCAATAATTTTTAAGATTGCCAAAAGAGGATGTATACTTTTACGTAGGAATGATAGAAAATACCAGTTACATTCCTGAAATATACATTTGTAAAATTGCAAACTTAAGTGCACAAATCAGAATAAATGGGCTCAATATATGACATCAGAACACAGTACTATTGCTTGGCATACACCGGCTTTCACAGATATTACTGAAACCTCTCAGTTCTGGAATGTAGCAATCACCTTCATTATAAGACTCAAACTACTTATAAACCTTCAAGGAGAATGGATGTATTAAATCTAAATCTCAGATATCAGTTTGTACAGAAAACTGCTTGCTGGTGTAACTTTCAGGAGTGAATGTAAGTTATATTAATGGATGGATGGAATCAAGAAATAAAAATCGCATTATTAATTTCAGATCTGTTTAAATACAAAGATTTGTTTACCAAGGCTTACAGGAAATTCTCTTTGTAAAATATCCCTAGATTCTTGTAGAAGGTCGTTTCTCTTCTCCTGTCCCCACCCCACCAAAAACCCCCAAAACGGGGAACCTGGGGAAATTAAAATTTGAATCCTCAGCTGCTTTGTTCATACTCTAAGGCTTTTTTGGGGAATAATTTGCAAAAAGACAATTACCTGTTGAAAAAGCATAGAGAATTCAGACAATTCTAACTGCAGCAATTCTATAGACATTCTGTAAGGAAAGTTTTTTGTAGTCAGAATACCTCCAGACTTTTATATTTTTATTTAACGATCCAAAGATTGTGTGATGACCTGGTGGTGTCCAGCCTCAAGATACCCAAATTATCCACCCCAGTCACACCAGTAAGGTCCCAAACAGCTTGTACCCCATCCTAGCAAGCAGGACATGCCTACACTGGGCATTTTGCAGGGCACAACCCCCAGCTTCTCTGAAGGGACTCGTGTCACATCCTGCTCTGAGGCTCCTCTGTGACCCACAGCACAGGGGATGGGAAGGGAAAAGCCCCAGCTGGCAAGATAAAAAACCCTCTTCATTTCAGCACTGCCCTTCTGGACCAAGGGGGCAGGGGGACACGTGTGGGTGAGGGAAGCAGTAGCTGAGCCATTAGAAATCTTTTCCCTAGAACAAGCTGTCACCATCTCTTCTCTTGTTTGCAGAGATTTACTATGGAGAAGTATCTCAAAAATTAGTTTAAAATGTTAATGGAACTGAAATTGGAAGATAATCTCTGTTGGCCACACCAGCTCCTGCCAGCCTCAATGGCAGGATCAACAACTCAGGATCAAACTGCCTTGGAGAAACAGACATCTGATAAAAATTTTAATTTATTTTGAAAATTAGGCTGAATGAACTTTGTGAACTTCAGAATACAGTCATAATCCAGACTACTTTAACAAGCTATCCTGGATGCACAACCTTAAAATCTAACATCTAAGGGAGGGTCAAGTGGAGGAGCCAGCTGATGGAAACCTGAATAAAACGTACTGTGACTGTATCTCAACATGTATTATTGCAACGGTGGATACTTAAATAGGCACGTTACTGAGGAAAACCTTCTCTATTTATAAGCCATAGCTGGTAATCAGACCTTTGAAAGCTGCATGCATTAAGTAGTTTGCCTGCAAGGCTGAGAGAAATTAACTGACCGTGCAAACAGAGACACAATGCTCACGCGCTTCCCTTACAGTAAATTCTGAGAAAATACAGCAAGCTCTCCTCATGTAAGCTTAGCCTCGAAGGCTTTAATAAATGTGACTCCATGGCATCTTAAATAGCCTATTAAGAGGAGTAGAGGATCAGAGAAAGCCTTCATGCCAAACAGTCTGTGTGACAGGCAACAATACCATGCACATGCTCGGAATACTCAGCTGGCATTATCATAAACAGCTTCAGGAGAAAAGGCAAGCAAGGTGCTAGGGTGAAATCTGCTTATTCCAAGCAGCCACACAGCAAACCTGCCTCAAGTAACCCATTTCGTGGAAAACATCAGCCTCAGGACAAGGCACAGGATGGGATTGGTAAGAAATGCACTTCGTGTCTGTACACATGTATTTTACTTGGACAGATAATCAACATAATCTAAGACATAGCTCCAAACGAGCTGTCTGCATTAATGACCTAAAAGCAATCATAATAAAATAAGATAACCTTAACTATTCTTGGGCTGCCAGAGAGCTCTCTAATTGCTCTCTTTAAATTGTTCCATTTCAATTAAATTGAGGAGGAAAAAAAGGTAATAGAATTAAGTGCTTCACTATTTACAGTCCTTGAGTGAATACAATTTACGTAATCTGTGTAGGATCCCTATTAACAGGGTTCACAGTAAGAAACCACAGTGATTAAATCATTAAATCATATCTAGGAAGAGAGAACATTCCCATTGATATAGGAAGCCTTGATGGATGTTAAAACAATTAGAATCATCAAGTGCTTTTATGAATAGGAAGGATTGTGAAGGCAGAAAAGGTTTTCAAAACTGGGGTATTCACACTATTTTTACCCTAATATATTTCACTTTCTCTTTGGTTCATTATCACAGATACAATTTGCACCCATTTTCAGTCATTAAATAGTAGTTCAGCTCTTCAGTATTTCAAGCCCTGGTCATTAATGTGAATTCATACAACTTATTCCCTCTGCCCCTCCTATCTTTTCCTCAAAGAGAGCACCCTTTTCAATAGATGACTCTCAAATTACTGTTAGGATAGTAATTTCTAATTTCCATGGTTACATTTCCTAAAAGAGCTGCTGCTGCTGCTAAGAAAAACACATTGGAGAATTGGAGAATTGGAGAATTGGAATAGTATAGCTGGCTCTTCGTTTTCATTCAGAGAGGGGGATGGAGGTGTTGGTTACAATTCCTTAATTTTTTTGTTTTTGTCTTTTTAGTAGCTTGGTAGTTCATACCCAAGCCCAGTAAACGCACCCATCAAAACACGGATTTTTCCCCACACATCTTGAAGATAGTACTTATTTTCTTTTGTTTCAACAGTTTAAGAACTATTAGAACAGAAAAGTTTATCTATCTAAACTGTTAGATAGAAAAGTTTATCAGGAACACCAAATTGTCCAGTGCCTGGCCAAAAGTATCACTGTGAGATCAGGTTGTGGTGCCACATAGTGAAGATCTACAGCTACAAGATCAGCCACGGTCATCTGACAGACATGAGGTTATAAAGCACCCTACAGAGTTGTTACTTTCACAGGATGTATTTTACAGCACATCAGCTTATTGGACAGCTGTCACACATTTTAATTCAGACTTTACAACTTTTTCTTTCAAATAAAAATTAGAGACGCACAATTATCCATACTGAAGATAAAAGTTAAAAAGTAATTTTGTAGAGAGGTTTGGGTTTGCATTATAACCTCACTTTCTTTAAAATCTTAAATAAATCAAAATCTACCTTTAAAAAAGATAATCAAAATTTATCTTTAAAATCTTAGATAAATCAAAAAGTCTCTCTAATTTAACTTTCAGCTTTGCTTTTACATTTGAAGCTGGGCAGCTGAAGTTGTTGGTCAGCCAGAGGATAAAATAAGATATTGCTTAAGCTACCCTTGTAAAAGACCAGACTGACTTCAGGTTTGCCACAGAAATTATGCAGCTCAATATGATGTGTCACGTTAAAAACTGCCACACGATTTCAGATGTGCCTGTTGACACAACAGACAAAAAGCTCCTTTGAAGCATCCATTGGCTTCTTTGGAAATCCTTCCTCGTTCATGGATCATTGACCTGAAAGACAGGTTTATCAGAGAAATACTGATTTTCCCCAGCGGCATAAAAACACTGCTATAGCTTTAGAGGTTCTCTTTAGTCTTCTCGACAAATTCATGAGGCTTGAAGTTCTGGCCATTAATAAATAAAAATCTGAGAGCAGTGGCACTTAGGGGTTCTTTTCTTCCTTAGCAGAGAAGAATGTGATTGCAATTATGTAAAATAAACCTATTTTAAACCTAATGCTTCACAGTCGTTATGGAAAACATTACTATAAGGAAATATTTTATTGATGATTTAATTTTCTTTCCAGCGCAGCTGGAAATTTCACACCTCCATCTTCATTTAGGACTGGTTTATCTATTTGAGTGAATTAAATGTGACCAGCATTTCCTTTTGCTTAGCGGGAGAGTAATAAGGAAATTATGAAAACTTTTTAAATTGTGGCTTTGCCTTTTTGAAAATGGTCAGAGAAATAGCTGGGGATTTTGCTATTGTTAAAAAACCCCCACTGTCTACACAATGCGATTGTGAACTTTGGAAAAGAGAGATCAAATAATCACCATATGTCTTCTTTTCCTTTGCTTCTACACTTTGTGTGCCAAAAGTAGATTTATAAATCATTGATATATTTTGCAATCAGGTCCCCTGCTTCAGTTTCCATCCTGTCATTGCTTTTTTTTCTGAGACAGTCACTGTTCTGGCCTGGCACTTACACTGCTCATCCCTGCCTCCAGTACATCCCTCATTAAGCCATACGAAACTGACTTCATGCTGAGCTGCACCTTGGCCTGATACACAGTTTAGAAGTTTAACTACAGATAATTCTCTGAAGTCCAAGTGTCAGGACCTCAGCACGCATTTTCTGTGTTTATTTGCTTTTCTGAACAAGCCCAGTGAGTTCATTAAGACCAGCAAAAATAAAAAAAACAACTGTCTTATAACACTGGCAAGTTTCAGCCAGCTTAAGAGCTGAAAAAGTCTTGTCCCTTTGATCAACTCCAACAATAAACTTTTCTCATAATAGTCTGGTTTAAAAAAAAAAAAAAGAAAAAGGAAAAGTAAAAAGGTTTTCACTCCATTGTAAATATTTCCTTTAGAGCAAGAAACTACCTAGAATGTTCAAAGCATTTGTCTTTCAAGAGGAGTTTCACAGAGACAGATCTAGGTGGGAAAACACATTAATGGCAATAGAATAACTGCAGATATTGGGAGAAGGAGGAGTATTTTTACTGCACTTTTGTGAAATTGTTGTTAAATCTTTCTTTAGGAGAAACTGGCTGTATTAATGAGGACTTGTGCCTCTGGTACAGGGTTTCTGTATGAGCTGATTAAAACCTCAGTAGGTTCTATGCATTAGGTAAATAAATGAGCATCTGAGAATTCCCATAACTTCTCAAATGAAATCAGTGCATGAGAAAATGCACCCCAATATCTCTGCACTAACATAGATATTACATAGGGTTTGAAGCACTCGTTTTCAAATGTATTGATGATTTTGTTATCAGTTGTATACACCTATTAATGCAGGAAAAGTTTCCACTTTTTACTACCAACTCTTGCAATTTCAAACTATTGCCTCCTAGAAACAATTTAAGATAGAAACTTCAGAACAAAAGGTAAAATTGACTTAACCATTTAATTATTTTGCCATAATCTCTTTGCCCTACACATTTATGCCTTAAAAAACATTAATGATTTTATAAATACAGCTATTACTAACCTAATAAAAATGCTGTGCCAAATGGAAAGTAAAGCCCACATAAAAATGTAGATGGGTACTCAGGAGAGATGATACTCATCGATCTCCCAAAAATATGCTTGCCTGTATAAAACACTACAGTTAACAGTGTTTTATATGATTCAGGAGAGACTCTGTGGCCATGAAAATAATGCTTGCAAACAATGCTTTTAGTGAACAGTACAATGAAGGCTTAATGGTTGCTACTAGTTTAGAGGACAGTAAAACAAATATTATCATATTCTCCACATTCGTCATAGGGACACCTTGAAAGTTAATCCAAATTAACAAGAGGTGTAAATTTAAACTGCATTCATTAAACAGTATTAAATCTTGATATTGACACTCGAAGGATTAGAAATATGGCCACGTTACTGCAGCTTAACAAGCAAAGCCCAAGTAAAAAGCTTTGTATGTACTCATGCATTATAAAATGTGAGGTAAGATGAATTCATTTACACCTCCTAAGTGAATATATTTAATAACACATTCTCTGTGTGCTAACAGCATATGCACAAATACATATTGCAGTTAAGCTCATACCTAGGAACTAATTAGTAAATGCCTATCAACAAGTATTTAGACCCACTCTGACCATTGCAATTAACTCTTTTCCTATGTAGCCACTGGAATATATTTAGAATATGTGAGAGTCCCAAAGATGAATCTTCATAGTTTTCACCCCAAAGTTTCTTTCATCTATAAAATTAACGTTCTTCTGTCACTACTAATGGTATTTACATGAAATGGCCAAACAACCTCACCACCTCTGCTTTCCAGCATCTACATCCTGCTCCTGCTTGAGCCTACTGGTCACAGGACCAGCACCTGGTGGTGGAAAGACCCATGGAGTTACCCTATGAACAATTCAATTAATTCTGACATAGCTTTGAGTAGTTCATCATTGCCTAAAGCTGCTTCTTGTACAGTAAGCTGCCTTATCATGGGATACTTCAATCTTGAACAGAACAAAAAATAAAGAAGAGTGTAATGATTAGCAGTAGAACCTGCAATCAGTTCTGAGCAAATCAATACTTACAAATGATTTCATGTACAGTATCTCGCAGATGCAATGAGAAGTGAATAAACTGGCACTGCGAACTAAGAACTCTACTTCCTGCAAGTCTCAGTCATCAGTGGGGGAAAAAAATAATGTACTATGGTTGAACACACAGCTAAAATAAATCTAATCAATGCTTCAGAGGTATTTAGGATCCTGAGTCCTTTCTTTAAAAGTATCAAGCTATTTTCATTAAGACACATACTTGGAGGGAAGGAAATGCCTTTTTTAAAGGCCTCAGGTTTAATTTTAGGCAGAAAAAGTTCCAAACATCCAAACAAAAAAACCTGGTTCTAAGTGACTCATTTGGTTTGTACTGGTTTGTACCGAATGGCTCTAAGCCTTCCTAAGGCTTTTTGTGGAAAAGGGAAGGAATTGGGCAGATAAAAAAATTAAAATTAAGCTCTTTCCTGAAAATCAGTTCAGACGGATGCACTGTGCAACCTCTGAGGAGAACAACTGAACTACCTCTATCTAAGCCAGTATTTAGGAATCTGAAATGCTTTTCAAAAAAAGTCTTTTGTAACCTTCCCACACTTGGTTGTCCCTCGAAAAAGAAGAGGAAGTTAAGAATTAAAGCAAAAAATATTATGAAATTTAGTAAATTCTTCCAGTTGTGTATTTTAGCTAAAAAAGAAATTACCAATACAAGAACATTGGTAAGTTTCTCTCCTAAGCCTGTTTATTTAGTGAATCATAATCAGAAATATCTACGTGCAATAATGCCCATGGAGTATTTTCGATATTACACAAATAATTATTTAATCCCAAAGCAACATATTTGTTCCCTAATAGTTGACTTGCCTCTGCAGACAAAAAAGAGTGTGGAAAGACCACTGATAATTGATTCATTCAAGTCAAAAATGGGACCATCAGAGGAAGGCTAAGGTGGTGGGTAAACATAAAACCAAAGAAGTGTTCACATTTAGCAGCATAGGCTTTTCACTCCACACGTAAACCTGTTTTTTCTTGATTGAAAGTAAAGCTCAGTAGAACAGTATTTTCTGACCGCCAAAATAAATTTTTCCTTTCCAATTTCCATATGGAATTGACTTACTTGACTTTTGAATTTGTACATGTGTGTGCATGCACTATTACAGACATATAAAGACCCGTCCTTGTAACTGCATATTTCTAATTCTAGACTTCAGGGGACTATTTATTTTTTTCTAAAGCATTTGACAGAATACCTACTTAAGATATATATTCTATTGAAACTCTTCAGTGTGTTGTGAAAAGAACATCCATGCCTGTGTAAACATACAGCAGTGACCCTTTCTCACTACCAGGTCTCCTCATGTTTATTAAAAAGCACGTTCATCCTGGTGTCGAGTCCTCCATTGGTAGTCAAACATTAATAAAGCCTAAGCTTTACTAGATCTCTTAAAGTGTCACAATTTCTCCAATAATCGTATTATTTTATAATGTCTACTGTACAATTTTATTAACTTTTAAGATTAGTCAGCTTCAAAAGATGACCCCTTTTGCATAGGTTTTCTTAAATTTGGAATTGCAATCAAATTATGAGATTAATTGATTTTTTGATTTTTGATATTAAGGTACAAAAATAGTTAAGCAAAAGCAACTTAAGGGAAGTACTATTCATCTCTCTCACATAGAATGCATATCTAATAATGAAATTAATATTCTGTGCTTAAGGAAAAAAGAAAAACCACTTGAGAAGAAATAGGAAGCACTAGCAGAATCATTGTTAAAGAACTATAGAACCAATTTTAAAATGCTTTAAATTTTCTGAACAGCCAGTAATTTTGTTCCATATATAAATAAAGATGGGGTTTGTATACTCCACACTTGAGGGAATCTACTTTTCCAACTCAGTTTTATCAAATAATGAGGTTAGTTACAATAGATTAAATTGAAGCCTGAAAATACTTAGCAATTTGCTTGTCTGAACATTGAGATCATTTCTTCAAAAGACTAAAAATTAAAACTGTGGGAAGTCGGAGCAAAAAGTAATTCTCAAAATGCGGTAGCTTAGCAGAAAATACTAAAAGAAATGAAATTTATAGTTTGAATCGTGCTTGGCCTGCAGATAAGAAACCTGAATTCCACTGAAAATAAGCAGTAGACTAGATGTTGTCTGAGAAGAAATTAAAGTGAAATATCATCAAACTGAAAGGAAAGGAGTCCATAAGGACAGACACAATATAACACAGGAGAGAGGTCACACCGTGCTATAAAGGCAGAAATGAAAGATCAAGTGTTAAAACAGCACGGACAGCAAAACACATACTGCTCCTTTGTACAGGGCAGAACCCTGGGCAGAAGCGCTATTTTGTGAAATTTTAGCAGTAATGGGTTTAACTGTGAAAGAAAAGTAATAAAGAAGGCAAACGCTTTCACCTGGAAGCCTTAACTGGCTTTAAGCTGTGAGGAGGAGGCCATTGCCAAGTGCAACATCCACCACAGCAAAGGGCTGCTTTGTTCAGCTCTTTGTATGGCAACTCCAGGTTAGAATTCCCAGTCAAAGGTCAAGTCTTCATCAACAACAAAAAACAGCTGTTCTGGAAAAGCAGGCTCATGTTTGCTGAGCCCTCCTCTCAAAGGCACCAAAACAAACTCAGCATCCTGTGGCTCTTTTCCATCACCACCACTCCCTGAACACACAGAAAATGCCAGACCCTGAGCCTGACACTGTCCATCACCTCTCAATAAACTGGACCAACCTTGCTGTAATTGTACACCTAAATCCTGTAGACCCATAAAAGCTGTAAGCCTCTAGAAACAGCAGTCTCTCCATAGTCATGAAGTGGCCTCACTACCAATAACCCCTCTAAATACAAACTTTTATAGATGGAGAATTAATAACCAGTCAAATAAATATTTTAAAATTATCCAGAAAAAAGAACCGTGTCATTCTACCAAATAAATGGATTTCCTATAGCAAATACAACCAAACAGATCTTCACAGCTGGCATAAAACATTACATTTCCATTAAATTTAATGGAGAAACCTCAACTTCCATTACTGGGATCAAATATA
The DNA here is from genome assembly GCA_013398115.1 of Falcunculus frontatus. Taxonomy (NCBI): domain Eukaryota; kingdom Metazoa; phylum Chordata; class Aves; order Passeriformes; genus Falcunculus; species Falcunculus frontatus. The sequence goes on from VZRV01006490.1 coordinate 102,109, forward strand.
TTTAATATACTTTTCATGCATGATGTATCTCCTATCTACCTTTCAGGTAAAAAAATTCATGCCAGATTTCATGTAAAAACATTAAAAAATCCAAGTCTGCAATTACAAAATCAGAAAGTAAAATTGCAAAGAAGACGTAGAAGAAAATATGAATCACTTTAAAAACTGAAGAACTTTTATAATGTAACATGTAATTAATAGGTGTCAAATTTACGATGTAACAAGCAGCAAAGGAGTAGAAAACACATGGCAAGTTCTTCTTTGATAGATGAGAACAAAGAAAAGAGTTATGTCTGAGCCTCTTTTTCCTCCGCTCTCATCTTCCCTCATCCAAGGTAAGGCTTGACTCACTTGTCTTTAATTACCACAATGCCAGATGAAAAAAAATCCTCAAGACAAGAACAGAGCAAAAAGCAAAGGCAGCAAAACTGTCAAAGTGGCAGCAGTGCCCCCAAGAAGAGAGGAAAAGCTCCCCAGAAAAGGCTGCGTGAGCCGTGTCTCACCCTGTGGGAGATCAGCCTCTGCCTCAGGATGCTTGGGGCACGAACGAAGCACTGTGTCCCTGCTGGCTGCAGGAAAGCACCCTGAGGAATAAACAAAACAAACCCAAAGAATAAGGTCATGCTAAATTAAACTTTCTTCTTGCATTAAAACAAACTGGTGCTGTAAATGCCTTTGCTCTTACCGATCAGAGCAGCGTAAAGTTTTTCTGCACACAAAGTGCAGAAAATACCTCATTTTTTGTTTCTCACTTCCTTTCCTGCAGTTTTCATTTTGCTTTTAACTTGGACGTGACCTTAAGACTGTATTTTAAGAAGGCCTGGGAAGATGCAGCAGTGGTGAACTCCTGCCAGGGCTCAGTGGAAGCTGAGGGAAGGAGGGCAGGAGGGAGGGAGGGGTGCCATGGTGTGGCCCAACACACCTGGGCAGGGCAGCAGGGCCCACAGGGCAGCTCAGAGTGCAATCCACAGGCACCTCCATGGAGAAGGCTGAGGCTGGGCTGTGTCCTGGCAGCTGGGATCAGGATCAGACCCCATGTCCCCTGTCCATGGGGACAGACCTGAGGGGACAGCAAGGACCCAGAGCTGACTCAGCAACCTGCAGCTGCTTCAGGAGTGCTGTGCACAGCAACACCTACTCCTGTGGAGCCAGGGGACACCCACAGCAGCCCAGCAAAAGCCACATGCACTCATCGAGGAGCTGAGGAGGGTCATGAACAAGCTGATGTAAAGCAGCACAGCCACCGATCCCAGTTTAGCAATCCTGGGGCTGCCAGACTCCCTACAGACCATGGGCTCAGCCCTGCAATCCCAGAGATGCCAGCTTTCCCAAAGCCCTGGGTCCCAGCCCTACAAACCAAGGGCTTCCAGACTCCCCAAAACCCAGGATCCCAGCCCTACAATCCCAGAGCTGCCAGACTCCCCAAAACCCAGGATCCCAGCCCTACAATCCCAGAGCTGCCAGACTCCCCAAAACCCAGGATCCCAGCCCTACAATCCCAGAGATGCCAGGCTCCCCAAAGTTCAGGGTCCCAACCCTACAATCAAAGGGCTTCCAGGCTCCCCAAAGCCCAGGGTCCCAGCCCTGCAATCCCAGAGATGCCAGGCTCCCCAAAACCCAGGATACCAGTCCTGCAATCCCAGAGATGCCAGGTTTCCCAAAGCCCTGGGTCCCAGCCCTACAATCCAAGGGCTTCCAGACTCCCCAAAGCTCAGGGTACCAGTTCTGCAATCCCAGGGCTTCCAGGCTCCCCAAAACCCAGGATCCCAGCCCTGCAATCCCAGAGATGCCAGGCTCCCCAAAACCCAGGATCCCAGCCCTGCAATCCCAGAGATGCCAGGCTCCCCAAAACCCAGGATACCAGCCCTGCAATCCCAGAGATGCCAGGCTTCCCAAAGCCCAGGGTCCCAGCCCTACAATCCAAGGGCTTCCAGACTCCCCAAAGCTCAGGGTACCAGTTCTGCAATCCCAGGGCTGCCAGGCTCCCCAAAACCCAGGATCCCAGCCCTGCAATCCCAGAGATGCCAGGCTCCCCAAAGCCCAGGATCCCAGCCCTACAATCCAAGGGCTTCCAGGCTTCCCAATGCCCAGGATCCCATCCCTGCAATCCCAGAGATGCCAGGCTCACCAAAGCTCAGGGTATCAGCCACCAAAGCCCCGTCACAAACTGACCCCTCAGCTAAATCCCACAGAAGGGATGGATTGTGCCAATAAAGTTTCTGAAAACATTTTCAGAAACCACGTCTTTGTAAAGCTGTAAGCATAAGGAAAGAATGCAGGAGGAAAAACCCCACAAGTTTTTAGAAGTTAACCTCCATTTTATAAGAGGAACAGATGTTTTATTGCAATTAAAGCTCATCATTTTTGTACAAGGTGACTCTTGAAGCACATATATACTCCAAGTAAACAAGATTACTGTATTGCTTTCATATGATGTTGATGATCCACAGTTTTCCTGTAAATCTAGCTTATACTCAAAGAATTACTTTATAAAAAAAATAATCTCTACTTCAGCTCATACGGCTTTTCATTCTATTGCTTACACTCCCTGCTAAGCCCTAAATAATTACTTTTACTTAGTCTGTCTTCAATATTTATGGAAACTTCCTCCCTATAATATAAAAATGAAGCATAGACGTCTGAGATTAGTAACCAAATGAACCCAATGTTGAGTTGATTAAAACCTTCTTAGCAGCAGTGTACCACATTGTCACACTCATATAAGCAATTTTACATAGTTAGAACTATCCAATTACTTTTCCAAATATATTAGTAAAGCGCTGTAAACAGTGCAATGTGCTAGTTTAAACAGCACACAGTAAAATATGTGTACAGTTAAGCAAATAACTGTGTCAAGTCTGGCTCTTTTCTAGCAATTACTGTGTCAAAGTCAGCTCGAGGTCGAGTCCATGTGGCAGCTGTAGGATGTTTGCAAGTGGGAACTCACTGGGTCAGGTTCATGAGTGCTGAGGCAGTGCAAGAAAGAAACAAAGAATGTCATCTTCTAGGGCAGCTCCTCTATCCCACCAGAGGATGGACCCAGGCCATGGAATACCAACAGGACTTGGTAGGCAAGTGATAAACCATCCCATCTGTAGACTGAATGTAGCTATCTGAGCTGTAGAGCAAGATAAAGGTGATAAAATATATGTGCAAACTAGGAGAAAAGGGAGGTTGAGAGGTTACTCCTCACCAAAACTATCAGAGAACCCCACAAACCTAAAAATTTCTGGAGCTGTGGCTTGCTGATGCACTTTTCCCCACCTGAGGACAGCCCTGATTACAGGCAATTTTCTGTAGACGATGTCAATCTGTTGATTAAAACCCACATGTCAGAGAAAGTGAAAATTTGACTGTGAATGTGTGAATGATTCATTATCCAGATGAAAGGAGAGCTGCGCTTGACTGGGTACAAACATCACCAACTTGTTTTCTTCCAGTTTTATGACTATCTGCCATTTTATTTTAGCAAGAATAGCATAACAAAAAGGACTGGCGTTCTTTCTTTCTTTCTCCCCTTTCATTTTCAGCTACAAGATGCTGTACATGGCTGACAGTTTTCAAATGAAGCATTTGTCACGTTTACGTCAGAATAACATCAAAGTCAGAACCCAACTTGCTTTTGTGATAACAGGAAAGTCTCCACCTATTTTTTTCTCTTGGAATAGAAATGCTACTTATTTTATGTAATGGTTTATCTGGAAGAAAAAATGCAACAGACCATTGCTGTCCAAAAGTCCGCATCTTCAAACTTTCCTTCTGTTTCTGTATTAGTTGTCAGTCTGAATTTTATACAACTGAAATGATTTAAATGCCAAAAGACCAAAAATACATGTCAAATCATAAGTATTCAAGTCAACCCTCTCTTGCGTGCCTCAGCCTTCTTTTATGTCATGGACATTGGCTTGATGTAGCAGACTTCCAGGCTGTGAGGATTTGGCTTTGGCTTTAGTGAATACTGAGAATGCTCAGCCCAGTGCTTCTGCAGCTGAAGTGATTTCAAGTGGTTTTACTAATGAATTCTTAATCTAGTTTGGTGGAAATGTGCATTAAAAATAATACTAAGTTCTGGGATTAACATTTCAGAAGGAAATAAATGAAATGTTTGAGTTCAGAGCAGAGTAACGAGGGTGACCAGCATTTTTACTTATAATGAAATATTAAAAGAACTAGTGAACGCAGAGCTGTGCTGAGCAATAATTAAGGGGTTCTAATGGTAGTGTAACTTTTCAATAGCAGTCCTCAGAGAGTATAAGATAGAAAAAAGGTCAATGAAGTATTTAAATCAGCTGAATCTAGTAGTAATGAGAAAAATCCAAGTAAAAGAAATTCAAAGAGAATGCTGGGGAAAAAAAATGCCAGAGTGGTCTCACTTATGCAATAATCTTCTAGTGGAAAGAAGAGAAGGGTGATAGAAACCCCACAGCAATGAAGCTTTTAAAAGTAGACCTGAAAATAAAGTATAATGAAAAATTCCCTCGAAGTGACATTATCAATATATTAAGTCACATCTGTACCTTTTTTGTCACTGAACACTTAGCTCTACTTTTATTTTAATACCATTGGTCAATGGTGTATTGTAATGCCTTACATTGTGGTAATATTTTTGAAAACATACTTTTTGCAAGTGTCTCTGGGAATAACAACCTCCAAACTGTTTGCAATTTGCAATCGAACATAGGCACAATTTAAAAATAAGCGCTCTATTAAAAGGCACTGTATAGATTTTAAAAGGCTGTTTTTCATGTTTAAACTCCAGACTAGATTTCTTACACTCTCAAAATACCTGCTTCCTCGACTGCAAAGGAAGGTGAGGAAAAGTTGTGCGAAAAGAAGAGTAAGTTGCTGTATTTTTTAAGGGAACAGAAATTTTAACCACTTCTAAGTTGGCCATTTTGTTATCAGCCATTGTGCAAGCACATCTTATTTACAGTTATTCTGATCAACATCATCTAGAGAACTGCTTTTACTTCAATGAGCTGTTCTGAAAGCTATGGAACAATTTCTTAGAATCTTACGCGTTCTAATTCTGCGTTGATATAAGTATTACAATAAATGCTGTAGGCTGACACAGGATAGCAACTGTTGGCAAAAATTTTACGGTCAAGTTGCACTACAGCGAGGCAGGCCCCAGATGGAAATGTTTTACAGGTTAACAGCTTATTGTGAGTCCTCATTAATGCTAAACTGGAATGGAATCCTTATGGAAACTTGTAAAAACAATCTTAGAATAATTGAATTCAAAGTTATGGGGCACTTAAAAGGTTCTCCAGAAACCAGTGAGCAAGACTACAAGAAAGGATAAATATGAAACAAGTAGCTTTTTGCTGCCTTAAGAAGCCATCACCTCTGAACTGGCTAAATCCACTTGAGAATGCTTTTAGCTTGATAACTGTAAATTGCCAATAATTGCACTAATGCCACCATTTACCATAAGGAATTCAGTCTCAAAAGGGTGACTCAACACTTAACACAAAACACCTTTCAAACTGCATTTCACATATGTGTGTTAGAATAAAGAAATGTGACAATTCTATTAGTACTACTAAAATTTAAAAGTTAACAGCTGTGGTAGATACATGCTTTTTTGATTTTACTCTTCCACAAGAAGACCAATGAAATTAAAGGGATTTGAGCTATCAGCTTGAAACTTTATTTGAGAATCAACTTTTTCCAGATTATGATTCTCTTTGCTTAATTACAGATGAAATAGACATTATCTGTTAGTAACTCCCAGTTACAGCAGAAGGTCTTACTTAGGTCTCAAACACAGAGGAGTAATAATTCTAATCAAGTTCTTTTCTTCTTCCTAAGGAAATCAATTACATTTTGTGTCTGATGAGGACATGAACCTACAAAGATGCCAAAGCAAATTCTGTCTTACAAAAAGAAATGAGTCCTATAGAACCAAAGTTTCACATTTCCCCAGAAGTGACTGCCGAAGATGTGCCAGTGAGGGAAAATTTTTAGCCATTATTTCTATAAATTCTGATTTTGGAAAAGCACTTTACATTACCATGAAATACTACATTTTCTATATGATTGGATGCCAAGTCACATCATAAACAGAACATTCTGAAATAATATCCCTGCTTAGTTTACGTGTGTTATGGTTCGAGACGCTCAAGAAACAAGGAGAATACCCAGAAATAGGGAGGTTCATGATGAAAAGGACACTGAATAGTAGTACCATTTCTTATTGTCAATTTAGCACATTGAGTGGGTATCAGAGACCAGCACGTGCTGTGCAGTTTGGTGTTTGTCTGTATAATAATGGCCTCTGTGGTCAGCAGCTTCACTGCTGGATCACAGTAATGGATGGTGTCTAATAATCATCTCTTATCCGCCACACGAATGGCAATTACAGCCATTTCCTCACTGGAAACTGCAATCTCTTCTTTATTTGGCACTAAAATTATTAGCTCTTTTAAAGAGTTGTAACATGGATTAATCAATACAAAAGCTGTTTATATAGTCCTGATAATGATCCATTATCCCTTAATCTGATTCTTGATCTTCCTCAGGGTATGAAGGCATTTTTTTTTCCCCTTTTTAAATGAATATCATATCTTTAGTAATGGCACATGGAAAACCTAAGTAGGCACTCTCCCCAAGCTATATTACCCAAATCATTTTGTCTTTCAAGACGAGATTCATTTATGGAAAATAATTATATTCAGGAAAGGGAAGTAATAATGCAATAATGTATCTACCTAATACAAACAAGTTTAAAGTGAAGCCTGACCTCAATGTTTGCTGAGATATCGGAATTAAAAAGAAATGAAAGTTCTGTTTGGATGTGATAAATGCTACCATCTAACATGCCTGAAATAGCATGGGGAGTGTTAGGATCTATTTCTAGACACGACTGTGCAGTGTGTGGATTGCAATCAGTGCTACAGATGTGATAACTTGAAAATGATTGTTTGTATCTTTGAGTATGAAAGCCAGCTCTTGGCATAGTTTGGCTTTTTTTTTTTTAAGTTCATCTTGATGTTTATCTTTCCAATTCTGGGATTAATAGTGTCATGTCAAGTAATAAAATAAAAACAAACCAAAGAACCCCGCCCAAGCTCTCAATTCCGCATGGGAGGAAGAAAAATGTGATTAATGAAGTAACTACGTGACAGAAATCACACAGCAGTGACCTGAGCAGTGAGTTCTTGAAGAGGTGCACTGAACATCTGCAGTTTAGATATCTAGGGATGGCTGGGAAAAGCAAATTTTTTTAAAAAATGTATTAATATAAATTAATGTTGCCTTTTCTTTCAGATCCTTCTCATTGCAATGTCAGTGTTGTGCTAACTGGGGCAACTATTTCAAGTTTTACAGGTCTGCTTTTGAGGAGAAAAGAAATGGACTTATGTGAACATGACTTTTACAATGATTAAACATTAATCTAGAGAAGAGGGAAAACAGGATGTGAATTATCAGTTCTTTCAGGAAACTCAGATCAAACCAACTGCTCAAGTCATAAAGAACAGTTTATTCTTTAAGAATTAATTCAAATAGGAAATGAAAGTACCAAAGCAAATTTTCCTTGTGCTCAAATTCTCATACTTAAAGGTTCAGTGGCTCTATATAAAAGCATAAATATCTTTATTTCAGGCTGAACATTTCGTTGATAAATAACATTGGAGGTTGCTCATCCAAGTGTAACATATGACAGAGCCTTGATTTCCCTGGAAAACTCTTTTAAAACCTTTTTTGTTCTTGGTTTACTTGGGTTTAGATTTTTTTTTTTTTTTGTCTTTATCTCTAAAAAGCTCCTACAAGTGCCATCTGTTAAATTAAAAGAACTGCTGCGGGTTTCTACACGAAGATATGTATTGGTGAGCCAGGTCTTGCAGCAGAGTTATTTGAGGCAGGTAGAATAAACCTTACTAGTGAGAGATACTTTCTGAACTACCAGTAAATTGCTCAGCCACGCAACATTAGGAGTATTTTAATCAAAATTTCACAAAATCAGGAAATGATTGAAGTTAGAAGGGATCTATGGAGGTCATCTCCTACAGTCTCCTTGCTATAGGAGAACCACCTAAAGCTGTTTTCTCAGGACTGTGTCTAGACAGCTTTTGAGTATCTCCAAGGATGGAGACTCCACAGTCCCTGTGAACAACTTTCAGTCCTTCATCAAAATTTGGGTTGTGAGTTGGTTTTTTGCTGCTAGGTCTTTTCTCAGTTCATTGACACAGCTTGTTTAGAGCAAGCGCTCTTTCAAAGGCAGAAAATAAAAACATGGCTACCATGGTTCTTCCTATTTTTTGATACAGAAAGTGGAGTTGAACAGTTGCAACGTTAAATATGGAAATATATGTCTACAACACAGTCATCTTTCAGTGACATAATACATACTATTTATCATGATGTTAATTTATACAATTTCTTTCTTCTTTAATCTAATAACTTCATTTGACATTCTAATAAATTTTCACCGGGACACTGTTGGGTGATTTATACACTCAATGGATTAATGGTGTATAGTTATTTTTAGAGATGATAATCAGCTGTGATTATTGACCAAGTGTAGCCTTGACTATGTCAATATCAAACATGGCAAGACACAATTAAGGCCAGAATAATACACTTTACAGCAAGGAAGATAATAAGAGCTGAGTTAGTATCTCAAATCAATTTCTACTAATAGCCACTTTAAGAAAATAATCAAAACTGCTTTACTCCAATTTGGGATTCCTTTCTATCAATTTATAACAGATACTGCTCTTTCATAAGCAATGCTTACCATCACCTTCAAAGGAATAATCTTCCTTTTTCATTTATTCCATCATCATTCCATAAAACTCCACTCACAAACTTCAAAAAACATTCTGAGCTAATTTGTCATGAATTAGCTAAAAGGATAGCTCACTCAAGTCTCTTTGTAGGAAAAAGAAAAGAGGGGTTGAAAATTGACCTTCTGAATTCCAGGAATTCTGGGATCCTATCGCTCCCAAGAGAGTCTATTTTTAAATATTTAACTTCTGTCTTTCTAATGAGAAAAAGATTTAGGTGATTGATGTATTTTACATGTATACCTATATATTTAGGTATATAAACACGTTTATATGAGCATAAGTGAAACATTCCCTCTTTTCTTCTTTCAGGGAGCTACCCATGCACAGCCTTAGGTGTACAAAAGCATAGCTGGGATCTAAGTCTTGTCTTTTGCTCTCTTTTCACCATACTCTGGTGGGCTCTTTGCTTTGAGGGACATAAGATTTTACGGTGCTTTTTGTTCTTCACAGGAATATTATCTTGCTTTCCTAATTTCCAACAACATACACAAAGAGAATACAAGGAGAATACACACGGCAGGAAATAAAGACTTTCTCAGTCAGCCCTTACATTCAGGACCTTTTTTAAAATGTCAGGAGCTCAGTTGTCCCTCTCTGATTCACCAGGGCAGCATGAAGTGAAAATACAGATTGGACACCTTGAGCCTGATGTTTCATGAGTGAGGAGGATACAGCAAGAGGGAGCAGGAGCAAGTGGAAAGCAGCACTCGACTCCAGCCCTCACGAATTCTGCTTAGTGCAAACAAACAAACCAGAGCCTGGGTACCTATAGCAGACTCATCAATTCACTCCTAGGAGATGAAGGATCATTTGCAACTCTGCCTACCTTTTCAACACTAATGAATCATTAAATATTGTTTCTGGACCTTTCTGACCTTTCAATGATTAAGTAGCTGATCCCAATTGCACCACAGAGTATTTTATTACTTGGAAAGAGCATTCTTTGAAATGGTAAAAACAGTGCCTTACATGTTTTATATACGTTGTATTTAGATTGTAAATGGATTCCTGATAAAAGTGGGATGATACAACTGCTAAACTCCTACTTTAAAAGCCTAAAGCAATATTTCTTATCCAAGCTTCCAAATCAGCAGCATTTGTCAAATGGCCATGACAGGATGGCATGAATGCAGTGTGGGAAGCACTAATTACAATAACTCTAAGCTGGTAATTTTGCAATTAAGATATTTTCAAAATCTTTTTTCTGTGTAAATAGAAATAATTTCCCTCTCATTTTTACAAAACTGAATTATTTGGAAATAAATGAAATAGTCCTTCCAAAGTATCTATCCTATCACTATGGAGATCATTGCTTTTCAGAATCAGAAACTTTCTTATCTACATTGCATCTAAGGAAGACGATGTTTTTACCTCGGGTAAGTGAAATAATATTTCACTTATCCTAAATCCTTGGTTTAATTGTTTGGTGATTTCTAGGGCAGATAAAATTGATAGAGGTAAAAATGAAGGTTTCTGGCCAATTGTTTCCCGTATCAACACAAAAAATGTACAAATATTCCAAATTCAAGGTATAAACACAATCCTCAGGCATCTAGTAGGTAGTATATTCTGGGGGAGGTCTGCAGTGCTCTCACTATAAATTTAAAAATCACAGAACTATTTTATTAGGAAAAGATCATCAAAGACTTTGTCAACCACCAAATGGAATCAGAGAGGACAGAAGGGAAGGAGGAATGAAAGGTTAAAAGAACAACCTCATTGATAAAGTCTGGGAAAAAACACCCAGAAGTGGAATGTAATTTTAGAGAAACATAAGTGGTGGAGATAATGTCAAAGCTGGTTATTGCTTTTTGCACAGCACAGGCGATAGGACAGAAGGCACACACAGAAAATGGAACTTGGAGCCAGTCAAATTCCAGAGAGAGGAGGCTTTTCCTCATTGCACACTAATCCATTTCTGGAAGGTGGAGGTCGCTCTTTTCATGGATTTTGCTTTGTCTCAGCAATTAGATGCTCTTTGGTAAAGCAGGTTGTAAACACTGGCTGAAGCACTCAAGAGATCACAATATTAACTTGAAGAACTACAATCGTCTTTAAACAGCACATCTTATTGTGACTTAGAATCACAGTTAGTTTGGGAAACAACTTCCTAAAAGACTCCAAATTATTACAGTTGGATTTAGGTCACAAGATACTGAATTAGTCTTTTTTTGAAACAGCTCTGTAAGAAAAACTGTCCTTATCTATTTATACCATGCCACATTACTTTGGACATTGTATATATTAGTGTAGAACCTGGAGTATGCCAAGTATTACTTGGATATATCACAAAATACAATTATTATTTATAAAAGCTCTCGGCCTGATGGGAATAAAGAAGAGTCTGTATTCTTTTAAACTCCTTTAGCTGCACTCCCTGTTCAGCAGCATTTTGCCAACCAAAACCCGTGCTGTGTTTGGAACTGGACACCACAGAAAACCCACTGTTTGGGAGAGGCAGCAAAGGTCTCACTGAATCAGCTTCTGGCAAAAAGGAAGACCTTTTATTTTTCCAGAAACTGCTCCTCTTGCCTTTTTTTTCTGAGAACATACAATAGTCATAACTCACACCCTAGAGCAAGGAAAATCTAGTTTTCTTTCAAAAGCCCTGTTTAGCATTTTAATATTTACCATTATTACTGTGGGATTTCTTAACTTCAGCTGGTAAGCTGCTAGTCCTGGACCTGCATAAACTCTTCCCTGGACCTCCCGTTTCTCCTTTCCCCTTCTGCTTTTCTGTGCAAGCCCTGTGTACAGGCTCAATATGTAACATCCTGCCACAGGTCATCACCCTTGCTGTAGCCATTGACAAAAATAAGGAGATATTTTCTTGGCAGCAACATCCACCACGAGATCCAAGAGACCTGGAGGCTTTGGACTCCGTGTGTTGCTTTAGGAGAAGGAACTGCATTAAGTCATCTCAGCAAATATGTGAGGAAGAAGGCAAATTATCCAAAGAAAAGGACACCCTACTGCTCTGATGTACTTGCAGGTCTTGGCTACATTCCTATTGTACTGGCAATAATATTTAGCTGTTATTTGCAGCAACTTGGTGAGGAATTTGCAAAGATGAGCTTCGTATTTTGAGCTTTCAATCTGTTAAGAGCGTTCCTAGATGAAAAGCTGCCAGAGAAAAGGCCAAGCAAGATGAATCTTTATTTAGAAAACAGATTTTCTGAATTAAATCAGACAACAATCTACTTTTTTATTCAACCCTCACTTGCAAGCATCTTATTTTGGGTAGAATTAAGGAACATTCTGTATATTAAGGCCAGTGGTACTCTGGATTAGCCCCTTGAGCAGCACTGTAATTATACATGTCAGGTTACATTTGGTCATGTGTTTTTGTAGTGTGCTCTACACTGGAAGGTAGAACATTGAATGATGCTGTGGTGTAAAGATCAAGAGATTACAACCAATTATTTATTTGCTTTTTAATAACTGTGCAACCCAGGATTTTTTTTTTATTTTTAAAACACTTTAGGAAATGATGACTATTATTTTCATCAGCATTTTAGCATACAGAGGTGTACATGTATTTTTTCCAGTGATTTTACTGAAAATATTCCCACTTGATCAAGCTCAGAAGATTTTTATTAGCTTCTTGATTGTATAGGTGTTGTAACTAAAGTTTCATCTATTTGCCTTGATCTTGGTCTTGAAAAATCTGTTGTTCTACAGTTTGATATATATTAGTAATTTAAGATTATATTTTGTTTTATACTCTTAGGAAGAAAAATTATACAAAATGGAGATTTAGGGGGACATTTGCAGATTTATTACTCTTTTGTTGTCAACTTTTTCATTGTGTAACTAAGCCCACGGAGGTGTTTTTGAGAGGTGCCTTANCTTTTGTTGTCAACATTTTCACTGTTTTCACTGTTTTCACAGAGGTGTTTTTGAGAGGTGCCTTAAGTACTTTGACACCAAGAACTAAACAGAAGAGAATTTAATTCCTCAGGCTTTTGCTAAGCTTACAAAATCAGCAAGACATTCTGCAGAACAAAGACAGCTCACATCTTTTTATAAACAATTTGGTGTTATTCTTGATCTCATAGATTCTTGCAAATTATTTTGATCCCTAAAAATATTGTACAAAAAAGATAATCAAGAGGCTTTCCAGTACTTGCTTGGATTATGTCACCACATTTAATTGTATCCTTATCTAAATAAAATCTTTCTAAGAGCACAATGAAAATAAAATAAAAAGTAAAAACCCTGATACTTATGCCATCCCTTCTGTTTGTAGGGAAAAAAGAACAAAATGCTCTTCTAATCTGTTCAAAAGTACCATGTTTTTGAAACCATGGAGCTGAACCTACAGGTAGGTGCTCCCACTCATGGGAAGTAATCCAAAGTTATCACTAACTTTTAAAATAGTGTTTTGTAAATTTGTAAGTCATCTCCTCTATTTTTTGAAATTAGGAAATAAGACTTTCCACAACTTATTCACTCAAGAGCATTAAGAATTTCTGGATTTTTTCACAATTTTAATTGTGGGTGTTGTCCCAGACACAGACTATGCCTGAGATGGTGGTACTGTGGTTTGACTGACCCTGTGGCAGAAGGCAAAACAGAAACAGTCATTCAGGCTACAGAACTTTCCTCAGGGTGGAAAAGATTTACTCTTGTCTGAGAGAGCTGTCTCTAGCCAAAAGTTCTGTCCCATATTAAGGAGTGATAAAAACCCCAAAACCTATGATTAATGCAAACCTGAATGATTTCATCTGAAGCAAAATATTACTGAAGTCCCTAACCAACAAATTTACTTTTCAATTTACAGATTTTTCAATTACTTGAGGGTCATAACAATGAGTTCTCTAAATACGTCACTGGGCCTCAGCTGATCAAATTTCATCTTAATCATTTACTTGGGGTAGGCTGGAACTTTAAGCTTTGAGTGATAGAACCAAGCTGTGATAAGCACAGAAGAGCACTGCCTGTTCTGAGGATCTGAGCAGATCCACAGCTCCCACCTTCCCCTCTGAAAATAGGTTTCATCCATGATGGCAAAAAGAGCATAAAAAGTGACAGCAGAATTTTTACGTGTAAGATTTCCACGTGGGTCTTAAGAGCGAGGCAGAAAGCTCTATCTATATATTTCTGTATATAAATAGACATACAGAAGAGAGCTTTCTGCCTAAAAGTTTCCACAAAGAGGCAGGATAGCTGCAGTTCAGAGATTCCAAGCTAGGCACCTACTGGAGGGAGGTTAAGCCACAGTCTTTAATTAGACAGTAAAAATTCCAGATTTATCCTGACATGTACAGCTGCAGTGCTACTGAGGGGGCTGAGTACTACCCACCTTTTGTGCTCAGTCGAGAACAGTGCCCTCATTGATAAAAGTGGACAGTCTCAGATGGGTAAATCTTATTATTAGCAGATTTAATATCATCTTCATAGCAATTAGCAACCACTTTTTATACCTTCCTGAAAGGAAAAATGGCCTAATAGTTAGCTGTCACGGAGGTTGTGCTAAATGCCCCCACTATAACTTAATATACATTTTATATGTTATATATACATATAAGTTTTAGATAGATAGATAGATAGATAGATAGATAGATAGATAGATAGATAGATAGATAGATAGATGTTTTATATATATATATACACATTATATGTATACATATGGGGAAAAGTTTGGATGAGTTTAGGGGCAGGGCTCTATTTCTGTTTGAAACAATTCTTTCCAGGCTCTGAAAGAGACAAATTAACAAATTATTATTAACAAATCACTTTGCAGCTTTTAGAGATAACTGAAGGGCAGTCCAACAGGGAGTACCTCAAGGAAATAATTCACATGAGGGAAGACATCCATCCTAATAGTGCTTAATCAGGAAAACAAGGGCAAGGTAAGATTATTCTGCTTTACGATGTCTTTTCTTTTTTTAATCTGGTTCACCAAGAGAGGGTAATTTAATTTTAAAGGATCAGAAGTTCAGTGAGAGAAGTACACTCCTAACTGTTTAATAGAAGTTTAAAAAATAGGTGAAACTCCTAGTTTGTTCAAAGTGTCTGTAAAAAGTCGGCAGGGAAATGTCTGTGTTGGACTTCAATTTGTACTGAAACCATAGAGGCTACCAAAATGATTGGGAAGAGTGTTTACAGTGGCCAGAAATCATAGTTCTGATGCAAGCACAGAGCAAGGCTGGGTTTTGCTTCCTGCTATGGCTGGCCCTGCTCCCAGGGAAGGGCTGGATGGGATGTGGTGGTCCCAGCACATCTCATGGATTCTGTGCTCTGAGACTCTCAAGCAATAGTGGTCTGAAATTCAGGGGAAGTCATTTTGTATGATGAATTAAAAGCTGCTGTTTCCTTTGACATAAGGGTATGAACCAGAAGTTCTGTTTTGGATCTTTCACAGATATTCTTATCCATGATGACCTTAGCTTGTACAACAGTGTGGACTGTTTTCAAGGAGGTAGGGCAACTTGATAAAAATCAGATTATTTCCTCCAGACAAAGCTGCATTAAGCAGTGATGTCATTTCTGTTCTGCTGAAATCCTCCCATCCTCTTTTTCGTTTCCATGTGAGCCCTAAAACAAGCTCCCTTTTTTCCCAGTCTTAATTTCTCAGTTTGCTCTGAACCACGAAAAACAAACATCTTGCTTTGCCACTGTATTCAGGGAGAACCATTTGTGTTAAAACAGAGTTTCTGAATGCTGAAACTGTTGGACTCCTATCATAAAAGTGGTAGTTTCACATCTACAGCAGTGGGCTAGAGAACCAATTGCTTATGAAAAAACTAAGTGCTAAATGACACTAGAACAAAGCAGAGTAAGATGAAGTCATTACTTCAAGGAATTTTGAAAATGATTGCAAGGAGCATTGCCAGAGCCACAACACACCTTTTTCACTGGCTTCTCACTCAGACCCTTTGCTGTGTCACTTCACCACTCAAATATATAAAAGCCTGTCTGTTCCTATTCCCTGCCTCCTTTCGGATGAGAAGAGGGCTCTGACTCAAGTACGATCTACTCAAGAACAAGGAAATTAGAACAGTCCTGCCTGTAAAGAATTTATTCTTCTGTAAAAGAGTTTCTTAACACAAATTAATTCAAATAAATTATTCTCAAAGGTCTGGCTAGCCGTGTGTAATATACGTAAATCACAGAATGATAGAATTGTTTGAGCTGGAAGAGACCTTAAAAATAATCTCATTCCAACCCCCTGCCATGGGCAGGGACACTTTCCACCAGACTGGGTTGCTCAGAGCCCCATCCAATCTGGCCTTGAACACTCCCAGGGATGGGGAGTCCACATCTCTGGGCATCCTGTTCCAGGGCCCCACCACTTTCACAGTAAAGAATTTTTCCCTAATATCTAACCTAAACCTTCACTCTGTCAACCAGAACCCAGTCCCCCTTGTCCTGTAACTCCGTGCTCTTGTAAATAATCTCTGCCCATGTTTTCTTGTAGGCTCCCCTCAGGGACGTCACAATCAAGTCATCCTGAAGCCTTCTCTTTTCCAGGCTGAACAACCCCAGTTCTCTCTGACTTCCCTCACAGGAGGAAGTCCACATTAGTCCCATCCCACTAATCAACTTGGTGGACCTTGTCCTCCTCCTCTGTAAAATATATAAGGATTAAACATGAACACAAGGTCTAGTTAATAAGTCTGTGTTTGCTATTGAAGACCTACATTCAGTAAGGTTTTAAATATTAGCAAAAATTATTTCGTGAGACCATCATGCAGCCAGAAAGGTCTTAGACTACTGTCTTGGCCTGCAAGAATTGCACATCCCAAGTCCCTAAGACGTGCAATCAGATGACATGAGAAGCCCTCAAAACTGCCTTAATTGTGAGCACAATTCTCTATTTTTCTGCAAAGCATGTGAGGTCTGAAATCCTTTTGTGGAATACATATTGCCATTCTCAGCCAGCAAGTGACAGCATCACCCTGCTTGTCCTCCCCAAACCTTGGGCAGCTGGTGCACAACACTTCTCACCCAGGGCCTGTGCAATGCCAGTGCCTTCTGTCAGAAAAGTACATACAAGCAATCAGAAAAATCACTGCTGCCTAATGTGGTTGTGACTGTCATGCTGATGAAAACTGGGCTGGAAAGTATTTTAGATGCAAAACGAATAGAAAGATATGTTACAATTTAATTGCAGATCTTCAGTCTTTGTGTGAGATGCTGTACTTGTGCTCCATGAACTTAGAATCTGCTGCGCCGTGAACAGCTTACGCACAACAACACAACAGTTTTACACAACAACACAACAGTTTTACACAACAACACAAAATAATTTGACAAGCCTCTATTATTTCTGTTTTCTCACCCACCCACCCACCCCTTGATTTTTGTGCTGATATTTAGAGGCACCAGAGGAAGAAGTCACATTCTTTCTCTTCCCACACCAGAGTTCTGCTTCCTTTTAAACTGAAGACACCCGAGCGTATCTTCCCCCTCCTCAAGTCTGTTTTTACCCATGACCACAGAGTGCAGACCAAAAGTCATGAAGAAGTTCTTCAACCAGACTTTCTGAACTTGAAACAATAATTTTTTCCCGCATCTAGCTGCAAAATAATTGTAATTTCCAATACATGCAACTTTCTCAGTAGAACAAATTTAAAATACACACAGGCAGGTCTGTGAATATTTTCTTGCTAAAAATTCCCATCCCCAATGAAAAAAAAAATCAGGCTTTTGCCTTGAGATATATGTGGAGTTGCAAAAAACCTAGTAAACATTAGATTACTACTTCCCAGCAATAACCTACAACAAACGTAAGTAATGAATATGTTTTATGACATTGCTGCTCTTGCATTCATCTCGGGAGCATTAGAATGTCTACATGAATTTTGCAGTCACGTCTTCATGTGAAGAAGCAATTTATGGCCTAGAGAAGTATGTGGAAGTGATTAATAAGATCTGGAACCAGTTTAAACTTCATCAGAAGAAACTGCAAACATTTATTAGAGCTTATTCTATCATTTTCTGGACACACATATGCATTGGTCATTATGGTAGATTAGGGTGGAGTTTTACTTTCGGTTATTCCATACAGGGATGTTTTACTCTCCGTGTAGTATACATGACTTGATTTTTTTGATGAAGCAGTAATGTTTAACTAAATAATTTGGGAATAAATATGTGAATACATGCAGTTTATTTTTAGGGAAATCAATTCAAATGTTGTATTTTCTTAAGTATTGTTAGTGACTCGTACATTCTTTGACAACCAAATGTAAAGAAAAAGCCTTTAGAGGCTATTCTGTGTCTCATTTTCTTACTTCTACCACTTTGGTCAAATGGTGCAAAAGGGATTTGGCTCAGCTCGAGCCATAAACTCTAAAACCAACTATTTTTGCTGTCTAAAGATAATAAAACCCTTCCAAAGAGGCTATTACTACTTTGTTCTATTTTCTCTGTTTCACCTCCTGCATAATTCACTCACACAATTCCTATTTACAGGAGCTTTTGCAGGGTGGAATCCCATCTTCCTGCTGCACATAAACCCTGTGGTTTTCCGAGCATGGAAAGCAAAACGTGAAAACTCGCTCACAAAAGGAGCACCACAGTTAAACAATTTTTTCTCCAGTATTTGAGCAAAACACTGGTACCTCCTTATAGCAACCCTTGAGAAATAACAAGGAAGATTGCGGTGAGTGGGAAGAATGCACGGCAATCAATGTGATTGATAACACAAACTTCGACTTTATTCCCGAATAGCATATATTTATACCTTTTCAATCATACGATTTTTATTAACTCTCTCATTGGTTCTTAGCATCATACGGCAAAAAAGATGATTGTCATCTTTTTCTCAGTTCCTTCTTTTCAGGGGTTCTTTGTCCTGCGTCCTTCTATAAAAGATACATCGTTCTTAGGGACTCAGCTCTTTTCCTTCCTTGTCATCATGATTTTGCAAACTTGTCAGCACCGTCCTGCACGTATACAATATGGCGTATGGCCTAATGCAAAATTAGTCTATAAAGCTTTTCTATATCTTTATATTTTAAGTTACCAGTTATACTTTAACATGTACCTTCTTATTCTTATTACACAAGTTACCTATACCTTATTATTGATCCTATTTATTAGTAATCATGTTTACTATTCTCTCTTAGCCACAGTTTCTGCAGCTGCCATCTTGCAGTTAGTTAGGCCATTTAATAAGATACATTGTATTGAGTTAGTATTTTCCCAAGGATCTATGGTTCAAGAGACTGCTGTTTTCTCAATGAATTATTGCTCCTCAATAGCACTATTANACCCTCTAGGGATTCAGAGTGCCCTCGAGGGATTCTGAGTGCCCTCGAGAGACCAGCCATTCCTCTACAGAAGATCTTTCCCCACACACAACACACTCTCCCTGAGCACAGCTTCACCCAGTTCTTGCTGATAACGTGCATGAATATCCTGCTGCTGCCACACAATCAACGAGCCCAACACCACGCAGCCAACACAGCAGTTATCTCTTAGAAACCTATCAAAGCTGGGTCACTACAGCACTGCTGAGGCTGCTGATCCCTTCTGCCCCCTCCAGCACACACAAACTCGCCATTGCACAGCACAAAAAATCAGAGCATCCCTCCTGCCCCTCATTCTGAGGGGGCTGCAGTCACTCCAGCTGCCTGAGGGAAAGCAAGCACCATCAACAACATGAAACTGGTATTGAGATATAAGCAGTGGAAAACTTTCCAGTGAGATCCAGTGCAGAGCACTGAGGGCTGAGTGAAGTCGTCAGGAAAGTTACCAGGGATTGACACTTTCCGCAAGAAAAACACTAATTAAACAGCCCCTCCACAAATCAGTAAAAAGAAAATTTAACTGTATTGTTGCCTAATTCATGGCAGCCAGCACTTCGCAGGTTTCTTTGTCTTGTAGATATTTTATGTGTTGTAAAAAACACAAGGCCATAACATCGCACACATCAATTTGGCTTCCTGGAAAGGCAAAAGGGCGAAAGCAAGGCTGTTGTACCTGTCCCAGCCCACCAACACACAGAGCCCCACATCCTCACCAAAACCCCTGCAGCACAAGGCTCCTCTGAAGCCCTGAGAAGGTGGAGCTGCTTTCAGGCCACAGGTGTCCAGCCACTGAAACCCAGCAGGAGCAAAAGCACAGGAGCCCAGCAGTAATGAATTACCCAGAGATGGCAGGAAACAGTCACACTGCTGTTCTCACTGAAAACATGCCATTCTGGGAAGTGCTGCTCTTCTTCTCAGGGCCAGCTTAGGTATCTCCACGTGGATTTTTTCACTGCCACGTGGGCACAAGAGCTGTCTCTGAGGAAATCTGGATGTCTCTGGCTGATGGCCTCCTGTGTGATTTCAAGTAGGACAGTGGTGCAGCCACAGAGTACTGTCCCCAAAGCCAGGAAACCATTCCCCACTCAGAGAAAAAGCAGTTTGTGGGCAGAAGTGTTTTCTCAAAAGCCTTGCTTTCCCCTCTGTTCCTCACTCCAAAGAGCCTCCACAGGAGACTTTGGTGTGAAGCAACAGTGGCCTTCTAATAACCAATTTTCTTCAGTTTCATTTCTCTGGCTGGTGAATATCAAACCACTCAGCTCGTGTTTCTGTAACTTTAGAAATACAATTGTTACTTTTCTTGTTGGGCTGTCTTCCAAGTTTTTTGCTGTATAGTAAATGGTGAAGGTAGTGGGCCAATAAAGTCAGATGTTAAATGAGGCTTAAGGGTTTTCTTGTCATCATGGTGAGTTATTCTCTTTAAACATGTTTCATTATTGCCATCACTTCCTGGGGGGTATGCTGGGAAAGAAAAGGAGTATTTATAATAACGACCTGCCACTGCTTTTGTTTTCTTTCTTGTTTGTTCCATGTGAACATAATTCCTGACCACGACATTTCTTGAAGAGATCCCATTCATTTATGAACACCCCTGGTGACAGACCCAAAGGATCAAAAAAATTTCTTCTTCCC
This sequence comes from Falcunculus frontatus, assembly GCA_013398115.1. Taxonomy (NCBI): domain Eukaryota; kingdom Metazoa; phylum Chordata; class Aves; order Passeriformes; genus Falcunculus; species Falcunculus frontatus. Next base: position 122,798 of record VZRV01006490.1, read on the forward strand.
CTTGGCTACAACAGAAAGAAGTAACACGGGAAATCTACAGCTAATGACATTTACAGGAAATTAGATTCTAGAGATGTACAAGATTATTTTTCTTTTTCTAGTTGTAGAAAATATGGCGTTTTAGTGACAGAAGAAGCAGAGGTTTCACAACACCAGAAATTTTACAGATATCAACAGAAATTGGGACTCTCTGCTCAGTCCTGTTTTCTCATGGTTATGCTTAGGGTGGAGGGAGGGGGATTCATTTCCCCACATCTGCTGTTGAAGATTTGCTTCATCCTGTCATCAGTTCATGGTGGAATGCCTCCAAACAGCAGCAGGCTGGACCATCAGCACGGACACTGGGGGCCAGGTTTAGTTCAAGCTTGTCAAGAGGCAGAGGCCTCCTGAACTCTCTGCATTTTATTACCTGCCTTAATATAACACTAAAATTTTACTAACATTTATAAGCTGAAACAATTTTATAACCAGCACATTTTTGGTAGCAATGAAATAGTCTAAGAGGTCTTAATGGTGATTCCCTTTTTGAGACAGAGGAATTTGGGTGCTAATTACTTCAGCCACTCTACAAACTCCCAGTGGCAAATGTAACAGTTTGCTTTGCTTTTAAAAGAGGCAAACTAAACACATAAAGAGGGCATTAAATATATACAAGTGCTGTAATGGTTAAGAGTGCCTATGGAAACATACTTCAGGTGTCCCCACCTGTTTATTTTAAATTGAAAGTCATTATTCATAGCTCTGAAAAGGGAAAAAAAAAAAGGATTATCCTACTGTATTATAATCCCTATTCAAGGATTTAACACATAGAAATTCATGGCAGGAAATTTATGCCTCTCATCATTTAGACAGGAGTAAGAATTGTGAGAGCAGTGACTATAAAGCAGCACAGTTTGGAGGGTTCAGGATTTATGGGTTCCATCAGATAACAGAAAAGGGGAAGGAGAAATCAAGTGATGTCACAGGAAAACCAGTGTTCACAGAGCAAAGGCTAAAATTCACGTTACAGGGGCACAGATCATGTGATGGGAAGCACATATAAATATATCATACTCTTCTATAAAACATTTTAGTGTTTCGTCTTTGCCTCTGACACTTCAGTGGATTTCTATTAACTCACAGCTAATTGGCTGACAGCCCTGTGCTTTACATTTTGTGCCTACTATTGCAGTAGCTATGAATTATAACAACTAACCATAGGTTATGTCATATCATATTACTTTGGTCTGACATCCAAACTATAAACCCTTTTTCCCATTGCCACATCTATGGCAAATATATTTTGCATTTGTACTTGGCCCTTCACAAGCACGTTCAGTGGCACTTGACTCTTATCCTGTGGTTAATTCTTCCAGTGAAAGGCTTGTTCACTTTGCTGTAACAGAGCCTTTCCTGGTGGTGTTCTAGCTCAAATCCAGGAGGAACAGTAAAATATATAAATGAGACTAAATAACACAGAGGTTAAAAGCCAGATCCTAAGTTATAGCTGGAAACATAGAGGCAGGTGTGCACCTCTTAGGGTTTTTCTAAAGTTCTCTTTACTGTGACCTAGCTTCTCGTACACAATGGTTTCTAACTGAGCTGTGAGAGGTTGTGAGAGACTTTTAAATCTGTGAAGAAGAGAGCTGTTGTTTTCAGGCTGGAATTTGCCTATCCTTAAATGAGAATACGCCACGTGTGGCCCATGGGACAGTGTGGAAGAGACTGTGATTTCTTTCCATGGGAGAGATGGTTTTCATGGAAGCAGATTTTCCAGGCAGTGCTGTTGCTAGTTCAGTTTGGAAACCACGAGAAGCAAAAGAGACCTCTGCTTCCTTAAATAGTGGAGAGACTTCTAAAAACTGTAAATGCTGACCAAGAATCATCCTTTGGTATCCTTTGTGTGAGTTGGGTAAGAGGGGGAGGTGCTGGAGAAAAGGGGGTTTTGTTTTAATTTCTTGTTATTTCTTTTTACTTTTAGCTTTGTTAGTAATAAAATTCTTCACATTCTTTAAGTTTGAGCCTGCCTTGCATTTCTCCAAATCTCCTTTCTCACAGAGGGTAAGAAATGCAAACAAATCCACTACACTCTGATAACAAGAATAGAATCTGTTTCCAGGTAGGTTATTTCATAATTTTTATTTCCCGCTCAGATTCATATCTGCAGTACACAGATAAAGCTTATCTTGCTTTCAGTGTCTCTAGAAAACAAAGAGTTAGTTGGGGTAGAGAAGGTACAATAATTCATTTTAAATCCTGCACTCAAATTTATGCCACAAGAAAGTGTGTTTGCCATCTGCATCGCTCTCAGTTTTGAGAACGTGATTCAGCCAAGTCTACAAGTAACCCAGCAAGCTCTGTGGTAACCTCCACAGGGTATTGCTGAATTTCTGTCACCAAATGGCAAAAAACAATCCTCACATGAACACAATCATCTGCATCCAGACCCTCATTTTCAAATAGCTTTTTGGAAGAAGAGAGGACCACATGAATCCACTAGGGTACACAGACTTTGTCAGACTGGACCTGCCATTATTACCTTCTGAAATATCTTTTCTTTTAGCATAGCTTCTCTCAGAACTGTTGTAAAAAGTACCTTCTCTCTGTTCCCTACTCAAAAGAAGAAGTCTCAACAGACATGATCTGTGCCACCCCCGCAGGCTGACTGCTGAGGAGGGACCCAAGGTGCTGTCACAGCCTAGCTGGCAAACCTGCTGCTGCCTGGGTGTCTCCACACAGCTGGTTGCAGCACTGGGATAGAAGAATTAAAATACAGAAACCTGTTACAAAGAACAAACCTCTGCTTTTATCCTCCGTACCCGCCACACAAATCTTTTGGCACTGATGCCATGATGTTTTTTTGCTTTTTATATATACCCCCTCTATATACTCTTTTGTATAACTTTTATGTATTCTTAAGGGCCTTTTAGCCCACATACTTCTAATTGTTCAGGTTTGATAACCAGCATAGGCCCAGTATTCCATTAAGCCAGGAGACCAAACATCCTGGAAGGCTCAGACACCAAGGCCTTCTCTGGAACACATTTTGTAAACTAAGATTGGCCTGTCCATGGGGAGAAGGTTCCTCGGGGAGGGGGGTTCACTCAGCCTCCCATTGGGGAATCTTTGATAGATATGCTAATTGGTAAAGCCTATAATTTTATACCCAAACTATTGTGTGTGTGCATTTCGGGGGTGCCCACGGGGGAGCATTTTGGTGTGCATTTGGATGTGCATTCCAGCGTGCTCCACCTGGACGGAGTGCACCAAGGATCCTTCAAATAAATACCAAGGTAAAATCCCTTTTTCCCTTCTAACCGTGTTTGGCTTTTGATTTTAAGACCAAGAAAAGGCATCAGCACAAATCGCTTAAAATTTGCCTACATTATTCTGCACTGCCTGTACCTAAACCTCTCTGTACAACAGCCTTGAAAAATTAACGAAGGAAAATACATTTAATGTACTGAGCTTGAACCCTGAACATATCGATCCCAGGGCCTGGAACATCAGCAGGACAATTTCACCTGCAGCTGGACTTTGTCCTTCCTGCCTTACAAGAGAAGGCAGACCCACAGGATCAGATGCTTTTTGCTTTGCCCAGGAACACTTTTCTAACCCACATGATATCTGTTATAGTTTTCCTATAAATGATGCTGCATGTCACCTCATATACACTTAAATAACAGAATACATGGAGTTTGACTATAGTGGTGACCTGGCTTGCAGAATACTGTCTGTCACAGAGGGGAAAAAATGTGTTTGTCATAACTGTGTGGGAATCAGCCTATGCTGACTTTTTAATGCTTTTTTTTTTTCAACTTGCTAAATATTTGTACAAAAAAACCCCAAAATAGTATTCCTGGGTTAAACAGAACTGTGATGCTTTCCCCCACTGTTTGTAAGGTAGTATTTAAATTGCAAAGAATGATAGACGTTGTTGAGAAGGAAATATACAGAGAAACATAAAGGCTTCCTGACCTACACTTCTATTTCTTACACACCATAATAAAAAAAAAGTCAACCCCTTTTACCTTCAAACCAGACAGGTAAATGCATGCAACTGCAGCCTGAAAGGGGCTTAATCATACGCCAACAACTGCTCTGTATGTTTGAGTTTGGAAATCATTGTCTTTTCATCGAGACAAAAACACAATTGCTTGTGCATTTACAGTGCTCTTGAGCAAGTATTTCATCATGCACCTTTTCTTTGGAAAAGGCTGTCCAAAACTCTATATTTAGCCATCACAAACACGCTAGTCTTAATCTTCTTGGCATAAATGTGGAAGGCTGTCATCTCCTGAGAATCAGCTGGGATTCTGTCTCAATGTTTTTTCAAGTGATAAAGCAAAACTCTGGCGTCTTATCTAGCATTGAACTAACAGAGTGTTAGCCACATGGGGAAATGACTTTAAACATTCATTAATGTTTTAAAAAAGGGTCATGAAATGCAGTCAAATAACTGTGCCCGAGGTTAATTTATGTTTTCACAACTATATACAGCAGGGTGACTTGATAGTTTGTCTTCATATTCTGGCTGTGAGAACAAATCTGGTGCTTCAGTTTGAAAACAAAGCGTTAGAGAACAACTAAAGCATGCAGGCAAAATGCAGCATTGAGTACTTCAAGCACCCAATTAGCACCACTGTCTCTAAAATGAGAAAAATGCGATACATTGTGAAAATTTTCTGTATTTACTATTGTAACGTTGCAAGAAAAGAACATAAAAAATGGGTTCTCAGCTGACTGAGAAACTGGAAGAGATTCCTTGAGCTAAAAAATTCCACAGAGTTCAGTGGTGTAACACCTACATGATAACGAATGTGCCCCCAGATTGCTTGGATGGGCTCTTCTCTGGGTCACAGAGGGCATTAAGGCCCCCTCAGCACCTGGTTGTGTTTTTACAGACACCATGAAATGCCCAATTTGCTGGGGCAGGTCACTGTTGTCTGGGAACACCTCAAACCAGGAGCAGCTACAAAGCACAACCAGCCCTGGCATGTCCCAGAGTTACAAAAACCCAAAATGCTCATGAGAAAGCTGTTTATCTTAAGGCACATATTTCAATTCACACAGAACCTTCTGAGGACATTTGTTTTTCAGAGAAAGGTATCTTCAGTTTGTCTTAAACTTGATCCTGCTCGACTTAAGGCATACCTAAAATCATGCCTAAGCTCAAGCTGGCCCTGAAGACACCACCAAACTGCCAACACCATTGTAGATACTCGGTAAGGCAATGTACTTTGAGTAGGTAACTGCATTTTGGGGGCAAACTCTTCTGTAGCTGTCAGCAGGACACAGGGGATGATGACATTGTCCATGAGTAGCCAAGTGTATGGACGTGTTCTTTCTGGTACAAATTTAGAGCAAAAAAAAAATTGAAAATATGATCATTTGCAATAAGCAAAGTCAATAATGAAATGGCAAGTAAAACGGCAATGTTTTAACACCCCTTCACTTGAAATACTACTTTCCTTTTCCTCACAGACATTTTCCAATTCCTTGATGCATTTTTTTTTAAAGAAATCTCAGATTCAGGAAAATATAATCCTTTTAAGTACATCACCACAGAATTATGACACGATAATTTATATGGAACATTAAGCAATACAGAAGTTTTAATGGGAACTTCTCTCTACTTCTCTTGTCATCTGTTCTGTGAAGCTGGAAGACAGTAATTTAAAAAACCCACAGAGGTAAATATGTCACCACTCAAAGCATAATAAGCCTATGAGATCTTATGGAATGAGTATCATTGAGACAAAAAATCAGCCCAGTTCTTTAAAAGGGAACAGATGTTTCTTTCAATAAGAAGAACTTCTATAGATGCCATAAAAAGATTCTAAAAGTAAAGTTTTGGAAAGGATTTAATGCATTGTATCACAAGATATGGAAGCCACAAATATAAGTGAAGTGGCAGAAAGAAATATTTCCTGTGAAAGCAATTATCACAGTGTTTCTCATATCTTCTCCTAAAGTAACCAGCACTGGCCACTGGCAGAGAAAGATATTAAATTAGATTGATTTCTGTTCTGCTTTAGCAGAGCAATTTCTTCATTTCATCTCCCTCACCCTTTTCAGTACTGAGGATTTAACTCAAAAACCATCTTGCTTGCAATGGCTAAGCAGTAAAATTCCTGTTACTCCTAGTTAAAGGATGTCATGATTTTGTCAGGGTAGAACACTAACAAACTTTGAGTTTCAAAGAAAAACACATTAAAAATAACAAATCTGATATTAATAATGACTGCTAGGGCAGTTGATCATATTTTTCATTTTCTGATTTGTCATATGATTAACAACTCACGTAGATTCTGAATTCGTCTGTGTTATTTTCTGGGAATTCAAACTTTATCCTTCGTAGCCCAGCATTTCTAAAAAAAGTGTTTGTACAGCAGCCTGATAAATTGGACTGGGGCACAGAGTTTATTGCTGCTGATTATTTTTAATGCTCACCTGGGCCGTGTGAAAGCAGGGGGATGTGGCACAAGCATGGCAGTGCTGTGCTAGGGATAGGGAAGGACAGGGCTGTGCCTTTCCATGGCAGATTTTCGTGGTGGTGGATTGTGGAGCAGATATTACCCGTGTCTCTTGGTCATGTTTATTAAAGTGTCTGTTCCTATGGACATCTATGTGCAAAGCCAACTGCATTTGCCACTGAAAGACTAAAATACATTTATCAGTGCCATGTGCTGCCTGGTCAGCACATTATCCCGGGAAGAGCTGTACAACTCCAAAGGCTGCCACCGAAATAAGGAAGAGAACCCTCAAAAATCGATCCAGGTAACAAAAGTTTCCTTCCATCCTTTCTCCAAGCCAGATACAAGATACCTGCCCACCTCTGAGTGCCTTTTATCCAAGTTCCAGCTGTGCAGCAGCAGCTGTGGGAGCTGCACAGGGGCTGCTGCCCCGTGGGTACAGGTGGCACCACATCCCATGGGCAAATTCACAGCATGGAAAAATTGTTTCCCTCCACATTACACTTGTAGCACTGATCTTGCAGAAAAATCCCTTGAAATCTTGGGTAAAACAACATTCTTTTCCCACAGTTTTGATTCACAGGTTTCATTTCTTAGGACAGGGCTTTGAAACTATTTTTTTTTTTGTTTGTTTTTTGTTCACAAAACCACAATAAAAATATGCCACTTGAACTTGGACAAAATAAGCAACCCTCTTACTCCTGCACCCTCGCATACCATTACAACTCAGGGTTATAACAATCAGACCTCAAACTATTAGAAATTTCTTCAACCCTGTATCCCCCTGGGGCTTTTTCTATATGAACCCTTTGTGTTTTTGAGTACAGTAGCTGAAACAGCTGAAATCACTCAGACCACAGAGAATAATATTTTTATTTTAATCTTTCAAAAGGTCACTAAAGCTGAACAGGAGTAAATTACATTGCTAAAAATGCATTGTCTGTCAACACAGAACACCTTCCCAAAAGCTGCTTTCCTCAGTCTTTGCTATCTGTTTATTCAGTCCAAGGATTTTTCTGCATAAAGAAAAATGTCCATTATTTCCATTCTGGGGCATAATAGGTTTATTTTTATTTAGACCATATTTCTGAATCTGTGGGAAGCAATGGTTCCTCTTTGAACGGGGGACTTCTCCCCTCCTTCAATAACACATAAATATTTTTATTTACAGTAATTCCAGTAAAACACTTGATATCTGTCCTGCCTCACCGCCAAATAACAATGCTAAGCAAATGACTAGGAAGGGAAAATCTCTGCAATCAAAACAGAATGGAAACTAGCTCCTAGTCCAGCCTGCTCTTAAATACCTGAGCAGCAGCAGAGAGATTGGATTTCCAAATCCTTATTTTGCAGGAGGTGCTTTCAGTGCAAACACCTGCCTGGTGCAGCTCTCGGCACCAGCCCTGCAGCACAGGGTTTGCCATAAATGTCCTCAAAGGCTGCAGGGCAAGCAGACAGCAAAAAGGGCACCTCTGCCCTGCTCCCCCTCCACCCTCCATCCCTCCTTTCCCACTGAGCCTGAGGCAATCTCAGTTTGGCTGGCTGACCTGGTAGGACACCATCCCTGGCAAAATCCACAATAGCTGCCCACTGGAACAGGGACCTGCAGCAATCCCTGGAGCTGCAGGCAAGGGGCAGCAGCAGCAGCACCACCCCTGTCAGGTCAGCTCCTGTCAGACACAAAGCTACCCACAGGAAACCAAAGGCACCTGCTTTCTGCCCACTCTCAAACACACAGCGTGCTACAGCCCAGTCCCAAGTGACTTTCAATAATCCTGCACTAGTGGATAAAAGCTGGAGATGAAATAATGTAGCTGCACTGCCTGGCAGAATACCTCTTTCCCCTCCCTGTGCATAGTTACAATGAAGAAAACCTTAAAATAGAATTATTGGGGGTGTTTTCTATTTGATATGAGAACCTCTAATGCAGACAACGTTTTGTCAGCTTATACTAAGTTTGATGGCAACGAGGGCTCCTTCTGTCCTGGAAATTCAGCATAAAGCAATTAAATGTCATCAGTAATGAAAATCAGAGAACTTTTGTTTACCAGTTAAGATCAACACTTGTTAGGGGGATATTTCTGTATGAAAGCAGCTGTGAAGTTATGTTTTAAAGAAGGTTTTGTTTTGACAGATCTCTATCTGATGATATATTGTTATATATGAGAATTTCTAGGCTGTCTTACACAAATATACATTGCCAAGGTATGCAGTAACTTAATTAAACTTCTAAGAAAACTATCTATATTGAAACCTAGAATTATGAAGTTTATAAAGTTTGTCTACATTCACGCAAAGCTGTGCAAAAAGGTGCACAAAGAGGTTTGAAAAAGGCCTTTGAAAGACCAAAGTTGACACAAGAATTTTGTCCTCAGATTTATACTGCCATTGCCATATAAATCAGCTGCAATAACGTGCATACAAATGCATTGGCTAATTAACAACTTCTTTTCCCCCCTAAGCTGCTAGCTTAAAAGCTGGTACACCCTTTAGACACAAGCAAATGAGGTGATTCACGTTCCCATGGAAAAGTGTCTTTGCTTTTATAACGTCACAGAAGGTAGATCTGCTCCCCTGCTGCTTCTGCAATATAAGAGTTTAAACCCTCTGTTCAAAAACACCTTTTTGTTTTCTGTTGTTACAGGAATTATTTTGAATAAGTAGAAACCACAGAAAAACAAAGAATTCTTCTGTGAGCCCTTTACTCATCAGTTACCATACTATCTGAAAAATGATTCTGTGACTATTGACAATGGAACAAGTGCATGTTCTCATCATTTTTGGAAGCAGCAAACAGAAGCAGCAATAAGTGTGTCTAATCTGAGCTCACATCCCATCCCCCAGGACAGACCGTGCAACACTCTTAGGAGAATTTGCACTGAGAATATGGACTTGAGGGGAGAAGCATCACAAGACCCCAAAGACCCCCAGGAGTGATTACAGCTGAGTAGTGAGAATCTGCCTCACCTTCAGTCCTAGGAAGGGCTTTGCCTCCTATCCTAGTGGGAATCACTGCAGCTGGTTTCCCAGCTCCAAAATGCCTAAATCCTTTTTAAAGTAGTGATATCATCCAAATAATTTTACCAAAACAAATTTCCAATACCCCAGGTGTTGGCATGAGAAAGCAATACTTCATTCAATTGTGCCTATTTGCCTTTTTTTCTTTTTTTTAAATAGCGTTTGTGAGCATCTTTGGTTTCTACAGTGCATTTGAAGAGACATGCATATTTCAGGCTAAATAAGTGGCTAAACTATTTAGTGATAAGCAAGGCCAAATGGAGTATCTGATTAGCACTCGAGGAAGTGAAACTTTCTCATTTAAGAGCTTAAATTGAAAGGAACATTTAAAAAAAAAGGATCTTTTCTTAGCTGGAAATATTTTTATGGCATTCTATATTTTGTATTATGCACTAGGAATTTACATTGTCATCAAAGATATGTGTAGACTGTCTAGATAAAAGTCCTTTTCTGTGCAGGTATTTATTCTGTACAGTAAATTAAGTTAATCTACTTGTCAGTTGCTATGCATTACAGAATAAATGCTTTTAAAACAGGGAAATGTTTGGAGGGGTTTTGTATATTTGTTCTGTAACGTTTTTAGTGCTTGAGAAAATGTGACTTGAAGAATAACATTAAAATATCACTAATCTAACACTCACCTAAATAACGTTCCACGAATTGATGTTGTCATAAATACGTTTGTATATTTCTGGCTCTGTAAGAAAAAAACCCTTGACATTTTCTTGTGCTGTTTCCTAACAAACAGCTCAGCAGTGAGCCAGCACACAGCGAGCAGGAACTAAAGCACAGCAGCTCCTTTATCATAAAAACAGTAATTGTGAGAAAGGAGATAATGCTCGTGCAATTCTCATGGCAACGAGATCCTTACAGCTAAAAAGAGTAAGTTCATCAGAGGAAAAGTGAAGTTTAGGGAAAGGCTTTGCTTGGAAGGGAGGTCAGCTGGGGGAAAGGCCCCGTCCCCCAGCAGTGCCCAGCAAGGGCAGCACAAATGCAGTGATATTTGTGTTTATATTTGGTTTGCTGCACTGACAGGCTGCAGAAAGAGCCCATTGATGGCTATCCTTTTAAATCTTATGTTTTCAGTTTAAACTGAATGAGAAAATAGGCTCCAGAAAGTTTTCTTCATAATTCCTTAAGACTCTAAAGTCAAAAGAAAAATACAGGTTGGTTTTTTTTTTTTTTTTAAAGTTTGCCAAGAATTTCCAGTTACATATAATATTTATTCTTTTCTGTTGGGTAAACTAATAAGACCCTCTTGAAAGATTTTTTTTTTTTTCCACTAGTGCTAGAACATTTCAACATTTAATAATTTTAAAATCACAATTCACAACAGTTCACAGAATTACTTGAAATTAATAACACTACCCGCTGGTGAATTAGTGCTGTTAAATTAAAAACTGTGCCATGCCAGCCCTAGAAACCTGCCTCCTGCTTACAGGGGAGCAGATAAGGAATCACTTCATTTAATCTAATTACAGTGCTGTAAAAGAAAAGAGAAATTAGTTCTAAATATTGCTAAAAAATTCTCTAAGTCTCCATTCTCTGATAGATGGAGACATACAGGAAACTATTTTTTATTACCTCAGATGTAACTGGCTTATTCTCCTTTCCCCTGGCCACTGTTCACTACTGAAATGTACTTATTAGAAAATTGCACCTACATCATTCGAATATTTTAGAATAGTGGGGGTTTTTTGTTTGTTTCAGATGTTTATGTCATTTTAGCTAAGACATCTGTCCCCAGTGCATCAATGTACATTGCAATTCAGGCCCAGCTCCCAGGGAAAGACCATGATAATAAGATATATACCTTAAACTCTAGTTCAATTCTATTTCTAGGTAGTTTTGCACAACCTGCATGCAATCCTTTAAGAAAGAACAACACTGGGAACTCCTTTTGCCACTTGTTTGCCTTGTAGGTGAGCTGCAAAACAAGGGTGACTGCCCATTCCTCAGAAGTCTCATAACTCATATCCCTTCTAGATTCTATTTTTTCAATAAAAATATTTCCATTTTATCCAATCTTCTTTCCCGTTGTGACCTTCAGAGCTCTATCTCTCTCTTTTTTTTTTACCATTTATATCTATTCCTAAATGTAGCATCTTAAAATGCAAGCCTACTACGTGGCTACCAATGTGAGTCTAATTCAGGGTGCCAAAAGTGTAATAAAATCCAAATTTGAAAGTTCGGTATAGCTCCAATATCTTCACACAGCACCTTTTTATTTAGGTGAAGTCATGACAAACCACAGAACTCATCTTTTGGCATGCAACCTTAGTGGTCACTGGTATTACAGATGAGCTGGACTGATTTTCCAAGCAATGGGATAGAAACTTTTTCCTTTTAAAATAATTGGAAGAGCAGTATCTTTCAGCTAATGTCAGTGGACGTGTCCTGTCGCACAAGAACCTGGCCCACAAATGTCACAAGAACACCTCATCTGCAGCACATTTTCCAATTCCCAAGCTTTCTTCCTTTGGATCAGGGCAAGGGACTCTTTGTCCAAACTCACACAGGTGGCGTGCACAGAGGATGGGCATTGAAACTGCATCTCCTAAATCAAAAGCTCAAAAAAAGTGAGTATTTTTATAGTTAAGAGCAATACAAACACAAGACTCTAAAAGGCACCTTGCTGATTTATTGCCATTTAATCTGGCCTATTTCTACCGAGAAAGAAATATCATCTCTCTGCAAATGTTTGTTCTTTATTTAGGAGCAAACATTCAAAGGATTGCTGGCTGAGCCTGACACACAGTTGCTATGCCATTTGCTTATCTACCAGCTACAACTTTTCTGGACCAAAAAACCCCTTTTCTAACCTAGAGCATACAGGTAAAATTTTCATAAGCAGTCCTATTATCCCTGATCAATTCTCTCTTGTACCCATCTTCTACAATTTTGATATCTTTAGAGCTGATAAATGGGCTCAGGACTTCTTCAAAGTATTGCTATGATTTCGAGTCTCTCCAGCAGCCATATTTGCATACTGATGCAGATCTGAGTGCTTTTTCTGCTTCCTTGCTCCCTTTTACAGCTTCCTCACTCGCAGATCGCAGGCCATGGCCCTGTTGTGTGCCAAGCATTCAATCTTGATAGCTCCCAATTTGGTGTAATATACACAGAGGGCATCCGTCATGGCTTCTGCAGATAAATTGCATCTAAATTGTGTGGAGATAGAACATAAATCATTCAGTCAAAAAGTCACAGGTGAATAACTGAGAGGTGAGTTCCTGACAATAATATTTTCCCTTTGCTGAAAATTAAAAAAAAGATATGTTCATGTAGTCACCCACACGCAAAAGTTTACATCCGAGCCTAGATTGAAATATTTATTTGGAAACACAGTAGTGCTTGATGTGAATTTAGTGCAATAGAACACCAATTTGGCTCATAAGTACTCTAGATTTCACAGTCACTGCTTAAAGGAACTTGTGGGAGCAGTGCATCACCAGGAGTAAGGCACGAGGCACTGTTGGTGTTGGTTGCATGAACAGATAATGAAGATGTCAGCTGATGGCTGGTGAAATTTTGCTGAAAGATCCAAAAATATTATCATTGCCAGACATTGATTAGGTCTAAAATTCTTAAGCTATGAATTTTGTTTAACAACAATACAAGTTTTCTGCTCCAATTCTTTTTCCACATTCATGCCCCACCGAAAAGACCACTTCAGATGGTGCATTCTAAACAAGAGGCTTATTTTTCCTTTCGTCTGTCACCTTTAGCAAAATAAAAAAAGAATGAAAACCTAAACCTTTGCACATAGACAGGCTTCACTAAATCATCTCATTACTGAGGAACCACACCAATATCCATTACAATTATTAGATCAGGCTTTAATGCTGGAAAACTAAATGTGGCAACTTAGTGCTTATATTTCTGTGGTGTAATCTAATGTTATTACTGCTTGCATTCTTCCTCTCATGCCCCTCAAACTCTCCTAAAAATGCCATTTCACATATAAAGTTCTAATATTACAAAAACGCCTGCTTGATTTAATTTCCAGAATCAAAAATTACTTACTGTTCTCATTGTTTAATATGCTTCCCTAATGAATAAAAAAGAAATATTAATTCGAAGATACTTAGTTATAAGAAGTATTGTAGGATTTTTTTCCTCTTTTATTAACATTTTCCATTAAAGACATGCCTGGTGTCCAATTTTACAAGAGCTGTGTGCCACTCCACTGAGCCCACATCCTGCAGCAGCACACGCTGTTCGTGACTTAAGTACCTCTTTTTTATTTCTAAAGCCATCAACAATTATTAAACTCCATGAGAATAAATCTCCTTATTAGCATGAAGATTAGAACATCTTAGGTGCAGAAAAATGTCAGCTGCTTGTCAGAAGTCATTTTGAGTGTGCTCTCTTGACCCATTCCCAATTTAAAAGCCTGTTCCTGTGGAACAAGACAGATAATGAATGCAGCATGAAAACAGCCAGTAAATGAGCAATACAAGAAATTTGTCTTTCTAATTGAAAGAGCATAAGCTAAAATTATAGTACATTAGCTAACTATCCAAAGTGCTAGAAATGTCATGAGAAATAAATAACTTCATCTCGGAGTGTCTTCCTCAGAGGAGCAGAGAACACAGCACTGCAGAATAAACCAGAGGAAAAGAAGCAGAGTGAGCTAAGGTCACTTTATTTCTAAGTGAGAAGCCTACACAGGATGCTAATTTGGTTTGATTTGTTTTAAGCTTTCCTGAATCATCACATAGATAAAAATTTTAATGATTCTTTCATTCAGACAGACTTAGAAGTATCAGTTTTAATTCAGAGACTCTTCCCTGAAAGAATACTGCCACATTGCCGTTTGCACAGTCCTGAGGACAAAATCACTTGGAATTGTGTAAAGGGATCTGCTGGCTTTGGTTTCATTTCTGAACTTCAGGAAGACATAAAAGGTGGGAATGAAAGTAGTGTACTTTAGCAGAACTTTAGTAACAGTAAATCTACTAATGAGGGCAAAATGTAAACATATTCCTTAAATCTGATAGTGTTGCACAAGTTATTCTAGCAAAGGAAGCTGTAAGATTTGGAGAATGTGTTACTGTGCTACGGGACTTCCTTGGAATAGTTATGCTGCCCTAAAAATGAATGGCAATAACAGCACTTAAGTATACTTTTGAGATAAACCCTAGATAAAAACTTTGGTTACATCATATTTATTTATTGTTTAGGCTTTTCCTTCTTAAAACACCAGTCTAGAAACAAGTGTGTCTGATACTGTAAGGGAATCAGCCACGACACATGTGCCTTTTGTAATGTCATGAGTACATGGGGAAAACACTATCAGAATGACTTCATACTGTGATTTAGGGGAGAAGATTTGGATAGGACTGCTCTGGGGTCACAACAGTGCTAGGAAGGTCCTGCTGTCAAGAAGACATGCTGATACAACAATCATTAAAGTCCTCATCTGTTTCACCAGTTTTAAAAGTGGGTGGCTCACTGTTCTCTGACAAAGTTTACAAGGAAGACTCCTCACTCTACCCTTAGGGACAACCCTCCAGTCTTGCCTTTTCAGATTTTAAATAACCTTGGATTTTACATTTTTGACATTCACTTTCTGAAATAGCCTCCCAGGTGTTTGAGCATTGCTTTCACAGGATTGGGAAATGTGAAAGGTGGATATGTTTTTCATATGTGCTCATACCAGCCCCTTATAGAACTGAAGAAATGTTTTGTTCAATCCTAGAATAATGCCTATGTTGAAGGTAGTTATTTTTATTTTGAAGCTGCCAGCAAACCTGTAAAATCATTCATCCACACAGCAGTAGCACTTTAGTGCCTTACCTCTTCCCTGCACCCCATTCATCTTCTGTGAGGCTGATAAACATGTCTGCTCTCAAAGATATTATCAGATACTGCCTAAAACACCCCAGGATTCAGCCCAAACACAAAACACCAGGCAAAAAAAAAAAGTTCTGAGAAATCAATTAAAAATGCCACTTTATCTCTAGCTGACATTGTGAGCAGATACTGCTGCAAAGACACTGGAAAGAAAGAATTATGTCAGACTCTCGCCTGACAGCTCTGACAAGACTGCCCGGGATGAAGCAGCTTTTTTAAACTTCTTGTGCAATGACTTCCTTCTTTGACTGCAGCATCTGAGAATGCTCAGAGGGATTCACCGGGTTAGGCAGCCTCAGAAGTTCTGCCACCCTTTCTGAAACACAGCTCCTGTTCATCCCTTTCTGGATAACCTGAATTCACCGTTAACACCCCAAAGGCAGCAGACAGAGAGCCGTTCTTTAATATTAAGAGACTTTTCTTTGCATTAGTTCTGCCACAGAGGCCATGTAATTTTGTAAGGAATGTCTGTCTGAACGTCTGACGCCCTTCTCCACTGCAATCATTTTTGTTGTCATGATGCCTTAGGTTTTAACTTTTNGCTGAGGGGAGTTACATCGCTAAAACTGGGGCTTTAATTGGAGAATTAACCCTGATATGCAAATGATCCAAACCTATAAAAGTGTGAAGAACTCGTGACCTGGGGTCCATCTTGGGGTCCAATTTTTGGAAGCAGCCTCTGGCTCCCCCAGGGTGTACCTTGAAGGCCCTTCAAATAAATACCTGTCTTTATTCCCTTCCTCTTGTCTAGTCTCTGTTTCTAGGTGGCTGGAGGAGGCATCAGTCAAGCCTCTACCATCAAACTGCAGGAGCAATACAGAGGGTAACAAAAATAAATGTGATTGAGGAGGCTGCAGTGATGTGCAGAAATCAACGGGTATCCCCTTTAAATACGAATTCAAACAGACATTTTGGTTTTGGTGCTATCTTGTCTAAAGAAATAGTAGGACTCTTTCCCGATACTTGAAAATTTCTGAGAAATATTAACCGAGACTTAGAATCAGAGATAGAATCACTAAAACTTTGTCATTCCTAGAAAAGCCATGACTTTCTGAAAGCTCTGAGAACACTAGTTAGATGATTTTTATTTTCATCAGGTCCCTCTTTCAGCTCTAATGCCAGCTCCTCACCAGAGTATGACTAGAGACTTATATGTATCTTCCAGAGCTCTTGCTGCTATTTTAGTCTGTAAAATCTGCAGTCTCTTCTAAAATACTACTTTTTTTTGTGCTTATTTGGGACCTCTGTTTTGTGATTGCGGTTTTATATCATTGCATCTAGAGACATTCCAGAAGAAATCTAAACTCTCCTCACAGCAGCTGTGTAAGGTGTGTGCCAGTTTATGTGAAAAAATTGCTACAAGTAGATGCTACCTCACTCTGCTGAAAATACTAAACAAAGGCCTCTCTCTTATTTTTTATTGTGTAGTGACAGTGCCCTTACACATTCTGATTATTTTTTTCTGTAAGAATTCCTTTACATTCTTTGAAACTACACATAGCTTTTGTAACCTGTCAAAACCAATAGAACTGCCTCTCCTGCCACGAAGCAGGATCTTGTCAAATGAATTTAAGAGCTACAGAAAGCACTGCCTGGCCCAAGCCCACCTTCCTAGATATGATCAGAGTATGTTGTATTGATGCCATTGAAAGAGAGAGGAGTTGGTTTTACAGAGATGATGCTTAATTTCCTTCAGTCACACTTAAAATGACGTGCAATTTTTCTTTAAGTTGAGCACATTTCTTTGCATTAGTTTATCTTAGATTAATGGGTACTTGTTTTGGGGAAACATCATTTCAGATCCCCCAAAAGGAACAACTAAATTTTATTATATTTTCCATTAACCATAAGACTTTTAGTAGCACACTGTATGTATGTATTCAGTAGGGGAAACATAAAATTGGAAAACATTAATTCAATAAGTATTACATTGTATTATAGAACATTAGTAAATGCAAAAAAAAAAAATCCCAAGGAAATAACGGGAAACGAATAGCTCATGATAATTACAGTACTCACACCACATCACCATTAAGCAGAAACATATCAATAAGAAACTGCAATGTAACTATTCATTTATGAAATACACTCAGTGTTTTAATGCTATAGTGAGCATATAGCATTTATCTTAGCAGTTAAGGTGAATTCTAGCTATTGAATATCCCTTAGTGAAAAAATGTCATTAGATCAATATTAAAGCAAACACAATCAATATAACACCTAAACTTTCTGTTGTAGAGTTGTTAGGAGAGCTCCATACTTGTTCCTTTTAGATAATACCAGGCAATTTTGAAATAATAACTCAGCCATTTTACAAAGGCTAGCACTCTACATTTACAGAATGCATTACATTCAATCATGCTGGTACTATATAATTACAGGTGATTTTACAGTTGTTTGTTTCATTTCTCAGACCATGATGGCACTTAGAGTAATGTAATTATTCACCTAATTATATAACATGGTTGTAATAAAGCATTTGGACTGATCAGCAATGACAGCTGAGAACGTAGCTCGAACATGTGATATATGTACAACTTCAAAATTACCCTACAGTAAAAGAATTTCTCTCTTAATTTAAAAACTTGTCCACATCTTAATCATAATGAGCTATTTGACAGAGGCATAATTGGTTTAAATAAAAGCCCAACCCAGGTTTTCCCATTTTGAAATAGTTTCGGAATTTTTTTTTTGGTTTTTTTTGGATTTATTTTCATCTTCCAGTGATGATCCTGATTTAGGGACTGACTCATTGCAGCTCAACCCCAGACAGGGCTTGCTGATGGCAGAACTCCTCCAAGATATAGGAAATATTTGAATGGACTGCAAAAAAGGCCTACAAAGGTTCAGCATGGAGAGTTTTGAACTGTGCTATACAGTTATTTTCATCTAGCATCCCACAATGCTATTTCTCAGCTCAGAAAGATGTTAAACTGGGCAAAATGCCACTGTAAGGTGACTATATTGCTTCCCCTAGCTGTGCTAACTCATTTATTGCAATTTATATATCCCTTAGCAGCCCCACAAAGCCTGTAGGAACAAGGTCTCTGTGTCAGAGAACATGATTCTCCTTCCACTTAGTAGGAAGGAAGGTCGCTGGTCATACTGAAGGTTTTATCCAAAACTCTCATGGATTTGAGCTCTCTGATCCACCCAACTACAGAAACAGGCCGTATTAATTTGATTTAACTGACCAAAGCAGCCTTCAGGGGAATGCCAGAGTGGTTAAGCAGCTCTGTGTTTTCCTTCTGGTCCTTCCCTTGGCTGCAGAATCTGGAGCTATGAAGCACCCTTGTCTCAACAGACCCTTCTGAAAGATACAGGGCAAGTACAAGATCCAACTGTGTTGTTGGACCTGCTTTCTGACTTTAGAGATCTCTTCTAACACACCACCACGAAGGATTTAGTAGCTGGAGACCTTTCTGTACCAATGTTTGTCCTCAATATACTGGGCTCATTTTTGGGAGAAGAAAAAACCTCTTCCCAGATGCCTTCTGCTTGCTGACCCATCTTGCCCTCCTCAGAAGTTAACACACCTTGCACTAACAAGGACTCAGAAGCTGCAGCTTTGTGCACAGTCCTTTGGGTGAGTTAGTCAGGAGAGTGTGAGCAGGGCATAGAGCTCGTGTGGTTGCTTTGTGCCTTCCAAAAGTTACTAAGCATTTCTTAACACTGTTAAATTGCGATCTCAGATTCCTGTAGATGGTCCCAGCAGACTGAAAGCAGTTTAGTCCCGTGTTCAGATTGAAGTTGACCTCGCTGGTTTGCCTCTACGTGGAATTTCCCTGCCCTGCCTACTGCATATATTCTGTTTCCTGCATTTCTTTGGCTCAATGCGAAAAGAGGATTTACACATCTTTTCTACCAGTTCTCACTAGAACTTGCTAGTTTGAAATTTTCATTGATCATAAGGCAGAGAGAACTCCCCTCAGCCTGCTCAACTGCCCCTCTTCACAAAGTTTACTTTTGTACTCCTGCTACTCCAAGTCCGGTGTTTAACTGGAGTCCAGCTAAAAACTGAAGCCCTTCAGGGCAACATCCCAAACCAGTGATGCCTCCTGCAGCCACCTAGAAACAGAGACTAGACAAGAGTAAGGGAATAAAGACAGGTATTTATTTGAAGGGCCTTCAAGGTACACCCTGGGGGAGCCAGAGGCTGCTTCCAAAAATTGGACCCCAAGATGGACCCCAGGTCACGAGTTCTTCACACTTTTATAGGTTTGGATCATTTGCATATCAGGGTTAATTCTCCAATTAAAGCCCCAGTTTAGCGATGTAACTCCCCTCAGCTTGCCCCCCTTAGAATCTTTGGTTTACACATTTTGGGCCTAAAAACAGCCTGGCTGTCCTTGAAGGCAAAGCCTGGAGAGGCTTTGTTATGTCTGCCCAGTACGAGAGAGCAGGAATTCCAGGCTCCAAGGAACTTCAGAGTTACACTCTAAGCAGTACAGGATTTAAAAATATAAAAGTTAAAACCTAAGGCATCACCAGCACAGCTCACACGACTCTGCACTAGCAATGTGAGCAGTCAGATAACCCCCAATGGCCTCAGCACAGCAGGATGTGAGCAGGGTGCAAGGTATTTCACCTGGCAAGGGCAGGAACAGAGACCAGAGTAAAACACCATCATCAGTGCACTGCAAATTCGACGTTATCTCTGAAGCCTGAGCATTGAGACATTAAGGATGACATTAGGAGAGTATTTTTCTGCCAGTGAACTCCAAAATACAAAGAATCACAATGACTTCTTGGGATTAACACAAATTTCCTTCCTCACAGAGCTGTTTGGTTTGTCAGGGTAAGAAACTGCAAGATGTTGTTGACCAATAGGTGAATTATCCTGCATGAAAAAAAAGGCTACTGGTTGGAAAAGTGAGATAAATTCAAATGAGACTTAATTCCTAGCAAAGCTCTAAGCTCTTGGATCTGCTCAAAAGAAAATATTTTGGCCAAAAGTGATCTGGAAGCAAAAAGAGAGTACACATTTGGAACACAGCACAATTGACTGATCCTGTGAATGTCTCTCTTCTTTCAAGAACTATTTAATTCCAAATCAAACTCTTACATTTTGGATGTCTGTCAAATGCATGTTAAAAATGCTTGTAAAGGGCTAAGCATACAGTGGTTTTTCATTCTGGAAACAAACAGAACTGAGACATTTACAACCTTATCTGTGAAAGGGAATTGCCAGATGGGGAGAAGTATTTGAAACTTAGTGCAAGAGCATTCAAACAGAACGAAAAACCGGAGCTCCCACCTCTGTACATGATTTCATGAGGTTTTCTCAATCTAAGCAAGAAAGGGTTCCTCTTTCTAATTAAAAATATGTTCTGCATAATTATGATAAACGGGAAATAAAGTGAGATTAAATGTGTTTAATCAAGTTAATCATTCACAAGAGAAATACAAAGCTTCATATCAAAGTGATGGGTTTCAACTCCGTATCAACTATTTCTGATGATGATAAAATGTTCTATGGAATAAACCAACTATTCAAATACTCAGCAAAGGAAAAAAAAATTAAAGAGAGGCATAATTCACCCAAAACTGTGTCAAAGAATAGAGAAAAAATAGTTTTTTATGCTACAGGATGGGAGCTTTCCTAGCTGGACACGTTTTCCAGCATTCTTTGGCCCCAGCTTGGTAGAAGCAATTGTTTGTGCTCTTACTGAGCTCCAGCTCAGGGTGCATTAGAAAGCAAGAGACGAGCACAGGCTTCATATTCCCCAAAACATTGCTAGAGAAATCTGATTTACAAACAGGACAAGAAAACGTGAATATGTGCACCTGCACAAACACAGTAAGGCCTTTGACAATATTCTGGTTTTGGAGGAAAACAAAAACGTAAGAAAATAATTTTTTCCTTCAACAACCCATTGCAGAGTGCAATAGAGATACCAAAATTAAAAGAATAAAAAGCATGTCGTGCCATTTTAGACAAAATTACTTTTATCTAGAACTGAAAACCACAAGCAGTCAACCAAAAACTGGGCAGGCAATCCAGAACCTATTTTTCCATTTAGAACTGAGAAGAAACCTGAAAATAAAATGACAGCTATAAAAATGTGGCAGATGTACTTCTAAATAGGCAAATAACACTTCCAGGACTCTCACAGGAGGGCAGGAGGAAAACCTGCAGAGCAGAAACTTGACCTTGAGTCTCCTGCAGCCCAGATGACTGGTTTACTCTAATATAAAACTTCTCTCTCAAACATATTTTAGCTAAAAAAACTATATTTTTTTAAACCCAGCCTTTGAAAACTGATTTTCAAAATAAAAGATTTCCACTGGAAGATTTCCAAGAAAGCTACACTAGAAATTGAACTGATATACAGCTATAAATTCACACACACGCACAGGGAACATCTTCCATAAGACCTAGAGGCTGAGCACAACTTTCTGCCAAAGTAAAAGCTGCAGTGACCATTCTCCAAAGCATCTGACATGTGACAAACTGCTGTCAGCTCCAGATGTGATACTGACACAGCAACAGGGGCAAATCACCAGGATTTTCAAAGTTGTCGTTGATGAAGGGACAGGTCTGACCTACCAAGTTGTTTTCCTGTGGTGCATTAATGCCAGAAAAACAGTCATGGTTCAGGGTTACTCAAAATCATCTGTACCATGAAAGGAAGCCTTAAAGAAAAGCTTAATTTAGAGAAAGTAAAAGGCTGTCTTCCTGTGTGCCTTGCTGGAAGGACAAATCATAGTCTCAGAGTATAAAAGTCATTTAGGCAATTAAAAAAATTAACAAAACTCAAGAGATGCCTCCTGCACTGGTGTTTCAGTGATGCCGTAGGTTTTAACTTTTATATTTTCAAATTCTGTACTGCTTAGAGTGTAACTCTGAAGTTCCTTGGAGCCTGTAATTCCTGCTCTCTCGTACTGGGCAGACAGAACAAAGCCTCTCCAGGCTTTGCCTTCAAGGACAACCAGGCTGTTTTTAGGCCCAAAATGTGTAAACTAAAGATTCTAAGGGGGGCAAACTGAGGGGAATTCCATCGTTAAACTGGGGCTTTAATTGGAGAATTAACCCTGATATGCAAATGATCCAAACCTATAAAAGTGTGAAGAACTCGTGACCTGGGGTCCATCTTGGGGTCCATTTCTGGAAGCAGCCTCTGGCTCCCCCAGGGTGTACCTTGAAGGCCCTTCAAATAAATACCTGTCTTTATTCCCTTACTCTTGTCTAGTCTCTGTTTCTAGGTGGCTGCAGGAGGCATCATCAATGTGGCTTCGAGCACCTAAAGTGGGAACATCCCCACAGTTCACGGCCCTGCCTTTGGCCAGGATCCAGCCCCCCTCAGATGGGGACTCACCGTTCTTTCCAAGGAGAGAAACTCAATCCTGCACTAAGCAGTGACCCTGCTCCACCTTCCCCTGCTTTGCTCAGGTGTACAAGTACCTGCCATTGCAGCAAGGCTTTAAAGAAAGGGCCTGCATCCCTTTCTGCTGTAGGTAGCACTGATTTTTCAATTTTTTTTCATTAAAAATGCGTTTGTAATGGAAACTGCAATAAATCCATAAGCGTGAAATTCAGTTTGATACCATCGTTTTTTTGCTAGTTTGAAATTCCTCATTTGTTACTTCTAAAAATAACACATTTCTACAATATCTGCCAGAATTTATTTTGGTGTAAGGTTGTGCAGTTCAAATGGTAGGTCCATCTGGCTCCCAGCTTTATTACTCCAGGACATTTTTAGTACAGATTTCACAGGGGAAAGTGAAAACCACAGCGAATTGTTGTTGTGCAGAAGGAACCAGCCCATCTGCCCTTCTCAGGATGATAATATGACATTACTCTCTTGCAGTGACATATGGACAAAGGGGACCAAGAACCACACGAAGCAGCTTCTTAATCACTTTCCACTATAGATGGAGAGATGCTCATTAAAGTGGGAATGTTAAAAGATGGACTCTGGCACAGGCAAGATAAAGCTGGTGGCAGCACTGGCATGAAGAATATTTGACATGGTCCATGGTTGTCCTGTCTTTTAGTCTTCCAAGAAGGCATCACTTCAGAAAAGACACTGGCGTGTCTCTTCATGGACTATCAAGATTTTCACTTTGTTTCCATATACACATGTCCTTCAAAAATTCAAAAATATTTTGCTAATTAGAAAAACCAATTGGTTTTAGCTATTATCTGGGGTGTTTCCTGGTCCATGTGTATAGTTTCAGATGTAAAAAACCTCAGTTACAATTTTGCGTGACCTCAGGAAGGAAAAAAAAAAAGAAGGAAAACTAATACAAGATGGATGTTGTATTTATTAAAAAAAATAAAGAAAAAATCCTTGACAAGAGAAATGGAACATAAACAGTATTTGCTGTTTAACTGGGATGTAACAGGCAGGTTAAAAGCCAAAATGGAATTGCCTTTGCATAACAGGAAATTTTCTTATGTGAAATTTAATTCACATTTCAACAATTCCCATTTCTAATATACTCTAGACATAGCAGAAAAGGTTTGAAAGTTTCCAACAATATATTCCAAATAAGATGATCTTGCTTCACATAGAGAAATATAGTTATAAGAATACTTTTCATTGCTGAATTACTTACAAAAGTTATTTTTAGAGATGTTTAAATGTTGTCAGTCCCTCACTTTGGGACGAAACCAAATCTTGTCCTCAAGCTGAGTAACAAAAAGTTTCTGTTAAGGATTTCCCTTTTAGCAGAAGCTGAGCATTCAAAAACTTAAGACCAAGGAAAACCATCCAAGCTGCCAACATTACAAAAGGTAGATTCCAGAACTTTTTCAGTTAGTAGCAAAGCTGGAACAAGTGTCCTTTTTAAAGACATGACTCAAATTCGAAATTATACTAAAATGCAAAATTGTTGTGGAATCAAAGCTAGGTACACCAAAAGGAAAGAGCAGCCCCAACAGAAGAGCTCCCACTGCAGAGGAGGTTATTACAAAGCTCTGCTGGGCAGAGCAGGATAGAAGGGCACGAAGCAGCACAAATAATTCAAATAAACTGAGAACCAGGGTCACACCTCCCACCCACACCCCCAGCCTCAGCCCTTGCATGAGCTCCCCTCAACCCCAAGCACTGATTTGTTGTTCAGCACCATCAGCACAGCTGAAAAGCCAGAGTCACCCAGAAATCCCTAAAACAGACTATTTGCTAAACAGTTTATAAGCACCTGGCAAATAGCAAGGTAATAAAACAGCAATAAAATTGCTGAAAACAGGTCACATTGAGCTATTTTGGTGTCCTTGGCAGGGTAACTGACCTGGCAGACATGGGACAGCAGCAGTTGTGATGTGTCCTGAATTCAAAAGGGTTTTCTGGCACTGCCTTAGGTGACAGTTTCCTAAGCAAGCTCAGGAAACAGGGCACAGCTCTTGGAAAATTGTACTTTAAAAGTAGTCATCAGTAGTTTGCTGCCAACTTGTAAGACTTAAATTTGGTCTTGAAAAAGGTTCGGCCTCAGGCCCAACTGCCTTCAATAATTTCTTTATTGACTAACATAATCAAATCAAGGACCTATAACAATTAGAAGGGTCGAAATACTGGGAGTGGCTGCAAGAACTTTCAAGGACAAGCTCAGACTTCAAACTGATTTTGACAAATTGAAGAAAAAGGTTCAAAACCAAGAGGAGAAAGATAGATGAAGGCATGCTTAGACAATAATGCTTAGGAGATAAAATGTCTACACACAGATATTAAATGGAAAATAATAATACTGATCAAGAGGGACAAATTGTTGTCATTGATCACAAATTCAGTGACCAGCTCTGGGGAAAGAGCGTCTGCCAAGAGACACAGATAGCTGCGCCTAGTTTTTGGCACTAGTTTCCAAATAGATTTCTTGGTTCAGAGAAGGTGGAAAAGAGATAAAGGGCTGGAAAACATTTCAAGAAAAGCTGAAGGAAAGCAGTTTTCTCTGAGAAAGGAAAAGTATAATATCACGTGGCCTTGCAAGACAAAATATAAAAGGATGCTAAGAGGACAGCAGTCAACTGTTTTCCATTTCCACTGGAAGAATGCACTAATTAACTCAATTTGGACAAAAGAGATTCACTTAAAACGTCAGGAATGCACCAATATGTGAGGAAATTAAAACACCACGCTTCAGTTATTTGCAGAGACTTGTGGAGTTCATTTCAGGCTTCTCCAAAGTCCATTTCTATCAGAAGCACCAGGAAACATTTAATCACGACCACTCAAAAATCAAA
This sequence comes from Falcunculus frontatus, assembly GCA_013398115.1. Taxonomy (NCBI): domain Eukaryota; kingdom Metazoa; phylum Chordata; class Aves; order Passeriformes; genus Falcunculus; species Falcunculus frontatus. The sequence goes on from VZRV01006490.1 coordinate 148,313, forward strand.
GATGGATTAGGTGATCCTCGTGGCTTTCTAGGAAATCCAGTGCAAACTTTGGTACCATGACTGATATTACGTGGCAGATACAAAGATACTACACTCATAGAAATAACATTAATTAACTCATATTTCATACCTGCTCAAGCAATCTGCAAAATGACATCTGTGGTATAAATTAATCTGGATTATAAATGACATAAACAATTAGAAAATAATGCCATGGATCCATGAGGGGTTTTTAAGCCTGCTCCCAGTACTCAAGTGTAAGTATGAAGCCAGATTATTTTCTTCCAGGATATTATGGCTCCATCTGGAAACCTCTTCTCTAGTGCTGCTTATCCTGCCTTCAAACTGGTGAATTAAAACCTACCAAGGAAAACCCCACATGGCCAGTCTAAGGAATGCGTGGATTAAATCATAAGCTTTGAGGGGAAAAGCTGCAAACAAGACAGGTTTGCACCTCTGTGATTGCTGTAAAACCACTTATAAAAACAAGATGTTTGATCTGCAGCATAAGAACAGAGAGAAGGAGGAAAAGCTGCACTAAAATCTTAATGCCAAGGGACAACAGTCTGAAGAAGAAACAGAGGTTTGCCATAGTCTGTCTGATGATGTGGACAGGTTCTGAAGAGTACAGCAGAGTTTTGTTCCTACAGCCTTTGTGGAATGTGATAACAACCAGTGAGACCAGTGAGAGACTGCTGCTGCAGAAACTCCCCAGCAAAGGGCTCTGCCTTGCTCAGGTCCTGCTCTGTTCCAAACCTCTGATCTCAAGTTAAACCCAAACTGGTGCCTCCCAACTCAACCCATTTTGTGATTCCATGGTTCTGCTTCAGGAAACGGGGTGACACACCGGGAAGGGAACCGTGATGTGAGACAGATGCTCCAAGAACCAAACATTCAGATTGCATGCGTTTTGGGGCACACAAAAAATTACATCCCAGCCCAAGCAGTGGAAGTGCCCTGGGTGGGCTCCCAGAGTCCATCCCCCAGCTTTTTGCCATTCAGAAGGAATCCAGTGTGGGTGCACTCAAGGACTCTGCTGTGAGAAATTGCAAAATCCACCCTCCTGATGCAGACATTTCGCTGAGGGGTCTCAACATACGACACAGTGATCCAGCTCTATCTTAATCAGCTCGGGAAAACAAAAACAAAAATAAAAGAATGGCACTACTCGATTACATTTACTACAATATTTGGGTAATTTCCTTTCATATTAAAAATCTTATTAAAGCACCTATTAAAACACAAGTTGTCCAATGAAAGTTCTACAAACTGTTTTTATTTTTAAAGCCAAATGCAAATCGTACGGTATTGCTACAGCCTAAAAAAGAGCTTTGTTCTGCTTTGAAATTGATGAAGACAGATTTGTCTCCTTCCTGCTGAGGAGCTCTGGAAGCTAGAGGGTGCCCTGGTAATGCACACAGCAAGAGATGCTGATTCTAGTTCAGAAACTTTAAAGCATTTGGGACAACAGTAGATCAGTCTTATTCATGCTGTTTATACACCTCCTCAATCCATTGTCTTCTAAATTCTCAAGAAGAAATCAGATAAAATTACTTGATCAATAAACTGAAAATACATGTGGAGGATATATTTTTTTCTACAGCTGACATAATATCAGTGAAACTCATTTTGAAAGGATGGGGAACTCAATGAGAGGAAAAAACCACACCTCTTACATTTCATTCTTGGTCAAAATAAAATTGGCTTAAAAAAAATCTTCTGCTGTCCTTCATTTTAGAATATCTTTAATTTCTTTTCTTTGACTTTTAATGTCATGTCATTACCAGTGAGGCCTTGATGGGGCTACCTAAAAACAGAGGCTAGACAAAATTAAGAGAATAAGAGTGGGTACAGTTATTAAAGGGCCTTCAAGGTACACTTTGGGCAGTCAGAGCCCTAGGGCTACACCCAAAATGGGCCAACGGGTCATGGCTTTCCATGCTTTTATAAGTTTGGTCCATTTGCATATCGGGGGTTAATCCTCCAGTTACAATTTCAGGTAATGAAGTCATTTACCCCCAGTTTGTGCCTTCTTAATCCACTTTGTTTACATATCTCAGAGCCTGAGACAGAAAGGTGTCCTTGAGTTTCCGGCCTAGAGAGGATTTGTTTTGTCGAACCAAAATGAGGGAGCAGTAGCTAAGAGGCTATATGAAGTTTTAAAGTTACACACCAAAACACTGCAGGATATGAAAAACATAAAAGCTAAAATCCTAAGGCATCACCAGATTAAATTTACACTGCACACCAGCCTGGTGTCATGCTGAAAGCTGCCTCCCAGAAAGGGGCAGCGTTACACAGAGGGGTCCTTTCCATGATCTGAGCCAACCCAACAGGTTTTTTAAAAAAAAAATAAATAAAAAAAATCTCTCTTCTCAATACATGTACTTTTTCTACCCTTAAATTGCAGAGGAAAAGTAAAAAACCAACTTAACAAGGGATAAAACTGCTGCAGGGAATTTACACTGCTTTCACTCAGGGAGCTCTCAGTATCGAGGCAGCTTTTGGTTGGTGGCTCAAACCCTTTGTGCAAAACTGTGTTTGGAAGTGTTGATCAATACATAAAATACTGTTACTGTTTTGGTTCAACTAATTTCTGCCATTTGTCGAGGATTTAAACAATCGAGTGGAACCTGTTGTTTTGTTAGAGTAGAATTTTTACAGGAAATGCCTTTTTAACTCCCTACCATCACCAAGTTGTTAATATTCCCAATATGTGGGGGTACTGTTACGTCTTATCAAAACTAATGTTAAGTAGATGCACAAGTCTTCAATTTGTAGAAATGAATTAACCTAAAAATTGCTCATAAATTTCCCCTGACACATACTCGGTGGAAAAAAATCCCCAAACACTTTTAGATAAATTCCACATGAAAACCCCTAAGATTATTTTTCTCATGATCAGGGGAAAAGATTCTCTTTTTCTTTGACTATCTATATCAAGGGGGAAATTTCAAAACAAACTATAAATTATATATATTTCCAGACAGAAAACTGTAAAACATCACTAGAGAAAATACTTCCTGTTTTAAAAGGCATGTGTAAAATCATTAGTTTCCTGTTAACTGTGGCAAGCATGGGAAGGATTTCTTTATAATTACAAAATTTGGTTGGAAAAAAAAAGCTTAAACTGAACTTTTGTTATTAAGATTTTCACTTCTTTCAGAGTTACTAAAACTCCACACTTTCCCACCATATCCTTTTACAGCAGCTATAGTAACTGCTGCTCTGAAGGCAAATTTCAGCAGTTTTTGAAAGAGTGAATCATCTAGGTATTGAACAAACTGTCCTCAAGCCAAGATCCACTGTTTTCAATAAAAGTTCAAGCCAACCAATTTCTGTTATTTTCTGAATATGACATTCAAAACCAAAAAATTAAAATGGTTTAACTTGCTCTCTGCAGACCGTGTGAAGGATGGACTTGAAAACACTTCTGAAGGATGCAGAAATCAAAAACTTTCCGCGAACAAAATTTGACAGAAAACCCCAACCTCTTCCTTGTCCTTAGCTTTTGATTTCTATTTTTCCAGTTTTCTCAGCACTGGGTAACTGAGAGAGTAATCTAGATTAGAAGCAGAAATATGCTGAGATATACAGGGGTGGAATCAAGACAGAGAGCACGGACATATCCCTTGATGGAAGTGTTCTGGACACGGCTTGACATCACCCTGAACAACTTCACCCAAGGCTCTCTTTTTAAGAGATGTCTGGGTGAGTCTCCAGCAGTCTCTTCCCACCCAGAATTTCCTGTGGTTATGCATAGGTTTCAGACTCAACACCTCTGGTCAATAAATAATAACACATTTTGTACCCACGTTGAACCCAAATCAAATTTTAGATCAATGAAAAAAAAAAAACCAAACCAACCAATCCAGAACAAATGGGACAGGGTTCTCTGAGAAAACCCCACGCTTTGCATCCATGTAAATGTGCAATAAAAAACCCAATCTTTCTTTAGAACTAGTTTTTTCTTTGTTAAAAGCTCTAATCAACACCCTAGGTTACACTTTTTTAAAAAAAATAAGCATTAGGGTAAATGGATTCAAGTATTCATAGCTTATTTTACTAGGCAAATTACCTGTATTACTTCATGCTTATTAACCACTCTAACTTAAAAATAACAAGGCTAGATTGTGCCTATGAATCCATTATTGGATTTGTGTCAGCAGGTGTGCTATAAACACCTTAAACCTCACAGAAAATATTGCCAAAACAGTTCCAAAATAGTCAAAAACAAATAATTTTTCTTCTAAGAAAGTGTTTATTGTACACTGGGGTGGCTGCAACCTAACAAAAGATTTCGATTCAGTTGTTTTTTTGCAGTACTGTTTGTGTTTTCAGAAATTTCTGGAGGAGCTGATCTGCTTCGGGCATGCCTTGTCACCCACAGTCAGGTTTTAGATATTTCATATTTTAGTTTTAGGATCGCATTTCCAACTTGCATCAACACCTTCAAAAAACCAGAGTCCTTACATGAGTATGGTTGCTGGAAAAGGAAGGAGAACAGCTCCAAGGAGAGAAAATACACCTTTGTTCTCGCTTCTCTGCTTTAACCCAAACCCTTATTCCTCATGTAAACTACGGAAAAGCAAGGTCTGGCGTCCCAGAAAATAATGATTTTATAGAAGTATCGTTGTTGCCATTGATCACTAAGGACACGACTGCAAACGTGCTTCAGTGTCGGAGCACAAAAACTCTGTCTGTGACACAAACTGTGAACGTGCCTAAATCTGAAAGGGGTTCATTGATTTCTTTGAGACTGGAGCGCCGTGAATTTTGCTAGAAAAGGTTCTGCCACCATACAAGGAGGTCACTGCACAACCTGAAGTCTGATTCAGCCCAGAAATACTCAGGCTGCAGCAGAGATTGACAGAATTTCTCACAACACTGCTGGTTCCTGGTGGCATCTTTAGCTCAACAGTCACCAGTAAGTTTTCTCCCTGCATTTATTTTTTTTTTAAGATCTAGAATCCACTTCCAAGCCTTCTTCTCCAGGAAGAGACACAAAATGCCCTAAAAATTACTTGCACATAAATCTGCTGAGAGTAGCTAATAAAAAAACCCCCATGAGTTTTTTTACACACCCTGTGATTCCTTACTGCCATTTTCTCTTGCTCTGTAGCAATCCATGAAAGTTAGAAAAAAAAAGTCAAGGTTAAAACACGGAACAGAAAAGTGGCATTTTAAAACAATTAATTTAAACAGTTAATTGTTTGAGGTTGTTTCTCACAATTAGATATTTGGTGCAGTCCATTCAGAAGCCCACACTATAGCTTAGCTGGGGAAGGAAAAATGCTTTTAGCAGAACCTGAAGTTCCAGTGGGAATGGGCTGACTTGGACTAGCACAAGTTTTAAATGTGACCTGAACCTCAAATCGATTTTTTCCATGACAAGAGGTGAATCTCAAATCAAATGTCTTGCTTGGACCCTCAACATGTGAGTAACGATGTTTATATAAGAGGGTTAAATTTACTAAAAAATTGCAAAAGTTGAAATTTTATTTTTTTTCATTGCGTATTCTTGCTGAAACAAAAGAAAGTGTGCTTACAAGGCTATAAATACCTGTGGTTTGCAGAGTTCACTGTAGAGTTTCAATAATTACAGGATAGGAACGTAATGGGAAAAGTGTCTTTCCCGAAACAGATGGCAAAGTAATGTATTCTATACAGTTAGCACATTCAAAAGCTCTCTGGGAATTAGTTCAAACAAACTTGGAAAACAAGAATGTAAGCACAGCCAGGGAGAAGAGTTATAGCATTCTACTAATTTGGGAAAAAGGACTGATTGAATAAGAGATCTGGGTCGGTATTACCTACTGCAAAGACTAGAGAAAGTGAAAGAAATTAAAAACTCATGGAAAACTTTCCTAACTCCTGTCCACAGTGCACAGTCTGCTGTAAGAGGCAGAGGCAGGAAGGGAGCAGATTTAGCAAGGCAATTGGAGCCAGTAGCTTGAGCTAAGTGCTATCTTTCCTCTCCCTTTGGTGAATGGATTTCACAAAAAGTTCAAGTAGAGGTGTAAGTATTCTGATGGGCATTTGAAATCCATTTGGAGGCCGCCTGCAAGACTGAGATGCAAAAAGGGATTAATCTTGTCATAAACATTTTTTTCATGCATATTTATATAACATGTGAAAAGCTGCTTCAAAGCTGCTCTGCTATATGTAGGCAAAAATGAATTTCCCTGCACAAAGATGAGAGGAAAATAATTTCACATCCATCTTTGACTAAGTATTCCATTTCCAACATCATCACAATTATTCATTCACAAACTTGGTTTCTCCCTTTGCTTCTCTTCCTTCAGTGGTGATGGTCTGCTAGAATCTGTGAGTGGTGTTTTCTGTGCCAAGCCTAAGTACTGCCAAATAAACCAAATTACCCAACTTTCATCTTATTTAACAGATAAACAACTAGAGGCAGAGCTCTTCTCAAGCAGAGTAGTTCACCCTGAATGAACTATTATTCAGGAGAGTAAAAAGTTCTGAATGAAGATGATGATGTCCTCAAAGAGTGAAGAGCTGATTGAGAGGAGAAGCAAGGAAGGGTTTGTATCTTTGCTTTCTTTTTTCCTTTACAGCTTCAATTTGAGACATTTGATAAGCTCTGGTGCAACCTGATCTTTCAGCCTTCTATTTCTAACAGTTTGTATTTCTAGCTCAACTTCTTCTTGTTCTCTTTTTTGCAGTTCTCTGCCAGTTACCACAGCAAATGCTCTTTTAACTCACAGAAGTCGCTTGTGTCTCTCCACTGGCAACAAAACCCTGCTTTTCCTACTTGTTTTGAAAGCACCATCCTTTCTGCACACTTCAGCCTGAGAACAAGCAACTCTGCAAGCTCAGTGTCATACTTCTCTCACATCTCCAAATCCAGAGATGCAAAAGCATGGGGTTTTTTTAATGGAATCTTTACCACCAAAAAATGTCCCAGAAGAACCATTTTACTGATTCTGCCTTATGCTCAAAATCCTCTTTCTTGACAAGTGAAACATGCCATTCGAATTGTGTACACAGCACATGTGACGTGTTCCTTTACTTCCAGAACTGTGCTAGAGCTGTAGCCAGCCCAACATCTGTGGAGTAACTGTCTAGTTCAACAACTAGCTGGGCTTGCTTTCATGAAATAAAACTCAGAAATACGAGCAATTCTGCTCCAGGGACATTTTTGCAAGTTTTATGCTTCCTGAAATAGCACGCCATGACTTACACACAGGTCTTTTGGTTTTTTCTTTTCTTTTCCCCCTCCTCTTGTGACAGCTGTTGCACAATTACTTGTGTTCCTTTGTGATTTGTTCCCAAGCCTGGAGTCAAAATTAAGTTGTCAAAGAGTAGTGAATTTGACTTACCAGATCAGCTCTGGGCAGAAAAGCTGCTCTGTCAAGCTTGACCTGCTATTAAACATTTGTGGCCAAGAGCCAAAAACCATGATCCTCTGAAGTTAATTGTGAGGTTTTGTCTTTCCTCCCAACAAATTGCTCAGCAGCTCTGCCCCCACAGGGTCACTTAACAAGCAGGCTCAGTTCACCCGGAGAGATGAGGTTTCATTTCCCTGTGCAGGAACGGAGACTTTGGAAGGTGAGAATCACTCATTCCTGCCTAAGAGAAGCACCAAAGGTTTGTACAATCAGCAGCCCAGGGATTACAGAAGTCTGTGCTGGATTGCTAATCCTACAGAGTAGATCACAGCCTAGAAAACCAGAGAAAACAGCAAACTTCTCGTTTTTTTCCTTCCCAGAGGCAAGCTTAGTAAGTTTTCCCCTAGGTTTTCAGGAAAATAAAAATAAAAACCAGAACCAGAGCACAGCTGACAAAGATGTGGTTCCATCTAATAACTTCTTACCGCTGTGAGCAAGGTGGCTCTCCTCTCTTCCTCCCTTTCTGCCAGCCCTTGTCATGCTGTCCTGACCCTGGCACCCACAGACTCCTTTCAGTTCATTCAACTCATTGCACTATTGCAAAGCCTGGGACAGGGAAGGTGAGTGGAAGTAAAAAGCCAGAAGAGAGAGGAAGAAACAGAGGGAGTCCAATCTCAGGCATGAAAGACATGCTAATTCAGCTTCAAAACCATCTGATATATATTTCTAGGCAGTCACTGTGAAGTTGTCTCAAAAATCCATAGGAAGACTGGCTCAGTTATCCACTTGGGGAGCCCGAGGTGCCATTACAAAAGCCAGAAGGTAAAGGCCACTGCACAGTAAATGTAGGGTGATGTGGGACACAAACACAAGTGCCTGGGTTTGCACCAGCACAGCAGTTTCTTGTATATTCAGTGAAATGGGCCTGACACCTCCAGAGCACTGGGGAGGACCTGCTAACCCTTCTTGTTTGTCGTGAGCACTGAAATGAAAAGGTTTTTTTCCCCTATCAGAAAAGCCAGCTTTTATTAAATGACTTGAAATACAGCTCCTAGTGTCCAGGTAACACAAAATAAAACACAAAGGCTATCCAAACAACCCTCCTGCACCTGCTGTGTTCTCCCAAGGCAGACCCTTCCTTTCAGCTTGGTTTGTCTCAGTGCAGGCTGCACGGACTCTCTCAGAGCCCGAGGATCTGCACAGCAGCAGCCACTTCTTGTGCCCACAGTGCTGCAGATTCCCTGCCTGGGAACTCCCACCTCACACTGCTGCCCCATGCCACAGGCTTGGACATCACTCTCCGTGAGCACATCTTATTTTCCATCTCCCTCCCCTCCATCCACAGGGTCTCAGAGAGCCTCCAATGAAGAACTAACCAGTGAAACTGGTATTTGTCTCACGATAAGAGCAATAATTTCTAACTCAGTTTAAGATTTCCCTTAAAAACTCCAAAGCCGAGGAAATGTTTCCTCTTAATCAGCGTGAAATGGCTACTTGTGTTTCCTCCACAAATTTGAATAAAATAAAACAGAGCCAGGCAGCAGCACAAACCACAGCAAGCTGCTTCAGCATGTCCATAACTGCCCCAAAAAGGACACTGAAAACTCACAGAAAGTACATGACTGAATTATCCCAGCCTTGCTGAAACCTCAAGGTAAAAACAAAGAATTCTCTCCCTCTACCAGCCCACAACTCATTCAAGATTTTGGACCCCATATCTCGCTCTGCAAGTTCCACTAACATGTGGCAGCACATTATCTTTGAGGAGAGATCTGCTCAGCAGGTCTTCCAGGTCTGGTTTTTTTTCGCCCTGAGATGGTGAAAAGTAGATTGATTTGCACTGATGCTTTGGCCAGTCCCTGTCTCCCCATTTGCTTCTTCACAGATTTTATGAAAGACATGAACTGCATTGGCTGCCAGACTTTTATGACTTCATCTGCAACATTTACCATGTGCCTTTCCCAGTTTGAGCTTGTTTACTGCAGTGTCAGTCTCTGCCAGGAAAGGTGAAGGTTATTTTTGTGGCTACACAGATGATTGCCCTGCACTCTGTACTGTCAGTAATGGCCCCTCGTTTGCCATGCAGCTCCCTGAAATACACTTTCCAGGGATTCCTGATGACTTCCCATGCTGTTTGCACTTTGCCATCTGCTGCCCTGACACCACTGTCACAAGGCTTGGGTCTTCTGGTGAGATGGAGCGAGAAAGTCCTGTTTTTGCATTTAATGACCCCTTTGTTTCTGTCTGCCTCCAAAGCCACATTTTTTTTTCACATTCTGTAGGCTTTCAGAGGGTGTGATACAGAAAACAGCTCCTGTGTCTACAATGGACGCTGTCCAAGCGAAAAATATTTTGACCAATACACACAAAAAAAAAGAGAACAAGAGTCCAGGCAAGAAAAGGACATAAATGATGAAGGAAAACATCTCCCAAAAGGGTCTAACATCACAAAACTGACCTTCCAGTAAAGACTGCTGTGCAGAAAGGAAGGTAGCAGCACTTGCAGTAGAAGAGACAGGTTACAAGGAGCCACTAGGATCAGTGAGATGGGAAAATGCAGAGTCTAATTGAAGCATTTGGAAGGTTTCCATGGCTGCAAAGAAGAATTTGCAAAGCATCAAAGACACAAACCCAAAAGCTGCCTGCAGAGTCCCTGCAAGCAGCCCCAGGGGCTGTGCTTACTGTTACTACCCAGGAGCAAAAGATGGGGTGACTTTGGTACCCTTCACTCCCTTTTTACAGCTTAACTTCTTATGTTCAGCTGTGTTTCACAGCTGCAGCACTGCATGGAGGCCACAGCTCCTCAAAATTTCTTTGGTATAATAATTAAACTGACTGCAGTAGATCCCTCCTAACATCTTGACTGAGCTGCTTTTTCAGGGAAAGCAATTTTTTCATTGCTTCAGAGAAATGCAGATCCCAAAGACATTCCCTAAAGGGCTCAAAATTCTTTCAAAAATAAGTATGGCCTCCAGATTCTAAGTAGCACATTAAGCAAAAATGTGCTTAAATTTGTTAATTGTGCCCCACAGTCTGTAGGCACTTGGGAGAATACTGGAGTTTTCCAGTACTTATTGAAGTCTGCACTGCTACTCTTCTTTGAAAGTGACTATCAACTGATTTCCCCCAAACTGTTATCATAATCACAGTTTCCTTGTCACATATTGCTCAGATGAATCTGGCACATGAATGGAAATATATTAATCATTTACATAGTAGAATATTTTAATGCCAGAATAGTGTGTTGGCTTGTTTGTGCATGAACATATTGTAGTTTAGAGGTATACCAGAGAAAACGGGGTGTCATATGCTACATTATTTCTCATGTCCATTCTTTTTAATTTGGAAGAAAAAGTAGGTCTGAATCTTGTATTTCAGGTGTTATTAAAGGGGAGGGTGAAAAACACTGAGCACTTACAACCACTCTCTGAAAAAGTTCAAATAAAATAATCATGAAAACCTATGAAAAGAGTATTTTCTGATGTATCATCTTTCCTGCTTTCAAGTATATTCTGCTGCTTCCCTCACCTGCTGCTTGGGTTGCACTTTATCATGCCACATTTTCATCTCAACTGTTTTATTTTATGACTGCTATAAAGATATACAGCAACTTCGAGGAGGTGAGTGGTGACTGAGAGCAGCTTACAGCTGCTTGACCAAATACTGCCTTTATGATTAAGATTTGTACAAGTGCTTCATAAAAATATAAACTAACAAAAGATCACCTTTGCTCGTGACCGTATTGATGCGAACAGCTTTTGGGTGAGGGTGATCTCTGTAAGACACTTGCACGAAAAGATTTTATAATTAGATTGCCTTTTTTCAGCAGTGCTTTGGTATCCTCCAGAGCTTTCCTGGGACAAACCCCAGCTCATGAACCTGGTGAGGCTGTGAGAGAAACCTCAGTGCACCTCAATCCTCTGCTCAGAGCTCAGGAATCCTCTCTCTTGTTCTGATCTATCAGCTCTTGAGGTACCATCTCCTTCCATGCACATGACAGAGAGAATGATGAGCCTCTCCCACTTCCTCCTGATAACATCAAGTTACAGATATCATTCCCACAGCAAGCAAACTAGAAACATGGGGTTTTTAAAGTGTTTGGCTTTTTTTATTATTATATCCGTTTAACAAATCCATAGATAAAGCAAGCGAACATCAGATTTTTCATGTAGAAATTTGATTTTGTGTCTAACAGGATGCTTCTTGCGTCCCTTCCAGGTTTTCCATCACTTCCATAAGAAGAATGATATTGTGTAACCTTCTTATTGTGTAATACAGATTTTAATTTTTTTTTTTAATTAAGGACTGCAAGGATCAGGCAGTACCAGAACATCTCGTTTCGCACATATTGAAAATATGTGGAAATTCACTTTTAACACTTGAAAAAACCATTACAACTCCACCACAAATTCATTATTACTGTATGACTACCAATGAGTATTTGAAAAATTCTTATATATTTCTCCTGCCTTCTGGAAACAAGTGTCTCAGGACTGAGTGGGGGACAACCATGAGCTGAGTTATCAAGAAATAATAAACAACTGTTTCCCCTGTCATGACTGAACATGAAAAGCACATTAATCTTGTCCTCTGCAAACACTCAGAGTAAAGGACAGACAGGAACTGTTTTTCTCTTCTCCGAAAAGCAGCCTGTTAAGTGACACCTTGATGGGAAACTCTTTAAAGTTTTAACTAAGGTGGCTTCACCCATGGAGCTAAGATAGGGAAGAAATCAATTTAAGAGCAAATGTAGAGCCTAACATCAGTGAAGAAGCATCTTTTGGATTAACTCACATTCTCTCACTGACCATCCACCTCCTATTCCCATTTTAAGAGGAAACCTGAAGAGGACAGTGTTACCCTTGAACATTCCTGTCAATGCTGCAAAAGCACACAGGCGGCCCCAGGACCTGCCCAAGGTGGCAGAGGAGAGAAAGGTGACCACTTGAATGGAAAACAATAAGAAAACATGAAAGCCTGCATAATTTCTCAGCCTTTTCTCCCTGATGAGCCTTCTGAGGGCTTCAGTCTCCCTAAGGAGCGTGGCCTAGCTTAGAAAGTGCCCCAGGCAACAAGAGAGCTACCCCAGTTTGATAAATTTTGTTTAGACCTTGTTGCATTCTGCTGCTGCTCTCAGCTGTTGCAATACCTGTACCAGAATAAGCCAGAGGAGTTAATTAATCTTACATCTCAGAAGGAAATTTAGACCTTACCCTTGTTGTTGCTATAGAACACATTTTTCACTAAAACCTTTATGATTTTTGCGGCCAAAATGTTGATTAGGTGCCTAACATAGGAAAATTTTACTTATTATTATTATTACTTATTATTACTTATTATTTACTTCTTTATTATTATTATTTTACTTCAAAATAATTATTTTATGATTATTTTGATGGTGTGCAGGTAAGTCTCCACATTTTTGGCTAGAGTGGCCTGTCATTGTCAGCAAGAATCACTTAGCATTAGCTGTCCCTATAAGAGCAGTGTAATTTGGGAAAGCTTCAAAAACATTTTTAGTTGGTCAGTTCCCTCATTGTACAGAATGAGATTTTCACTTTGGTTATGAAGTCATTACTACAAAGAGAATTATGTGACCCCTTCTCCTCTTAAAAGAAATGATGATGTAATAACTGTAATTGTTGTGAATGGCAGAAAGAGGAGTGACAGACAAATGGGGTTTGCACCTGGAAGTTCTCTCCTGAGCACATTAGAGCTACTCCCTTCTGCACAACAAGGGTGAAGGGCATAGTACAAAAAACATAGTTTTTCATGCATGGCATAAATCATAATGCCAAGAATTATCTGAGTCACAAGGATCCTTCTATAACAATTCTGATACTGGACACTTGCCTTTAGTTGAGTTTATCAGAGAGCAGAAGATTAAATGCTTGGTTTGCACAGGAAAACATGAATTTTGATATTTATTCCCAAATTATAAATTGCCTGCATCATTCTGGAAACATACTCTTTAAGGTATGTCTCCTATCTAACCCTGTGAAATGGATATCTTTGATTTGGATGTCTATGATTTGGATGTGTCCACAAGTACATTTCAGTTCATTTATAAAATAATCACTATGTGACCACTGAAAAAGAGCTCAGATATATAAAAGTATCAAAATTCTTTCACACAGGAATTGTGAATACAAAACATGAAAAAAAAATCATCTGGAAGTCTAAAATATTGCTTCTGCTGAGAAGAACTAGGCTTTTCCCACAGCTTTCAATTTGTGATGGACTTCCTTTTAGGATCATAGAGACCCTCTCAATTTCAATTCACATGTACTTCCCCACTCAGTTATTTAGTGATTTTCAGAGAAGCCATGTACAAATGAGTTAAATACTCACATATTCTAACTTTTGTTCAGAGCCTGAGAGAGCTAGAAAAAAAATTAAAAACTAAATACAAGACAGGCCCATTGACAAATGTACAATAGTGATCATTCCAGCATGCATTGCCTGAGAAAAAAACACCTGAGGAAGTGATATTTTCATATCATGCTGCTTCCACAGTTTGAAATATTTCAGAACAAAAAAAAGCTTACTTATACTACTTTGCTCTGAAGTTTTACTGTAGAAATAAAAGAGCAAGTTCTTGTAGTTGCCAATAAGTCCTTAAACTCATGCATAAACATTTAGCTAATTCCTGGATTCATACATAAAGACAGGATAGTTTGCAGCTGTGAATTGTGAACGCTTTTTAATAAAACCACTCAGTGTTTCCTGAGACAAAATCCTAAATTGACTTGTTATGCTTTACTATAGTGCATATATGGCTGTTAAATTCATTACTGCATTTGGTTCAGTTTCACTTACAGCAGCAGCAATTTAACACCCTATAGTGGCAACCCTAAATAGAAAATTAAATTATACATTTGCTTCAGTTCAAGCTCTGAAAACCATCTCCGTGTACAACAACATAAGATCTCTTTGAGCAACAGGATCTCATTTTTCTACAGGTATTAAAAACAAGGCAACTTCAGCAAGGTAGGAGAGGGGATGAGGGAAATATCTGCGTCTTTATCTGGTAGGTGTTGAACCTGAGAGGTGAAGTGCAAGGGCAGTTGCATGAACAAGAGTGACCAAGGAGATGGAGAGCCACAGCAGAGACACTCAACACAGCAACTGCTGGGAAACTCCAGAGAGGAGATGGATGACCCTGGATAACAGCGAGCTGCACTGAAAACATGCAAAATAACGAGAGCTGCGTGGAAAACGGATATTGTGAACTTTGATTCTCCTCAGCTCAGCAAGCAAAGACCAGAGGAATGAGCAAAGGCACGGGGCATACACAGGCTGCCTCCTGCACCCACGGGGCCTCAGCTCCACGGGCACCAGCCACTCACTGGGCATCCCCAAAACACCTGAAGGACAGAGCTCCGTGTGCTGCATGGGTCCTGCCACCTCCCTCAAATATTTGTGTGTGCTGGAGGCATCCCTGTGGAGCCAAAATGCTGCACTTGGTGACAAGAAGCGTGATTCGGGATGATTATTCCCATCCAACGGCAGGGCAAGAAGCAGTGAAAATAGGGCTGTTGTACATGAGACAAGAAACAAACCAGCCTTTAAACACGGCTCAGCATGGAGTGATACAGATAACAGTGTAGCCAGGCAGTCCTTAGGCTGTCCCCAAACCTTTCTGGGGACAGGCCACTCACCACCCCCAGGTGGCACGGCTGTTTCTCACTTCAGTGCATCCTCAGCTACACCCGCGTTTGTAGGGCAGTGCCAGGGACTTCAGGGCCCATCCCCACGGAACCAGCATTGCACTAACACCACCAGTGCCCAGATAAGTGAAAACAGGAGACTCCACTGAAAGTCACGGAAGGATAATATTTTAGCGGGGTGGGGGGTGGGGGGGGGAAATATTTCAAGGCTTTCAATCCACAGAACGAGATAAAGCTCAAAGTCTGCAGCTGAAGCTTTTATCCAGCTTTACAGAAATGACCAATTGGATATCACAGGGAAGCAAAATGTTGTTACTTAGCTTGGTATGATTTCTAATGCAAAAACATAAATGACCTTTTTAACAATTGATCATGCAATAGAAAGAGCAAGTATGCTCCTGGTAATACTTCCTTGGCATCCTGCTATGTTGTTTACAATGATCTCCTTCCAGCTCTTCCAAATGGCTCCCAAAATGAGTCTAACAGATATCCTGGCAGGTTAATAGGACAGCTCTGCTCTCAGAAGCTCATGCCAAACAGGTCATCCATGGATATTAACAGCTAGGAACAGTGCTATTAGATCAAATTGCATATTTACCAGAAATGCATTAAACATCTTGCCCTTAGTAACAGGGTTTTCTCTTTTAAAGACAATTAGTTTGTAAACTATTTATGGGAACTCAGAGACTAAAGTCAAAGAGGTTGTTAGGCTGCCTGTGAGCTTGGCTTTTCCTGTGTTTTGTTCTGAGAATTCGATTAAGGACAATGACTAAAATTACAGGAACAAGAGACATTTCCCTTCACTGGCTGCATCTACATAGTTTCAAGAAGAAAAGGCAGCATTGTATTACTTCATTTGACATCCCCTTAAACACAGCTTAAAGAACACTGGTCTGAAGCTGAACCTTACATTCAAACAAAACAGAATCTCCTGTTGCTCAGGGTGAAAACCACGGGAGAAATGACTCTGCTGTGTAAAAGCAGAGGGGGACTACCCAGAAGAGCAAGAGCTGCAGAGGCTGCAGAGGTGCTCAGCCCAGCATGAAAAACAGAGCTAATATTGACTTTTGACTGAATCAAGGGCCTTTCACACCATTTTAATTGAATGGCTGTTTCTGTTAAAACAATTTTATTCAAAAAAAAAAAAAAAAAAAGAAAAAAAGAAGAAAAAAGGAAGGCAGCAAAGGCAAAAATAAAAATCAATATTTACTGGCCTTTAGACCTGCTGACTAATCTATATCAAACACCCAGACCAGCTCGTGTCTTACAATTATGAAGCGTATGAATTATATAAAACACCCATTGAGTACTGAGATTGATATGCATCTCCCAAATATTTTTTACCCTCAAGACTCTTGCTGTGGAAAAGCCACTGAGGTAAAGGTGTGGGGGCAATTTTACAGAGCCTCATCCTGCCCTGAGCTCAGTGTGACCCATGCCTGCAAACCTTCACTGATTTCTGCAGGACAAGCAGCTTGCACAGGGATTCAGGACAGTGACAGCCAGAATACATTTTGAAGATAGAAGTAGAGAGCAAATTCTATTTGGAGAGCAGAAATAGTGGTGTTTTTAATCATAGGACATCTCCCCTCTTCTCAATACATGACTGCATATGAGCAAGGCATTTATTTTATTTTTTTCTTCAATGGCACACATCTCTCCTCTGCAGGTGTGCTGCCAGGCAGAGGGGATGATTACAGGAAGGCTGGGATAAGAGAAAGTCTCCCCAGTATTGCCAAGCTTTTCACACACCACCTCAGAATTAGCGAGGCTGAAAGTTGTAATGAGGAAAAATCTAGAGATTGTCTCCAGAAATAACCTGCCTATTTTCACACCTTAGATCTCACCAAGACAATATTGAAAAAGAAATTGGCTCAACCACCTGCCTATTTGCAGTTCAAAAAATAACAGACTAATGGTGTGGTGCCCACAAATGCAAAGAGTTGGTGCTTGGATTTCAGAAGTGCTTGCCTCTTCTTGTCCATCACAATTCAAAGCATCACAAATAAAAGCTTGTTGCCCTCAAGAAAGAAACTTTAGGGAGAAAAAACACTCCAAATTTGTCACGGTAATTTATTTAGAACAGCTAGAGAAAAGCTATGTTGGAAAGACAGTGAACGATCTTGTGAAGAGCCTCTGGAAAAGTACTAGAAGATGCTTGAAAGAAAATTCTCATCAGGTGCAGGTTTGCTTCCCAAAAAGTCAAGCTGAAAGCTTATCGGATTGGCAACGGATTACCTTACTTACAGCCATGTAAGTAATTTAGTGACACTGTGTTGAAATAAGATAAGACTGGGAGTAATTAGATACTTATTTAACAGACAAAACAGCAGAATACTGCACTGAATACAGACTTTGCACCATCTGCTGCCAGCCCTTTAAAGGTCGTCTGGATCACCTGAAGTGCACTTGTGCCTGGTAAGCTTAATTAAGAGCTCAGTGTAGAGTTTCACAAAGAAACAAATCACTAATCCTCCAGTCAAAAACAGGCAAATACATATGTGTTTAGCTTAATGCTTTGCAAAGCTATTCTTGACCTGAGGATTTTACCTTATTGGAATTGTTCAAAATCTTGTAGGGGTACACTAGAAGATGCTGGTGTATTTTCTCAGTGTTCAGATAATTTCTTTTTTAATCATGTCAGGACTACAAGGTCTCTGTTAATATTTCTGGAAATAATTTTCTTAAGAAAAAATAAAAGTTGCTGATCTCTAATAGCATTTGTTTGAACCCTGTAAAATCTGGGCTGACTGACATTATGCCAAAAGACAGCATATTTTCATTCTGTTTTCAATGCCATCTTAGCATCTCTTGCTAATTCAGCTGCCTCTGACCTCCAGCAGCTTTTCTTTCCTACACCAGGAACAGAATGCAGACTATCAAACCATAACAACAAAATGCCTTCCTTCCATCGTGACAGCTTTGTAGTAAAGTAAAGCAACATTTGCCAGCTTTGGGAAGCAGAGTCAGATTCTTGCATTCAAAATGGAAGCAAACTGTTTTGATCTGGCCAAGCCCAAAAAAAACCTCTGTTTTCCCAGCTTCAGAGCAGTGATTCTTGGACAAGAGAGGACAGGTCCAGACTCAGTGTGGCTGTAACACAGCTCGTGATGTGCTTTGGATCTGGACCGTGTGCTCTGCACCTGTGAAACCTCAGTGCAGCAGCTCTGCTGGACCTCAGCTCCTCTCAAGGGAGCATCATAAATGTGTCTCTTCTCAATGACGTCTTTGTCTCAAAGTACAAGTGAAAAAAACCCCCCAAAACGACATCCAAAACAGACATGAATCTGACCTTTGTGGACCCAGCAGCACGTCTCCCACTGGTGGCAATGGTGAAAGACATCTGGAAAATATTGATCATCTATAGTGAGTTATTTTAATGCTATGGCACAGAGATGTCGTCATATTCTGTACTTATCATCCTTCTTTTTAAATTCATCTTTCCACTGGCATTGCCAAGTAGATGTTACTGCAGCTTCTACAAACACCAGTGAAAGCTCTTCTGAAGTACCTCCCTGAAATACACTCAACTGGTGAAGGAATTATTTGTCAACTTTTCTAAAGAATACGGAGCTCAGGCCTCCGTATACCATGTGAAATATGAATGTGTCAATCACTAATAGAAGGAAAAAAGAAAAAAATTCTCCAGTTAAAACAAAGTGATTTCTTTTGCAAAATAGCCACGTTCCTGTAAATTACTCAGTGATAGCTCAGGAATCACTTGGCAGAAAAAAAAATAAAGCCCATAAAAAACCCACTTTAATGGACAACACGTATTGCATGCAGCCAGACAGAATTACAGGATAACACACCTAGACACAAGAAAATTTACATTCTTGTGCTTTGTTCAGTCATAGAACAGTTTTTCCAACATCTCTCCTTAGAGAGACAGAAGTGATCAAGTACCCTTCTAAAAATTATTTTTAAGAATCTTGCCTGAATGTACGACATTTTAAGCCCTCTATCTTTTCAAAGTTACAGCACAGCAATACTAAAATACAAACCATTAAAAACGTAAAACCAAGCGGAAAGGATCAGTGTGAGGTTTTCAGTAGAGATGAAGATCCTTAACCAATTGATATCTAACATCTCACATTATTCCTTTAGATCTTTCTTGACTTTAAACCAAACATGAAGTTGTATTTGTGACTGGGCCTGATACAGCTCAAGATCTCTCATAAAGACAGGAAGAGTAGCTGGTAATTTAAGAAAAGCAGTTTTCCTGTTGAAGTAGGTAAGTGTTTTGTATGCAAAAGCAGTAGCCAACTCTCAGTAGCAAAAAACTTTTCTTAACAATGCAAAGTAGACTGTAAAAACTGACTGGAAGAGCTGTAACACATTATGTACCTATAATTAACAAATTTAAATTACTCGGTACAGATCTGAGTACGACACGCCACTGGAAACTGCTGCTTCTCCTGTAAGTACCTAACAAGAGGATACCGATCGTGGCAACTTTGCCAATTACCTCTTTCCTTCAGGACAGTAACACCTGCATGCTCCCATGGGAAATACATCAGCCTGGACAGCCACGTCTGTAAACCTGAGCACAGCAACACGGTCCTTTATTCCTCCTGAAATTTTACTTCATGGGCCCATTTCAACCCAGTTATGTGCAACAGATTGGACTTTCAGACATCCATCCAAGAGGTCTTGAGGAATGCTGACATACATGGCAGAGCTGGGGCTTTATTCTGTCCCTTGCTTTCATCTTCTCCTCCTACCTTCAAATCTGTAACTTCCTCAAACAACCACCAGCACTTGAATAAAACGGAGAGAAGGGAATCTGAACCATTTCCTTCACTGTATTTAGCAAGATATATCTTTAAAAACTGATCTTTCTGACTTGGTCCGGGTTTTCTCACATCATCCCCCCCCAGCATTTCCTAGATGAGGCTTTACAGCTACAAAATGCACGTGTATTATACACAATGTGTATATAGGGTATATGAAATATGTGTTCTTTGTACATACACAGTGTCAGGTGTGCACACAACAGCTAAAATCAACTACTGCTTTGGGTATTATCCATTACATTCAATACACTGAATAAATGTGGTCTCACCTATGCTTTTATTGGGTTCAAGAGACACTTGCGAGTGCATTTGTACACAAGTTTGTCATAGACTATAATAGCAATTATGGTTTTAAGATTCTTGTTTTATTAATGGAAATATTCAGCGTAATAAATTTTAAAGTCTTCACTTTCTACAGTTCAGGACAGGCCAAGCATCATAGAAATAAACACCTTCAGGGATTTTTAAGTCTGCTTTCTTTATCAGAAATTTTTCTTTACAACCTCTCTTTGTGTTTTTCCAAAAGACAGAAAGCGTTGACTCATTTTGTAGTAGAAAGGATGCAAGTAAATTGAGAGCAAAGGATGAACAAATCTTTTTGTCACAGTGAAACCCAAACTGAGGGATCTTAGGAAAAAAAATTCATCTCTTACACTAGATGTTAAGCATATAACCCTTTGATTTCAGTCAGCAAAATGGGGGTTTGTCCTCTGTACAAAGCTACTGCTGGCAAAACACTGATGTGCGTGTGCTCAGGTTGCAGGAACATGGAAGAGCCTGTACTTGTAGTGCCTTCTGGCACAAAGGAACCACCACAGAGCTCAGAGAATAACCATCACTTGTGTGTGAGAGCCTAAGCGAGCTGATATCTGAACAGCTCTGACAGCAAAACTCCGCATTTTGTGAAGCAATTTTGATTTGTGGGAAAGGGAATAGAACACACACAGGTGGAGGTTAGCAACAGCTTGTGGACCTTAATAGGTTCCCTTCCCCTTTTCTAAAGGGATCCAAATGTTCGAGTTGTTGTCCTTAAACTGAAAATTTTGATAGCTATGAAAGAGTTGGGAAAGGATTTTGTTTATAGCACACTCCTCAAGAATATTTTGGAATGTGCCCCACCTCCTTCAGAGACACTGAAATGTCAAATGCATTGAAATCTCTCCTGATATTACTATGAATAAAGGTTGTCAAATGCTTCATACACCAACATAAATAAATTTATTTTACTGTTATTGTGCAAAATTGAGAAATACTTATAAAAATATTTAGAAAAACCTCCATCCTTCCAAGCTACATCCTTGCTCCATTTAGATGGCTGAGTCAGGTCTTCCAAAAGCTTTTAAGGTTTTCTCAAATAAATTGAGAATAAGTTGTAAAGATATTTTTTTCATACATCTCTCGTTTCATAAAAGCAAAATAAAATGTAAAAAAAAAAATCAAACACACACCCCTCCTCCAACTTTCATCTCTTAAGCAATGACACAGAGGAATTCAAAGGAAATTACAGTTCACGTTAAACTGAAACAAGTTTTACTGGGGAAAGCAAGAACAACAACAACAATTACTAATTAGAGGTAACATTGAGACCTTCCTCCCAGCTGCCAAAGTCAAAGCAATATTTCTGTAAAGGTGAGATGAAATGGCAGCCCTCTGCACGCAGGAACAGACTGGCTGCTCAGGAGCCACAGCCCCCAACAAGCCAGCAGCAGCACCATGAAGGTGTGCAGACAATGAAAGGAAGCCAGCAGCTAATTCTAAGCCTAGCCAAGCTTGAAATAGATGCTTTTCCCTCCCAGAAATTATGGAAAGGGAGCTTAATAAAGCACTTTGAATTTTGCAGGCATCTCTCTCCGCTCCCTTCCATTTTACGACACTCATCACAGCCCATCCTTTCCACCCTTGCATGCACAAGTTGCCACAGACAGCTTTGAAGGAATGGATCAGTGCTTCTACAAGACAGAAAATGCCACTAAAATGTTGCAGGTCAAAGGAATTAAAAAATCTCCTTCCTTCCTTGGGCTATTTTAGGGATACTGAAATACTACTGTAGTGTAAAGTAACAGCTTCAGCTATTAAATGCCAGACTGTTTAACATATGTATTCCTGAAGAAGGTCACATAGGTTTTAAGCACAGAAACAAAGCGCTTAAATTTTTATTTGAGACAAATGAAAGAATTGGTTACCTCTTGAAAACGTGTAGGAAAAATCCTTGGTATTCACCAAGGTACCTCTCCAAAGGCAGGGTCACTCAGGTTTGTATTGGTACTGAAAGCTGCTAACAAATACCAAAAGGATCAGAGTTGAAAGAAAGCACTGTCTGTTCTGTTTTCTCTCCAAGTGGCTCTCAAAAGGAAGGAGAAGCCACACAGAAGGAAGGAATTGAAGGGCTGTCCTCTGCCTCCATTTAGGAAGCAGCAAGTGCAGCTCTATGGTGGTGGCTGGAGTGATGCCAAGGAGGTTGGAGGAAAGGAAATCCCAACGTGGTTAAAAGCCCCCCAGGTGACTGCTCAGTAAAAGGTGACCAGAAATTCCATGTATCATCTGATCTGCCAAAGCACTGAGCCATCCTCCAACCGTGCCAAACATTCCTTGCTATTGTGTCTTTCCCACACCAAATTAGTGAGAGTGTAAACTTGAGGTGAGTCCATCTCAGGATTTACAGCTTGCAGCTTTCTAAAACAACCAACCTCAGAAACGAAAAGGATGGACCTCTAATAGAGCTGTATGTAAAAATAAATCACATAATTGCTGTCCTCCAAAATTACAAAGTTGTTTTTCACGTGTATCGCCTTCATGGTTGGTATCAATGCAATTTTTGCTTACAAAGGACATCTTCAACAAATTATAGCACACCCCCCTCCCCTTATTAATTACAATTAAAACATTCCTACAAAAGTGCTTCTTGAACAAATAAAGCAATCTATCATTTGTGCATGCTTAGAAATTCAGATTCACCAATGTTTGTTCCAGCAGGCAACATTTAGTCAAGGAAAACAAACAAACAAAAAAATCAAAATGGGCAAACATGAGCTGGTCAGTCTCCACAGAGACTCAGCTGGAATGATAAATGGAGCCCACACATTTCACACTTGGACTATTTGGGAAACAAAAGTACCTGCTGGCACTTGTTTCTTTTTCAGTCCTGCCATCCATAAACCACAAAAAGAACAGCCCCAGTCCCACAAAACTCTTGACAGCATTATGTGCATGGTACATGGACTGATTTGCTCCACAAAGCCATTGTGAGCTCTTTCAGCTCCTATCGTGGACCAGAGCAGAAGCAAAACTGAGATGTAAACCATGAGAGTGGCTATTCCTGCTTTGCCAGATGCTTTTCATCTGCATCGACAGTGATTCATTCCCTCTGTTGTCCCTCCTATCAGCTAAAATGCCATTCATTAGCAAGACTGTAAGCAAGGAAATTTTCTCCTTAGCATCTCCCTCCCAAGGGATCCAGCTTGGGAGGAAGAACAGGACTTCATCAGGGAAAAGAGAGACCAAGCGAGGGCAGTGGGTAGGAAAAGCTGATGGCAGACAAAGGAAAAATGCTCAGGAGGGAGGACAGCAAGCAGAAGAACAGAGAGATGGGCTGCTGAAGCCAATTGCTCACAGCTATGATGGAGATTTGAATAGTGGGGGATTCCTTAGTTTTGACACTAATCTTTCTCCACATTTCCCCACATTTCTTTGAAAAAAATACAAGCTCCTCACTGAAGGAATTGTTTCTTAATAGAAACTTAATAACATTGTCTGAGGAAGGTGAAGAGGTACAAGACAAGATAAAATCAGAAGAAAAAAATCTGTTGAAACTTGTGATATTTTATGGATACAAAATGGTACTATTTTCATGTATTTAACCCTACGCACCGTA
Source organism: Falcunculus frontatus (assembly GCA_013398115.1). Classification (NCBI taxonomy): domain Eukaryota; kingdom Metazoa; phylum Chordata; class Aves; order Passeriformes; genus Falcunculus; species Falcunculus frontatus. Next base: position 172,002 of record VZRV01006490.1, read on the forward strand.
TTGCTTGACACAAATGTGTATAAATCTGTTCTTCTGAATTTTTAGACACACTAAAAAGGAGGAAACAAAGCCAGGAAATGTCTTTCCCCAACAATTATGGTTCCCAAATTTACAAAGCGATATATCAGGTAAGTATTTTGGGTAACAGTTTAACCCTTACAGCTTTGTGGCACAGCTGCAAGAGCTGTCTTCTCCAAGTAACCTGGTGACAACAGCACATCTTCACCAGAACACGTGGTTTAGGACCCTCTTGGCTCCTCTCTGGCACCTTAAGGAACTCTGGTGAGACCTCTGCTCACTCATTTCTGGAGTCTGTCTAGAGCACTCAATACCACAAAATAACATTTAAGGGGCTTCTGCTGCCTCCATAAACTCCTCTTTCATAGTTTGTTGTGGAGGATTTCAGCCCCAGCAAATGCCGGTTCTGTTTTATGGCACAAAACCAAAAAGTTTGTGATGATCTAATGATAGAATCTCATCAGAAATTTTATATTACAACAATAAAGTGCCTGTTTGTTTTAACTGTCTATTACTCTCTAGGGACTAATTCACGTTGTACTGCATAGAATTCACACGTACCCCCCGTTGGTTTCAAATCTGTTTTCCCCATATTATTATTTAATAGGTTATTTTCTTTGAGTACTTTCTTCCCCACATGATACAGTGCAGCAGTGCTGAAAAACTTTGGCAAAAGGAGAGCGAGACAGACATCTTTTACACTAAAATATCAAGGGAATGAAGTTCCAAGCAGCAGCATCCATTTTCTGCAGGTAAGATGCTTTTCATTCTTGGCTAACACAGGTAGTGGAAGTGGTTACTTGTACCTCAGTCTGAAATGATCAAAGTCAGGAAAAAGGATTAGATGTCAAAATACTTGAAGTGTATCCCTTTGATCAGGATCAAAATCAAGACTGAACTTTGAATATAATGTGCTAGTACATTCAGTGGTCCTTTGAAGGGGGAAAGACTTAAATTCATGAGCAAGTAATGCTGTTGCTACGAATGGGATAGGAAAACTGACATCTTATTCTCATCTCCTAATTTGGTAAAGCCATCATACTCACAAATTTCAGTTCTTTCTTAAGAATCTGAATTCCTGCTTTTCAGTAGGGATGCATGGCTCCTGTCATCTCCATATGCTGTGGTGCTGGCATTGACATTCCACTCACGTTTTCTGCACAGCCTCACAAACAGATTCACTTCCACATAACCAGGTACAAAATCATGTCTGTCTTTCATTTTTATGCATTATCTAAAGCAGACTCAATTCTGTATCATGCTCCATAGTGTCACATGTTATTAAAACATGTTAAGGAAATGTTGTTCCTTCCTCTAGGGGTGTATACAGGACATTGGGAGAAAATATAACTAAAAATACTAAACAAAACAACCCAAATCCACCCAATAAAAAAAAATCAGAGCAATGTTAAAGGACCAAGACAATGGGATCATGTAGTAACAAGTTTGTCATGGACAAATTGACTACAACAAAAAAAAAATAAAAGTTCAGAGCTGTTACAAAATAAAATTAGTAATTCCTGCTACCTCTCAGTTATCAGTTCACTAATATTTTGGAAAAATGCAAAGGATGAAATTCAAAAGGAACAAGTAGAAAGGAGAAATGCTCCTGAAGGTCACTCTTCATACAAAAAGTCTGACACAGAAAACCTTACCAGGTTAATCACTACCCCATGGCACGGGGTTGGAACTAGATGATCCTTAAAGTCCCTTCTAACCCAAGCCATTCTGTGATTCATTCTGTGGTTCTGTGATTAAAATTGCTGCTCAAGCCTGAAATGTAGAATGATGAGGTAAATAACAGAAGAGGTCTGAAGGCATGTAAGTGGTTGCCACACTTTAAGAGCAAAGAAACAAAGAATTCAATGCAAAACACAGATTAATGCACAAGGTCACACCAGACTGAGCCAAATTCAAGCATCAAAGTGGCTACATGGGCTCTTAAGGAAGTTGTAAAAATGAATAAACCAGTAGCAGAGTCATGTAAAACCAACTGGAAGTCAGCACACAGTAATAAATAGGACTGGGGTGCTTTTAGTCCTGTATCAGCCCTTTCACAAAACAAATTCTAAGGGAAAATTACAAGTTTGAGCAGTCAGTGGTAACTTCACAGTAACTTCAGTTCAAAGCCTGGATAGAAGCTTGCTATTTAGACAAAAGAAAGCTCTTCTCAGTAGTCAATAAAGATTTTTCGGGGAATTCACTGTGAATATGCACAAATTATCTTTAGACATTCTGAGACAGCATGTGAGCAAAAAAATAAATGACTGAACTATTCACTGAAATCACAGTATAGGCTAGCAGATAAGAGAACAGGGGCAAGGATTATAAAAATTAAACTGTTATGGTTTAAAAGCAAAGCACTGTGAAAGATCACTACAGCATGCCTGAGTCAAAAATAATGCAGACAGTCAGCAATACAATGTCAGATTTTTATTACTCTTTAGTCCCTTCCATGATTAAGAGCTTGTTTGCTCGCTTCAGTGTTGAGAGATGAGTGTGTTTGGTGATTTTTTTAAATGCTGCCTATTATTCACATGGTAGGATCGTGCACTCCATCATTGTGACACCAAGTTGGTTTTTGACCAGGAAGATAAAATGCAGCTAATTAGTCTACAAAAATCACTTTCACTGGGAGTACTTCACCCCTCATTAAGATACGATGTCCAAAGGAAGGCTGGATACTGAAACTGCCTCATATTCACTTTCCAGAAAAAGCTGGTTTTAATTTCTATTCCCGTGGCACAAAACGGTACAAATGCAAACACTGGAGAAATTCACCAACACTAACTGGTGCCGATTTTATTTTTTATTTCTCTGAAGAAAGAAAACGAGGTCTAAGAATTCCTAGCTAATACAAGTTTTGTTAGACTAAAATACATTGTAAATCAGCAGCTTAGTTTGGAAAGAGCTTGAATGTACCTTGATGGGCACTGACCAGAAAAGAAAAAATCTAACTCTGATTCAATAAAGTCGAACTTTTTCACTCATTTTTTTTTCATTCTGGTGCCCTTTCCATTGTAAATAAAGGTGAAAAGCACAATTGCTCACAGTCTAAAAACCTAGGAGCCACTGAAGAGGTCCACCTCAAAGTCATAAACTCAGACCACAACTAAAATTTCCTTATGAAGTTACCAAATTTATTCTGGAGTGGTTCTGCTTGGGACTGTTTTGAAAGGATTAAAACCTTCTGTTGTCCAATAAAAAGAAAAACCAAAAGAAAATTTTCTGTAAAATGTTTTTCCAGGTAGGTCACAACTGTACGTTTTTTCCATGACATATTTAAGATATTGTCAGTCATCGTATTTATCAATTAATGGTATGCTAAGTTCTCAAAAGACAGTGGCCTTTGTGAAATCGTTATGTTGGGCATTCTCTCAGCTTTGGAATAATGACACCCAGAGACAAACACTCCAGGACTGAAGAGCTGCTTTCAACAATTTGAATCATTATACATCAGCCAAAATTAGCATTCAATATAATCCTAATTTATATAATGAGAAGTACTATAGATCTCACTCATACACGTAGCAATTTTACGTGTTCTTCTTGTAAGAACTTTCATCACATAATGACTTCAAAAGTTTTAAGCTTGTGAAAGCAGCAATTTGTTCCCTTGTCTGCCATGAATGGTTCTTTGCTAGGTGCAAAAAAAGGGCTTTGGTATGACAAAGACTCAGACAATAAAGCCAGCAGCTAAAGAAATTACTGTGTTCTGCATTGTTACATTCCATAATTATATAAATTTAATCCTCAGAGTTTGCTTTAGCAATAGCATTTTCCTTTACAGTGTTAGGATTGCCTTTTGATGGAGTCTGAGATTTTCCTCTTTCTGGCCCACAGCACCATGGATAATGTCTTTCTTGTCAAGTTTTGAATTCCCAAGAGAAATGTTAACAAGAGTGAGATGAAGTCATATTCCCAGACCAAAATTAAGCCTTTCTGAAGAAAGATTATTAGCTGCAGCTACCTTCAGTCTCTTCCCCTGCCTTTTCTCCTCTATTCCAAACACATCTTCAGCTTGATCCCTCCTACTCCTTCTGATAAACTTCAGCAAAAATACAGAGAGAAGGCTCAGCCGAGCACTCACACACATAGCATTTATACACACACACTGAGTCCAACAAAAATGCTGAGATAAGTGGCAGGGGCCAACATTTTACTTAACATCACTTAAGGTTTGAGGCTTAAATAAGTTGAAGTCGACTGAATCAATCAGGAATCAGAGAGAAGTAACTTAAAGGTAGGTATGGATCTGAACTACTCACACAATTCTAAAGAAACTCAGATTGGCTAAAATATACATAGTCACCAATGGCATGATGAAGGAATCCAGAGTGTTCCAGTCTAGTGTCACTTGTGTCTACATTTGAGTCTGTTTGGGCTTTGCATTAGAAAATCATGATTATGATGAAATTAAACAAGATAAGATAGGAAGCAGCTTGAAAAGTGGAAATCAGCTTTGAGCCGTACCCTCCTATTAATCAAGTGTTTTAATTGCATTGTAAAGATATTGCTTCCTTATGTTTATATATTTTTCCCTTTTTTTTTTTCCTGATCGTAATTGAGCACATATTAGTCATGTTGAGAACGCTTACATATTAATTGAAAATGTGCATACAGCTGGATCTCAGTGGTGGGAATGATACTAACCTTACTGCTTGGCCCATGGGCAAGCTTTCTGGGAAATATTTGTCACCCCAATCTCCCAAAGGGATCCAAATATATAAATATAATAATTATTTCTTAACAGTAGCTATATAAACTTTTTGCTATTCTTAAAACATTCAGAAGTTCATAAGTGGGTTAAATATAATGTCATAGTACCACAGATAGAATATATAAGGTAAAAAAAACCAAATCAGGCATTAAAATTACCAATTAGTAGTTCAGAACAGGAGATTTTTAGTGTGAAAGCTTGTCCAAAACTATTATTTGATAGTGCTAAATGTTCTATTGGGAGGAAAAGCTGATTAACTCACAAGTTGGGAGAAGGTTATTTTAGAACATTCCAGCAGCCGATCAGTGTCTTTTAGCAAGAGAGAGCTGTGTAAACAACAGACATTCATTATTCAGAAAGATAACTTTGAAAGTAGAACAAAAACTTATCTCCTTCAGGAAAAAAATAATGCAGAAAAGAGGAAAGAATATTCCTCACCATATAGGCGATTTCAAAAATTCACATCACAGGCAGAATTATTTTCCGTAGATTTAAAACACAACAATAAAAGCAACAGCCTTTGTTTGGAGGAACTCACTCTTTGGCTGAATTCTTCCCCCTTCCTACCCTAAGCTGAGAACCACAAGGCACTGATATTTGATACATATACTAATCTCACTTTTTTTCTTTCCAAAGATTTATATGAAGAAATGTGTTTTAGTACTATAGATTTCTGAAGTGTAAAAAGTAAAAGTATCATCATTGTTGGTGTTGCTATAACAAATGACCCCAATCAAAATGGTTTGACCTTGAATCACCATAATGTATTAAAACAGGAATTTTACAGCCTCCACAAGGTTACATTATCCTAAAGCTGTCACAGAGTTCTGCTTTGTTAGCACCATTTCCTTTTAGCAGAGATTCTAACAAGCCAACTTTATTTTTCCAGTTATGGCTTTTACAGAATACCATCTATTTCTATATAATTCCTATTGAAGAAACTAAAATAAGAATTTCAGGCTTTTCAAACTGAAAAATGTACCATCTCCTTGAGGAACTGAGCAAGTGACACCTCAGCACGAGTCTAGGAATAACCAGTTCAGATCAGTGCAAACACCAACAGGACACACACATGGCAAGTATCTGACAAAAGCAGCAGATACATTAAATTAAAACATTTGGTATGCATTCTCCACAGCAAAGGGCAGGGCTGAGCACTCAAGTCGTGTTGACTCTTGGCTCACAGAACAAGCAGGGCTTTGTACCACGTCGAAGGGAAAAATCCTGAAGTTATTTGGAGACAGCCTGTCCATCACCTCCAGGGCACTGTGTGGAGCAGTTTCACTGGACACACTCTGCACAGCTGGAATCAAATAAGGATCTGGTTTAAGTGCACACCCCAAAAACCACAGATTGCCATCTCTTTTGTAGTCTTGGAAGAGGGAAGAGAAGCTCAGTAAAAATTTTACTGCTCCCCAGCATGGGGAAGATTTCTGAAAATCAGGGCTCTCTCTATAATCTGTCTTGGGAAGAACCACTCTGGTGCCATCCTGCCATAAATGCAGATGTGAATTAGGCCATTTTTTCCTACAAATACCTGCAAGAGATGAAGCAACATTAACACATCTTGCTACAGAAATTTGGATCATCAAGCAGCAGTGCACAGAAGAAATTCAAGCTGTTAACCTCACCCAGCTACAAAGCACGGAGCGAACAGTAATGATTTGCTACTCTAGACACTTAAGTGATAAATATACATAACAAAACTTTAAAAAGCTGGCCATCCACAACACTGATCCTTTCAGCAGCTACTTATTCAAGTGCTAGAAGACTCTAGGGGTTCACTACAGGGGTGCCTGATGGAAAACACATCAGCTGTGTCAGCTGCCATTATCACACTCAGCCAACAGATCCTGCAGAATCTACAAATCATGGCTTAGCAACAGGATTTAGGTGATGAAATACATAGTTGAGACAAACCATCAATAAATCTGCTTTCAAATACAGTATCTTAATTAAAACTGTTCATTGTTTGCTTTTTCCTGGGTGAAATTAATTGCCTAGAGATCATTCTTGAGATACCCCAATGCTAACCTTTCATTGATGGCCACTTCTCAAAAGCAAAGGAGTCAATAAAGCATTAACCACACAAATTCCACAAATATAATCAAAACTTCTGATTATTCCAGTTAATTGAATTTTTTTCTATATAATTTTTCTGGCTTTGCTCAGATAAACTCACAAAGAGCACAAGTGACCAAATTTTCACAAGTTAATTGTGTTACAAGAGCTCATTTGAGTAATTAACCAAAATGATAGTTTAGATAATAACTGGAAGACCATCTTTCTCTTTCAACACACGAGGAAACCCTACAGCTGTGCCTTTCATAGTTTGTTCAAATTCAGTTCACTCAGGTGGGATGACAAACAGTCCAAGCCCAAACTTCTCCCCATGGCTGCGAAAGGACAGACCAGAGGTCCTAGAGGGGCACCTGCCTCCTCACATTTCCAGACCTTCTCCCACAGCTCTTGAAATATCATTAAGAAGTAACATTAGCTACATTAAACTGCTGCTTAGTGTAAGACTCTCTGTAATTAATACATCCTCATACCTAAGGAGAAGCGACCTGCCTCACACCAGAACTGCTAAAGCCTCTTCACATTTCCTCCCAAACTCCACTTCCAACAATGTACTTTTCTTTCTCTCTCTTTCTAAAAACTCCGACCTACCTCCAGCAAAGCCATCCCAAATGAAACCCAACCATGCCCAGGTGCAGCTCCTGCAGATACAGGCTGGCCTGGCCTTGCCCACCCCCAGGTATCTCCCAGTGCCATCACTCCCAGGTGTTTTCCATTGCCCTCACTGGGTCTGCTGCAGGTTAAATTCTGCTGATTAACCGAGTAACCCGGCTCAGCAGCACTGGGTCACACCAAAGCTCCTGGGCTTTTGAAGCAAGCGAGCAAACCAACCGGCCAACCACCCAACCAACAAACCGACAAACCGACAAACCAACAAACCAACAAACCTACAAACCAACCCACCCACCAACTCACCCACCT
>VZRV01006490.1:179931-211239 GCA_013398115.1 Falcunculus frontatus
CCACCAACCAACCCACCAACCAACCAACCCACCAACCAACCCACCAACCAGCCAACCAACCAACCAACCAACCCACCAACCAACAAACCGACCAACCAACCAATCCACCAATCAACCAACCACCAACCAACCAACCAACCAACCCACCCTCCCAGATTCTCAACTGTAATGTGTGCCCTACAGTAGCTCACTGCTGGCAAACCTCCTCCCTACCTAAAGGACATGAACCCTTGTATCTTGTTTCCTTCATATGCCATAACTGCAACAGAATCCTCTTCTGCTCAAGGAAAAGATGCTATAATTGTTGAAGGGTGGAGTCCCACCCCAGGACCTCACTCACAGACCACATCTGGGCCTGATCTCTCCTGTTCACTGAAACTTGAGATTACTAGAACAGCCACTGCTGTAGAAGTAACATCCTGAAATGTAGCAAAGAAATACCAAAAGAAATAATAAATAGAAAATAGCCTGCACTCACAGTACTCGAAATTTAAATAAGATTTTTAATAAGAAAGAGTTAGAAGAATAGGGAACAACTGGGTAGTGTTTTCCTTCTCTGCAGTGCTTGATTTAACAATAATATGCAATAAACAATAATTGCTCAGATTAGCACCACTTCAACACCTTTTCAAAACTGTGTAATTAAAAAAATGAGGGTGAACTAGGGGAGAAAGTTTTTTTTTCTCAGTATTTAATATTAGGTATATGTTTTCAGCCTACAGACCACAGGATTTGGGGTAGGCAGCTGGCCCTTTTCAATATTCTTTTGAGTGTCGATGGTGCCTGAAGCAACCCAAGGGCCTCAGTGTACCCAGAGCTGGTAAAGGGCTGGATCACTGTGGGGCTGCCCCTCTGCTGTGTCCGACCAACTCCAGGCTGGAGTGGGTGGGACAGAGCACGAAAAGGCCTTACCCACTTCAGGATGGGTTTGATTTTCACACTGTCATAGCCTGAAACATCAGTAATAGTAATTGTCAGGAAGCAGGCAGCGGGTGCCCTGGGCATTGGAGGGCACTGACAGTGTGTGCAAAAGGGATGCTAATTCCAGTTGGTGAGCAATGCTGGACCATCCTGGGCCACCCAGTGAGGATGTGGAAAAGCACCTGTGTGCCCACAGAGAAACACAGTCTCTTTGCTGGCAGTTTCAGAGAAATGCTGCAGAAGCCTTTGAGGCTGCTGTGAGAAATCCTGGGGGGAATTCTTGTCAGTGGGGCTGCTCACTGCTGGAAGGCACCACCCTGGGCAGGGAGAACTTTTTATTCTCAGCCCTTTTGAAATGTCTGTAGAGACAAAAGGTGGATTTGTTTTAGTTGTAGAATGACACTGGTGGGGTTTTCCCCCTGTACTTGTCTTCTTTATATTCTCTTTTTTATATGCTTTCTGAAGAAGGGCTATGTGAATGCTATGTTGGGTTGGGGCATGTGCAAGCACTCATTATGTAATTATGTATTTTATAATGTATATCTTTTATAAAAGTGTAATGCTTATTTGCTCTGACAGTTTCCCCGATGCCTGATGAAAGTAAAACCAAAGCAGCATGGTTCAAAGCTACTCTTTTTGAACTTACTGATAGATTTTAAAGTAATGGCTTTATGAGACAATATTTTCTTTTTTTCTTTTTTACTTTTCTAGAGGGTAAGGCTTGGTGTTGGAAGTATGAATCAAAAAAGGGAGGATGCTAAACCAGCTATTTTCTGATAGTGTGAATATACACTTGCTTCTACAATCTGTTTTGATCTGTCTATATCTTCATGCACACACATCTATAAATATGCAAATATTTAACTATTTATCCCTTTAATTCTTCTTATCCAAAAGGCAAACGTTTACATCTAGGTTTCTAGATCCTCAAATATTACAAAGTATCTTTACTGTATTATTTTCAGTGGAATTCTGTTAATTCAGATCAACTGTCTGACAGATTTCATGATTGTGCCTCCAAAATGTCCACTTCCCATCCCTCACAAAACCCAACTGATTTCAGACTCCAGAAGTGGAGGCTTCTGATTCGCAATCATTTTTGCTGATGTCTAATGCTCATCTTTGAGAGTAAACCCAGGGATGGACACCTTTAATTTAAAGTTCTGGTCACAGTCAGCAAAGGTGATAGACTTAAGCAAATCTAAGGATTAATTGAGGATTAACTGTTAATCTGAGAGCCACATTAACAAAGATGCATAGGCCAAACCTCAACCCCATCAGCATTTGATGCTGACATACATCTGTGGGTCAGACACACACCTTGATGATCCCCCTTACAAGGTGCATAAAAGCAGTTTTAAAACACTCTGTGCTCACAGAAAGAACAGAGCCATAAAAATGGAAACTCATTCTGCCCAAAGTTGATGCCTGTTATGACCAGTGCGGCTGCCAGACCAAGGAATCAGTAATTTGGATAAAGTCAGTCTGCTTTTAGGTACTGAAACGTGCCTGAAGCAACGTGGGGCATCAGCAGTTCACAGAAGGAGCTGATAGTCACTTGTCCGTTTACCACGAGCTGTAAAGTTATGACAACTTGGGATAGAGAAACCCCACACAAAACTCAAACTATGTCTCAAATGAATTAAAATTTATGTTTATTTTTATAGGCTTTGATTTATGAAGATTAAAGCATTGTATTTGCTCTGAAAGTAAATTCAAGGCTGAGGTCTTTGTCTTAGTAAAAATACAATTATCACAGTTAAATCTATACATCATGCTCATGTATATGCGCCAATAACCAAAAAATGTAAAAATAATTTGTGAAAATTTAATTACTTTAAAAAGCAATCCATAGAATGGACAAAACACCAGGCATATTCTGCCCCTCTTTATTTCTTCTTCTAATGTGTTCATTTAGATTTATGAACAGTTTATAATTTTTTGTTGTAGTACTGGATTTCAAGTTGATCACAGTACCTTTTGATCAGTGAAATTTTCTCTTAATACTCTTAGGCTCTTCCTTAAAGTAGTCAATTTCAGAGTAATACCTATATGTGAAAATTGTTTTTATTTTGTAGCGGAGTGCTCTTCTTTCTCTAAAGGAAGCCAAAACAAAGTTTTTAAAATCTCTCTTTTTCATTTCTGTCACAGGGCTCAATGAATCCCCATAGATTACATATCTCACTGATTATTTATTTGAACTATCTTTGATCAAATAAATATGTAGCTGCACAACAAATAACCTGATAACCAATGTTAGAGACATTAATTTTCCAGAGCACTAAATCTTCATACAATTCAGTTCTTTCACTCAGAAAAGCATGTCCTATTATATATGGCTCATATCTATATAAAAATCTCCAGGTAGTGTAATTTCAGCTTTCAGGGTGAAAAACGTCACTATTTATTGAATAAATGGTAGGTCTTTAAAATTACCAGCAGACATTCATACTCACTAACAACTTGAAAACCAGGCAAGTCTCTGGTGCTACAGCTGTAATGGGAAAATACATCCAGATTCACATGATATTCATGAGCTCAAAATATACTCATAGATCAAATCTTTGGAAATCCTATTAAGGATAACACCTTGAGATGTCATGATTAATCCATACCAGTCCTTCAGGAAATCTTTGTGTAGTCACTTTGAATGCCTCAGTAATTAATTCCTCAATGTCATTTGGCTTGACTCAGGAACATGATTTAGGCTATGCTGGAAATAATGTTGTCCTCCTCATTGTAGATGAGAAGGATATGTGACAATTAGGGATAATTTATGCCTTTTCATTTTAGAGGTAATTATATATTTTCAAATTTCTTAAAAGATGATTAAGATTTTGATACTTTATTGTATGGGTACATACAGAGAAATATCCATTTTTAAAACTTTTGACTGTGGGATAACATGGAAAAACTGTTCATTATAAATTTCTCAGGGTGGGGCAAAGTGCTAATTTATTTGGTCAAGAAGATAATATACCCCTAGTCATAGATAAAGAATAGAGAGAAATGTGAGTACGGGGAGGTCTTATAAGTTAATGCTTCCATTTAACCAAAAAAATTCCACTTTTGTACATCACACAAAACCATGATGGCCTACATATAAAAATGGGCAAATTACTGTATTGATGAATACTGTCAATTATTTTGGCTGAGCTTTGATGCCCTGCTCTCATACATTTCTACATGCACACATCTGTATGCCTGGTGTACCTCCAGATTGTGCATTAAAACTCTCCAAATCCAAACCACTCCTGAGAACTTGCTCTACCTGCGCATTGCTGAACCCTCCTCGGGCTGAAGTGGGAAGTGCTGGGACTGTGGTGCTAAAATGAAGATCAAACCCTGTCAAAGACAGGCATTGAGACAAAGACCTGTGAGCAGGTAGCTAAAGGAGGCTGTTCAGAGTCTGCTCTGGTTGGAATTAGCCAAACCTATAACAGGATGAAGAGGAGTGGTTGACGATGTCCATTTCTCACCCTTGTTTCTGTGATTTTGTTTTAAATTATACAGGCTAAGGATTTGGAAAAAAAAAAAGGCCAAATGAAATCTGTAGTTGAGGTAGATGCCCCACTGTAAAAGAGGGAAAGCATTGTCATGGGTTGAACCTGAGTTGATGGAAAGCGCTACTTTCAACCAGTAGCGCTTATCAAAACTTACATATTTAAGCCCTGTGGAGACACAGGAGGTTCCCTTTTGGTTTGAGCCTTCCCGCAGGGAGGGGGGGGAAGATGGAGCACTGGGCTCCATTCTTCAGAGCAGCCCTGGGCCTCCCCTTCCCCGGCCCTGCGGCACGGGCCCCGGGTGCCTGCGGGAGAACCCCTCAGAGCCGTGGGCAGCTGAAGAACAACCATCATTGCTGTATAGCTGAGACCACCCGGAGCCACTGCTGAGGAACCCGCCAGCCCTCACCCCACGTGGCCCACGCGGACCCAGTGGGAGCTGATAGAATTTTCTGCAACCAACCCAGACTCTATTGAACTGCAGGACAGCATCAAGTAACCAGCAGCATGAAGGGAGTGAGGTTTCCGCGATTGTAAAGCCCGAACAACGAAGACTGCTCATCATCATGGTGGCTTCAGGGTCAGAGAGGAAGAGAAAGTGAGTGAAGCTGAAGATGGAGGCGGGGAAAAGAGGGCGGAGTCGCGCCTTCTCCGCGTAGCTTGAACCTGCTTTCTGCAGACCGTGGTAAACATTGTAATATCACAAACTTGCTATTCTCTTTAATCCATTTAAAGATGTGGGGGGATGAGAATTCTGTGTGCAGCCTGTGAGAGAAACAAAAGTGACCATGCCAGGTTACCCAGGAGCTGTGAGAGGTTGTGAGAGACTTTTAACATTTCTGTGAAGAAGAGAGCTGTTGTTTTCAGGCTGCAATTTATCTATCCCTAAACAAGAATACCCCATGTGTGGCCCATGGGACAGTGTGGAAGAGATGGTGATTTCTTTCCATGGGAGAGAGGTTTTTTTACAGTGGCAGATGTTCTGGGCAGGGCTGTGGCTGGTGCAGTTTGAGAACCACGAGAAGCAAAAGAGACCTCTATTTCCTCAAATAGTAGACTTTTAAGAACTGTAAAATAGTAGAGAGACTTTTAAGAACCGTAAATGCTGACCAAGAATCATCCTTTGTTATCCTTTGTGTGAGTTGGATGAGAGGGGGAGGTGCTGGAGAAAAGGGGGTTTTGTTTTAATTTCTTATTATTTCTTTTTACTCTTAATTCTGTTAGTAATAAACTTTTTGCTATTCTTTAAGTTTTGAGCCTGCTTTGCATTCCTCCAAAATCTGCTATCTCACAAAAAGTAAGAAATGCTAACTAAATCATTACATTAATTGGTGTTTCTGCCCGGTTTACGAACCAAACCCACTACAAACATCAAATGCAACTTTGAAATCTGTACAGTTTTGTCATTGATTAAAGATGTACTCATGATTTTATATATTTGGGGAGAGAGCACATCTTTGGAGGAAATCTAGACAACATTTCTTAGATATTTATCACAATAAATTTTTTTGTGAACAGAATTTGCATGCAATATGGAATATATATCTAAATAAATATGCATTGTAGATCTGAACATCTCAAACCCATCCATAGGCTTCAGCTGTCCTCATTTTAGTGCAGTTAAGAGCAAACTGGACATTCAAAGCTACTAGGATCAGAGTTAAATCCTTTAATGATGTGAATCTCAGATTCAAATCCTTTAGGAGGTGAACCATTTCACTTGTAATATTTATTAAGATTTAAAATACTACTTGTAGTACTTTAACTGAAATCACACACAAAACTAGAGACTACTCAGGGAAAATAAAAGCATGGGAGATAAACAAGCAAAAAATCAACTGCTGTGCATAGAATCCAGAGTTTTTAGTAGCAATATGGTTGAAATTCAGTGTGTGTGTGCACACATAACACACATATGTATGTAAAATAGAGAAGTAGACATATATATACTGGATATATGCACTCACATGTAAATACATTGATATATACATACTTAGTTGGAATATTTACACACATTGTATCTATACATATTTTATATACTCTGCCCTGAGGCGCTGCACACTGCTGCAGGAATGACAGGCTGGGGCTGCCCTGGGGTGACAGGGCTTGTGGCCTCCTGGCAGAGTGATACAGGCCTTTTCACCCCAGCTTAAACCAGGTTTTAAATGCTGATTTATTACTGGGCCAAAAGACGTAAAAGAAAATACTTTGCAGCGAACAAAAAAGGGCAACGTTCCCCAAAGAAGCAGATTTATTGCACACATATTCCTGCTGTACAGTCACACATTTTCTAGTGAATTTCCTCCCTGAGGTGAAAACCCCAGCTTTATTACTCAAAACCTGACTGCTTCCAGGTACGGTTTAAGATGACCGTATAAGCAGATGACTTTCTAAGAACTGCAATAGTCTGATCCATTAAACACTTCTGTGCTTGGTTAACTTTCTCTTCATTTACAAACTTAGAGGAAAACAGACATTTATGCTCATTGCCAGGCTGGAAAATTAAGAACCGAACTTCAGGAGGCAGCAGATACCTCTGCTGAAAAATTCTGTGGTGTAGCAATTTCAGTACCTGTTCCAGCGCTGTTCTTTTCATAAGACACTTTCATCCTTTCTAACTCAGGTATCTGTTTGTGTCCTACAGAAAATGAGGTATTGGCCTACATTAAGGATACTTAAGTAATGATATCCTACTCTTAATAGGAAGGAAGAATCCTTAATGTAAGAAAAAGATAACCAAGGTTGCTATTGTTCCTTGGCAGAAGGATTCTGTTGTTTGGGTCACCAGCCACTGAGAGCCACACATGTCAAATGGGGTTTGACCTACATTTGAAAAAGAAAAAAAATTTAGTGTGATTTGAAGTGTAAGGACAATCACATTGGAAAGGTAACTATGTCTTCTTCAGTAACAGCAGTAGAAGAACTGAGGGGAGCCAAACAGTGGCACACTGCTGACTTTGCACAAACAGACTATATCCATGTTTATTTGCTTTTCCTCCAGACTTTTATTACATTTTAAAATTTATCTATTTCTATTCTATTGATTCTCCATAGCAGTGAAGGCTAAATTAATTTTGTTGTGTGGGTCATTTGATGTATCAGGAGACAAATTTTGCCTGTTAGACATGGTTTAGAGGAGACAATGCAAGTCTAAATGTCTGAGGTTTGGCAGTTTACAAATCAATTATTTCTGTTAGAGAGCCAACTGCCGCACCAACTGGGAAAGAGATTGTATCAGATTACTGCACTTTTAATTAGCTGATCGTGACAGGCAAGGCTTGAAGAGGAAAAGAAATCAATCAGAAACTGCCAAACTTGGTCAGCCGAGTACACAGTGCCATTATTGAATCTCAGACATTGTTCTGAAGCAGAACTTGATCTCCAGGGCTCTGCCAGGGGACCTGCCTCACACAAGTGATCCATCTTAGAGCCAAAGGTTATTCTGGAGCAAATATTTCCAAACATTTGTTATAATTAGCCTCTGACAAGGTCTGTCACAAAGCAGAATCTCATTAGAGGGGAAGGAGGAACAGAGCACATTCGCCCCAGTGACACGGCAGAGCATCAAATGTTTCTGCACATGGGAAATGTGTGTGTGTATAACATGTACATGGGGATGTACTTTTGGGCACAGAGCAATGCATTTTGGCTGACAGAGATTAGAGAAATTTCTTTCACCTGTCCAAGGCACCAGAGTGCTTCAAAACTGAGCTACTATTTGCTTTTCTATCTCATTGCCTTTATACCAAGATAATTCTAGCGACCCAGAGCATCCTGTCCTATAAAACAAGATTTATGACCTGCTGTCTTAGAACCTAATTTTCTCATGCCTTCACCTCACCCAGTGATTTGCTCTGTAAACTACACATGCAGTGGCCTTACATCAAGATGGTCCCTCATTGCACAGACAAAGGGAAGTCAAGGTTAGCACAGCGGAATTATGGTAAAATCCCCAAAACATCCAGGGACATAGAACAAGTTTCTACATTTTTGCAGTCATACAGAAAGCAGGGTCTGGCTCTCCCAGTGTGTCAGCTTCAGGTTAAATTTTAGGAAGTCTCGTTGAGCTTTGAACTGTACATTGGCACAGCTTTTTCCAAAGAATCGTCCATGAACTGACAGAAGGGCAATGAAGCTGGTGAAAAGTCTGGAGCACGGGTCTGATGAGGAGAGGCTGAAGAACTGATAGTGTTAATTCTGGAGAAGAGGAAGCTCAGGGGAGACCTCATTGCTCTCTACAACTACCTGGAAAGAGGCTGGAACAAGGTGAGGAGCAGTCACTTCTCTCAAGTACACAAGTGAAGGGACAAGAGGAAGTGGCCTCAAAGTTGTGCCAGGGGAGTTTTAGATTGGACATTAGGGAAAACTTCTTCAGTGAAAGGAATGTCAAGCAGTGGGACAGGCTGCCCAGGGCAGTGGTGGAGTATTTAAAAGAGGTGTAGATGTGGCACTTGAGGACATGGTACAGTCATGGGCTTGACAGTGTCAGCTTAATGATTGGACTTAAAGGCCTTTTCCAGCCTAAATGATTGTGTGGTTCTATCATCTCCATGCAGATATCTGGGTGACAAGGACCTGGTAAAGTCCTTTCGGTTCCTCATGTGCCTAGATTCTGACAGAAGAGGACATTCAGCCTCAGTCCAACAGAACATTTATTGATGCCAATTATGTGGTTGGCCCAAGGACTGGAGTTGATCCAAAATCCAATTAAATACACTCTTCAGAAAATTGTTGGATCAGAATGACATTGTTCAGCCCTTTGCAACATCAAACCATTCCTGGCTAACTATTTAAATATCTTTAGTATTTCAGCCGTAAAATATATTTTGTTCTAAAGATGGAGAAAATGGCTAAGCATTTCTTATTCTGAGATATGAGCATCCTATAGCTTTTTTGTTCCATTTGCTAAGCTTAGAGTCCATTTCCAATCATATTTCTGTGGTTATATATGTGCCTTTTTTTTACTCTGTTAAACAGGAAGATTCTTACCTAGCAAATAAAGAAAGGCATATTATATGATAAGCCAAACCACGGCATGTCACTTTTGTGGATTTTGTGAATTTCTGTGCCTTATGGTTGGCACCCTGTAGCTCCACGTGGGGGTTCTCTTTTGTCTAGTCTTTCTTTGGGTTTCATTGATTAGGTGGGTGCAGAAGCAGAACTTCTTTGTCACTTCACTGGAAGCTGTCTGGATGGCTGCAAAGTGTATCATAAATCAATTCTGCTCAGAGGACGGCTTGCAACAAAGTCAATAACAGAGCAGGAAAGCACACATGCTATCAGAAGAGCCAGAAAGAAAGCAGGAAAAAGCTTAGTACTCGGCTTAAAAAAAAATAACTGAGCTGCAGCCAGCTTTTGTCAAACACATGGTACACGGCCACATTGCTTGTTTTCTTCCACATCCTGGTTTTTTCATGTCCTGCCAGTTAACACATCACCGTGATGAGGATTCATGCTAAAGCAAGGATCTCCTGTGAGCAGGAGAAAAGTAGAGGGTGTTAGTTCACCCTTCAAAAATAAATTTCTAATTTCACCCCAGTGCGGACTACACAAAACCTTGGAGGATTTATAACTACACCTTCTATCTTCGTAAAACTTTTTGCTTTTCAATTCTATTGCAGGCTCTCTTTTTTCACTTAATATTTATGTATTGACATCTGCCAAAACTATTCCTGCAATGCTAGTTTATGTATTAAAGCTGGAATAAATTTTATTTATGCAAAACCTACTTGGGTAATACCACTATAATTCCTATTATTGTTTCTGGCCCTTCCATGTGTCTGTCACACCTGGTATTCTTTTACCCAGAGTGTCCTGATCATGGCAAACCATCCTGACACCCATTTTATATGATACATATGATGACGTGGAGGAAGAAAAAAAAAGAAATTTGCAGAAAATTATGATGTTGTGTTAAAGTCATTGTCAACAGTTATTTGTCTGTAGCAAAACAATTAATCTTAAACAAAGTGTCAGAGTTCAGATAAAGTCTTAATTTAAACACCAATAATTATCCTCCAGTTAGAGGCCGAGTACTGAAATCATTAGTGTAATTTGCCAATGTGTGTGAAACCAGTAATGAAAGTCCTCTGGGTCTAACACAGATTTAAATTTTCTTATAGTTTGTTTTCATGATGAATATTAATACTCTGAGTCTCCCAGTTTCAAGTTGCTTATTTTTTGATTTTGTTCTCTAATAGAAAGGTTGGTTTTCAAAGGAAGCTTAGTGCTTTTTTTCTGGTCCCTTTGTTCAAAAGTTTAAGGATTTTAGGCAATTCCTTTGAGAGTCATTAGTCTTAACTTAAGACAAATATGGAAACTAATTAAAAGTTTAGTCCATTGACAGATAAAATAAAACTTTACACTTATTCACTCTTGAAAATAATGAGCGGGATTAGCTACCAGCTAATAAGTAAAGACTATGACAAAAACACAGTTTAACATTTCATCACTGCAGTCAGAAATTGTACATTTCTGGGTTTGTTTTGATCTTTGTCTTTGCTTATTAGCTGTTATCTCTCCATAGTCATTTCCACACCTCCCTACTTGATTACCAAGTCCAAACATACTTCTGAGAGTGGCTAAAAAAACAACAGGAGTTCATATCATTAATGATGGTTTTCTTTAGAAGCAAAAATGGAGATGAGGCCTGTGAAGGTGTAGCCTTCCCCTCCTGCAGCAAAGAAAGAGAATTTGCTTTTCATTCTCTGCAGAGTTTTCCCATCTCCCAGAATAGCCTGAAGGGAATTTAATTTTTTGCCTAACAAGCAGAGCACTTTGCAGATTGATGGTTGTTTTTTTTTTTTGCCTGGGCATTTCTACCATTTCTGCCTTTAAGAATTAACTCTGGAATTTGATGACTGTTCCAAAGATCTTCTGACCAACAGGTTGTGCAAAACAATCTTTTTCAGCACTTTGAGTTCTGGGACAAACAAGGAAGGGAGAGATAGAGAATGTTGCTTTTCTCTCTCTGTAACTCCAGCATTGCTTTCCTGAGAGCAGGAGTTGTTTCTTTTTAAAACTGACACTGGGAAACCGTGGAGAGTGTTTTGCTTTCCCCTGCACTGTGCACCTCAGCAACAGATTCTGCCATCCGCTCCGTCTCAGTTGAGTGGTACCCAGCAGTTTTTGTTCTTTTCCAAACACTTTTCTTTCTCATCTTATTGCTAATGTGTGATGAAGGGAGCATGAATTTTGAATGCAGCAATTATCATTCAATAGATGGATTTAAATGCTCTAAATGCTATTTAAATCCACAGAGGAAAACTTTTTTTCATGCTGGTGGAGAAAAAAGCCATTGAAATAAAGTGGAATCACTTTTTATAGAATTATGTATCTTGAATTGCTGTTGTGATTTGACTCTCCCTACTTCTCTTAGTACAACTTAAGATAAAATCCCTTAAAGCTAAAGGTCTCTTTTTTAATTGTTTCAGTTAAAAATGTGTGTCCCATATATTATCTTAAACCTGATGCTGACCAATGAAGAGAGTCATACAGAAATACACAGACATCCAGTATGGATCAAAAAATTCCATGACTTTGTTTAAATATGTAGCTCAGGCCTGGAGTATCAAGAGATTTACTAAGCTATGGAACCGAATTAATTTCTACAAATACATAACTCTTTCTAAAATTACGTTGACTTAGGATAGATCATCTGAGAGGCAGTTTTCTCCCTCAATCCATCTCTGAATGCATGCTATGATATGCAGGGTATTTTGAATGGTGGCTTCGAATGGAATGTCAGGTTTGGCAGGCGTTGAGGAATCACCAAACATTTATCACATCCCCTGAAGCCAGGATAACTTATCATGACTACTGCTACACAGTGAGAAATCTTGCGGAGGTTTACCAAAAAAGTATAATTTGGTTGTCGTTTCATACAGAAAAAGCCTTTCGAAACCCTTTGCTTGCATAGTCAGAGTCCTGGAAGAAAGAAACTCCTTGCCCTCCTGAGAGAGACAGACCTCTGCTGTATTTCCATGTAGGACCACGTGGTTCGGACGGTCGGGACAAACGATGAGAGATCTCTGGAGTCAAAAGTTGTCTTGAAGCAAGCGATTTATTGCCAGGGCGTGGGTGAAGAGGCCCTGCAGAGAGCTGCCAGCCACAGCTCTGGGCAGGGCCGAGGTAGAGAGCTGATAAGAAGAAGAGGTGGCGAAGAGGAGCAGGCGAAGAGGCGCCGGTAGAGAAGAGAAGACAAAAAGAGGCCAGACTGGAACTTCCCGACCCTTTTATCTCTCTTTCTACTGAATATTCTAGTCTACCTGACCAATCTGGTACAAGATACAGAGTCCTATAGCATTTACATACGGCCTATGAGAATCCTTACATTACCATACAGTGTTGTATTTTAAACTCTAAAAACTGCTTTCTGGATCCCCTGCCAGGTTGGCGGGGTCTGCTCTGACCCTTGGACCTGTCTGCAAGCAGAGGGTATTGTTCAATCAAGAAGGGGGTTACCTTCAGCAGCCATACCATTGTTTTCCAGTTGTTCAGTAACTGGGGTTTGGCATTTCAGATGTCAAACTCTGCCCTTAATTCTATTTCACTTATAGGTTTCAGATTCTCCAAACTTAGACAGTCATATTCACAAGGCTTTCCTGTTTCATCCTCCCCAACACTTCCACAACAGGACTGAGGTGCACTGGGGACTGCCAGGCTTCACCCACTGCCTCAAGAGCAGCTTTGATGCAGAGAGAAGGTGCACCCCAACCAATTACCAACCCAAATGCACACTCAGGACAGTCTCTTTCCTGCACAATGATTCGCAACACAGCCACTAATGTTCATATTTAGAGACAGTAATGTTTTAGTGGGGGGTAAAAACACCTTCTATCGTAACAGGCAATAGAGAAGAGCTTCAAGCCAATTAGAGAAAATGGACCACAGTGAGTCAACATTCAATAGCTCATGATTTAGGAAAGTATTCACCTTGAAACAGTCAATATGTGCATTACACATGGATATTTAACCCAATACCTCACCCATAGTTTAATTAACTGTGCAAACAATTAACACTGCTCCAGTACAAAGACTGAAAATTCTCTGCACAGCTAAAGTGAAAATGCTGTCACTCTCCAGAAGTGAACTCTGTGATATGGCTGGTTCCACAGATTGTGAAGAGATCCTCACAGATGTCCAGGGAATCCTGCTCTTATGACACCTACTTACTGATCTGTGCAAATTTTCCAGAGGAATGGAAGTATAACAAGCTGTAATAACAACCAGTGTTCTGTGGTGAGGTGCAGAAGCTTTAGTTGCCTGCCTACCAACAATTACAGTATCCCACTCATTTCTCAGAAGGCAAATGAAGTCCAAATTAAAGATATGAGTCTTCTGTGCATCACACTAGATAACAGTTCTGTGGCTGTCTCTAGGAAAGCTGGAACACCTCTTTTGCTATTCTTTGAAAACTACAATATTGATTTTTACTTTCTAATTAACCTTAGGAGGTGAGTAGCTGTATTTTATTACCTTTCCAGCCCCTGTCCTTGACTTCCCAAGTAGAGAGGCAGGCTGTGCAAAGGTGAAGGCTTCCCAAGACCAGGTGGAACTCCATGGGGAGAATGCAGTGCTCCTTCAGGGCTCCCCTTGCCAGAGGGAGCTCAGGAGAGAGCATCACACTTCTGCCTTTTCCCCACACCACCCACCTGCACATGGGGCTGTCCCTGGGGCTGGAAGGCAAGGAACTCACCTTCCTTCAGGACCACACGCCATCCAGGGTGAGCCCAGGTAACTCTCTGGGAAACTCCTGCATATTTCAGACTAATGTCACCAATAAACACTGTTCTGAAAACATTTTTAATGACTGAATACAGGTCTAAAATGATGTGAGACACTTATGAATGAAACATTGGAAAAGTGGCATGGGGCAGAAGACTCAGAAAATACTGGGGGAAAGAGAGGGAAAGCATAGAGATACTGATCAAATGGCAACATTTCTACACTTTCGTTGTATTACAGAAGGCTCCAAGTGCAGCAATTTTCCAGTCAGATCAGCAGATCTTAAGAAACATGGAAATATTATCTCGCACCAGCAGTTTTCAACTTTTATTTTCATTTGAGTTTTCTTAATTATTTTCCTGAGAAGGTAAATATAAGCCTGCTGTCATTCAGCTTTAGTGAACTTTGTGGTCCATAGTCAATTTAGGCTTCAGAACCCATGTGCCAAAGGTAAAAAGCTCTGATCTCAAACCCTTTTGAAAAATTGGTTTAGTGAAACTTGTCACTTTTAGGGATGCCACAAGAGTAAGGATGTCTTTTGATTTCATTACTTCTCTTCCTATTTAAATCTGTGGTCAGACTGGATGAGCAGAATTCAAGCCTTAAAATGCCTGGTGGGGGTTGGAAGGCTGTAATAAGAGCATCCCAGTGGACAGTGATGGTTCTCCTATGAGGTAAATGCTGCATATCAAGGGGTTCAAATACTTCTGCCAAGGAGCACAGGAAGGGAAAAAATTAGAACATGTAAATAAAAAATAATCTCAGTCACTGTAAACTCAGGTATTTATTTTCATAGCAACCTATGAAAAAGGAAAAAAAGGATCTATAGGAAAAGCAACAGGCTCTCGACCATGATGCAACAGCAAGCCTGACTCAGCCTTCTTAATCTTTGCCAATTGGTTTATAAAAGTTTAGCTGCATCTGTCTGTCTCCTGCAGACCTATGGAGAAGACACATCAAGTGTTGGTATTGACACTGTGCAGGGCAAGAACAGAAGAAAGAGGAGGTTTCCAAAGTCAGCCACCAGGACATGCAGTACCTTCTTTTCTCTGCCTGGCCATGAATAAATCTTTTTAAAAAGAATGGTATTTTCTCCTGGAAATCTCTCTCCTGTGGTAACCTGCAGAGATAAACTTCTCGTTCCCAGAGAAATATACTTATGGACCTGCTTGGAAGCACCTGTGGTAGATAAATTACAGGGTCCTAATAAATGGCCTTTAAACTCATCTTAGCACAGCACATAAAGAGGGGTGCTGAGCCAAGTGGAGCCTGAGCCTCTGGGAGCCACTGCTGTCCTGCCACCACTGCTGAATTCCCCCGCTCCTGCTTTTCACTTCTGGAAACAAAAGGGTGGCGTTTTGTCATTGTTTCTTGCAATAAAGTGAAAATGGTCAACGTCTGAGAACAAAAAGAAAGCAACAAGCTACTTAGCGCCATGAAAAGAGCAGATAAGGTGTTTCTCCACTAAGAAACCTAAGTCTCCTTTCAGAAGAAAAGAACGAAAAGCCCAGAGATAGTGCACACCATGTTGTGAGTATGACCTCGGTATGGCTGGGGAAAGTTATACAACCCGAATGTCCCAAATTACTGCTCTTCTTCCCGAGTGGGAGTGGTTCTGAAACTGTTGGTAACCTGAACTCCATTTTGTGGCTGTATTTTAGTATGTATTTAGACAAAAACTGAATTCTCTTTGAAAATAGAGAATTAGTCCCTATTAGAAATAGAGAATTTAGTCTCTACCACTAAAACCCTGAAGTATATGAACTAATTATTTATATCCTGCTTATGACTAGAAAAGATCTGTTTATTTAATGTTACAGTTCATTAACTGACTTTCATTTCTTCATAACAGCCAATTGAATTTTTTTTAGTGAGTGTCTTTTGTCTGGTTTTACTAATGGTGATCAGTAAAATGATACATGATCTGAAAAAGTCACAGATACAAACTGCCCTTCAAGGTACATCAGTATCAAAAGATGCTCAGTGACTCAGTTTGTGTTCTGAGCCATTCAACCATAAAAATATTACAAAAATATTAACACTTCACGACACTGCTCAAATAATTTCTTTCAGCTCCTGTAACTGAGCGACAACATTGCAAAATAAACCCCACAGAAAAAACGGCTAGGAGATATAAATTAGTTTATAAATTTATTAAACAAATAGCATGCTTGGGATGCACAGACTTCACAGCTGCTGCTACTCCTAAGACTGTCACTTTGTTGGGAAGAGCTACCATTCTCCCAGTGGCCATTTAGTGCTCTGGCAAAGAGCAAAGTTCACACTGAGAGGGATGGCTGGGGGCTGCTCTGGGGTGTGAGCCCTTTGGGGTTTTGTCCTTTGGCTCAGGCTCCTCCAGCCCTCAGGCACGGACCGAATTTCTGACTCACTGTTATTCAGACAGAGAGATTTTAAGCAACTAGGGAAGAATATAACAAACCTAACACATTGCTGACCTCTTTGCTGCCAAATGGAATCCTCCCACTGCTGTCGTATCAGTGGCACAAGTCAAGAGGGTTTGTGCAGTTCTGGGATACTCCTCTGAGCACCTACGGTGCAGAGTTGCTCTTATGGAGGGTACTGCCTCATCACAGGAATTAGTTACTAATTCTCATGGAAGTCTGGGGATCCTGAATTTTCAAAGAAAACGCTAAGGAGATAGGAGAGGTCGCAGATGTTGAGATCCAGCCTAAAGCATAGTTTAGGAAGGTGGTTTTCTCTGCCAGATTAAATTATCTGAACAGATTCCCCTACAAACTCACCTGTAAATATGTACCTCTGCACAAATGCACAACCTTGAGATGTCTTTTCTGTTTACCAGTTTCTTGCTTTCTTTGTACAGACTTTTCAGGCTACTGAAAAGTAGATTACATCAAGTAGTAGTAGATACATCAAGTAGATTAACTGGGCTCCTTATGGGACTCCCATCTTCCAAAAAAAAAAACCTTTTTCCCTTTCTCCATTTCCAAAGGTACAGAAAAAAAGTCGAAACCATTGTTACCAAGAACAATCACACCCTTAGGATGTTCTCAAAGGTGAGGTGGGCTCTTATGAAGCCACGTTTCTGTCTGAGGATTCTTTATGGGGTTGCTCAGAATGGATTCCTGGTATCACAGGAATGGGATATCACAGGGAGGACATGGATTTGTTTCCAAGGGATCATCACTGCAGTCAGAACAGGACATTCTGCAGGCAAGAATGGGAACACACCATGTACAGTACAGACAGTGTTTGAGCGAGAGAGAAAGGAGAGAACAAAAGGAAGGCAGCTGGGAGAGAGGAAGGATTGAATGTACTTTACAGTTTCATGTGGAAAAACTTTCATTTACTCAGTTTGAGGAGTAGAAAGTTCAAATTCAGAGTTTGATAGCCATTATTACTTTTTAGCTTGGGTGATTGAGTATTACTCAGTGCTGGTGTTATTTGCCACGATGTCTCAGAGGGTGGTGAGGATAAGAACTCAGCACATCTCAGGAAAAACAGTTTTTTCTGGCCACCTGCTCAACCACCAACTGTTCACACTTTTGGTTTTTTTTTCCACTTTTTTAAGCAAATGTGCCAAAGGATATCCAAACATATTTATCAGAACAGTAAAATAATAAACTATAACAAGGTGTCAGTTCAAATAGGAAATGTGGTGGAAAGATATATTAAAAAGGTTTGAAAAACACTCCTCTCGCTTCTGTCCTTGAAAGGTAAGTTAATCCCTCCAGTATTATTTTCTAGTTCAGCAGCTCCCTGCAGCTTCCTGAGTTTTATAGCCATAGAAACCCGAAGCAAAGGCTCCCTCCTCCTGCCACCTTGAGACTTTTGCTCCTGGTCCTCCTCTTTCCTCTGCTGCTCTCATATCCTCACATCCCCCAGTGCCTTTCCATGCTGGGCACACTGACCAGACAGAAACTGCTCCCTTCCCTCCACAACAACCACACTGAGCAGGACTTTCCCTTCTGCTGTCACCCCATCCCAGAAGTCAGCTTAAAGGTCTCACAGAGTCCTTGGGCACAAACTGGAACAAACCAACCTAAAAGCACATCCTTCTTGCCACTCCGTTATAAAGGGAGGCAGCTCCATTTGTGCAGACTTAGAGTGTAGATATCTGGAATGGAATTTTCTGTTCTATGGAAAGAATTTAATTCCTTCTATTTTTACCATTTAAATTCAGAATGAAAATCAGAAAATGCAGTTTCTAACCTGACAGAAATTCCAGTTTTTACCTACTTAAAATAATTCAGAATATGCTACAGCATATTTTCTGAGTGCAGTAAATCAACACATTGGGTATTTTAAGCACATATTGATTTTTTATTAAAATATACATGATTTCAAAGGAAGACTGAAGCATCCTATTTTAAAAATGCCTTTCCTTATGTTTTAGTCAATTTCTCTTACAGCTGTCCTCAAAACAGCTCCAATAATTTAAATTCAGTTCAGGAGAGACACAAAACAGAATGCTTTCAACAAGCAACAATTCCAATTGTTTATTATGTTAAAAGCAAAAACATTGTAATAAACTCTGCATCCAGTACTCATGAGGAAATAGCTAAATTCATAAGACAGGTTATGATTTTCAGAATCGGTGTTTGGTTGTTTTCTCAGAATTTGTGAAAAGTAGTCCTCCTTTAATAGGACAACTGAAATCATTAGGTGTGTTCCTTCTCCTTTCTCTCTTTCTCCCCACTATTTTTAGCAATTTCCAAGGTGAAATACTTCCTTTTATTCAAGGCATCTTTCTATACTGAGGACTTCTAGGATTAAACGAAAAAGCTGCATGTTTAATGCAGTGCCATAGAGTGTAACATTCCTATCTTGATATCTTATCAAAGACTAATGGGGTAGGAAAAATGGTCTTACAAATTTTCAGCAGGGAAATGTAACTTCTTGTAAAGGCTTCAAATAAAATCCACATGTGACAGAATCTTGTAAACTTCTCAGATTTCTGAGTGCTGGAGGAGGGTCCCCTGTGCTGCATTCCTTGGAAAAGGCCACCAGTAAATCCCCAAAGCCTCTCATGCTGGAGCAGTGCAAACCTTTAGGTGATGGTACAGTCTGAAGCTCAGCAATTTTCTAGTTTTAAATTCTAAGTATAAAAAACCAAGCCTGAGGCTATTCATGCTGTACTCCAGCTGATACCAGTGATGGCCTCAATTATTTCTTTATGGAGATGCACTGGTAGAGAATCTCCAGGTGTGTTAAAACCTCCCCTTTCTGGGTGAAAGTGCCATCAATGTCTGCACCATTCAGCTAAAACATTTCATGACTATGGAAACAGCCACATTCTTCTTGGGCCCACACAGGGCATGGTCAGCAATAAAACCAACATCCCTGGTTTAAAAATAGGGCCTGGGAGGAGTTGCTAAAGCACAGTATCATCCATTCTTTCTTCTGGTAATGGTTTTTCCTCATATTGATGTAAATTAAAATGCCCTTGCAGTCATATGTCATTATCACCATTGCTTCCTCCAGCCTATCAAGGCAGTCACATGGATGTTTCCTAATCTGCCATGGAGTTTAGAGTTTCCTGTAATCAAGTCAAAGTAAATTTGGTTAACAAAGATCCATTTATTACATTCCTAAGTAAATCTGTTTGATTTTGAACCTGGCAGCCAAGCAGCTGAGTGAGAGGACAGAAAGTACAATGTCCAGAGGAGGGAACAAAATGCCAGGCAGCTAAAGAGGAAGGACCTTAACCTCTGCATTTAGCACAGGTGAAGATACCTGTGTCAGAGGTGGATGCTGCCTGGTCTGCCAAAATTACTCTTTCCCTTCTTCAGGAAATTATGGATGTGTTTGCAGGCAAATAATTGTAGTTCTCCCCTCCCTTACATCCTCAAAGCACATTTCTGATGATACAAGTATGGTTTCTTGAGTGTGTTATCAAGGTGCTTCATTGTATGTAATAAAGGAGGCCGAGAGGAAGCAAGGAAAAAAGGTGCTCCAACACATCTCAGATCCCAGCAGAAGTCCAGTGTAAGCCCTGAATTCTCTCTCAATGACAACCATGGTGATTTGCTTGAAGAGAGGTGGTGAAACAGCACACTGAACTTGGGAACAATTCTGTGCATGAACTACAGCAACAGTCCAGCTGCTGCTTTTACAGGAAAAATGGTCTAATTATTTATAATTTTGAAAATTTCGTCATGTTCCTTCTTTTTCTGGCATTCATCTGTCCCACTATTTCTCATATAAAGCTGCTCAGAATTAAAATCCATACCCCTTCAGCACCTCAGCAAAGTGTCACTGGCCAGGGCTCTTGTTCTGATGGATGATACCAGTGACAGCTGCCAGAAAACACACTTAAATTGCTCACAGATACCTTGAAGGTGTATGCAGCAATACATATTACCTGAAAAGAACCTATATATAATCTTTCTGTTCATCAGTTTTGTACTTGTACATTTTATTCTTTAATACCAACCCTCTAAATCCAATTTCTCTGGAGTTAGTTATTCAGACATCACTGGTATGATTAATAAAAACAGAAGTGGAATTGACAATGGCTAGATTAAAATGCCAAGCCCAGCCATCAGAAGCTCTGAATTGGCAGAGGAGTATTGACAGAAGTGTGCCAAGGGTTTGGGCACTGTTGCTTTTAATGCCATTATTTCTCTATCATGTGTATACTGGCAGAACACTCACCTACTAAACCTTACTACTGAAATAAGCCTAGAATCTTCTTTTTTTTCTATACTGTGAGCTGATTGTGGAGGGGTCATTTTCTTTTTTCTTCTATTGTTTTTGGCTAGCCAACTGTATGTACCTGATTTGTAGTGAGGCTGATTTATCCTAATTTTTAAAGCAGACACAGCCTGCAGAGAGCTTAAATGGATCTGTGAGACTGACGCCTTAGGTTTTAACTTTTATATTTTTAAATCCTGTACTGCTTAGAGTGTAACTCTGAAGTTCCTTGTAGCCTGTAATTCCTGCTCTCTCGTACTGGGCAGACATAACAAAGCCTCTCCAGGCTTTGCCTTCAAGGACAGCCAGGCTGTTTTTAGGCCCAAAATGTGTAAACCAAAGATTCTAAGGGGGGCAAGCTGAGGGGCGTTACATCGCTAAAACTGGGGCTTTAATTGGAGAATTAACCCTGATATGCAAATGATCCAAACCTATAAAAGTGTGAAGAACTCGTGACCTGGGGTCCATCTTGGGGTCCATTTTTTGGAAGCAGCCTTTGGCTCCCCCAGGGTGTACCTTGAAGGCCCTTCAAATAAATACCTGTCTTTATTCCCTTACTCTTGTCTAGTCTCTGTTTCTAGGTGGCTGCAGGAGGCATCAAGACTTTCTAGACATGACCCATCAGTGGATTTGGGAAGCACAGCTTCCAGTTTCTTGGGAATTTGTATTTTTCATTTAGCTTTGGTCAAAATGGTATCAGCTGCTTATTTTTAGTGTATTCAGCTAATTTGAAATTTAATTAATCTGACCAGACTCTTTTCCAACAAAACCTATTCTGTCAAAACATTTCTAATCAGCCTTAATAAAAATGACAAAATCTGTGTTTCTCAAAATTTATGGTTATCATCAACAACCTTCAGCTCTGCACAAGCTTTATGGTACTGACAGTCCAAAAAACCAGGAAAGAAAAGAGTGTTCAAAAAGTAGAAGCACTGGGGAAAGTAGCTGAGGTCAAACTTCAGGTCAGTTGAAGAGGCCCCAGATGAGCACAGGTCTCCTGGCCCCTGGTCTGGGACCAGAACTGGCCAGGGATGTCTCTAATTAGCAGTGTAGAGATCCCCTTTATTAATGTCAACCCTATTTACTTACTCAAAGCTGTGACCACAGTTAAAGAGTCACATTGAGGTTCCCTTGAAAATCCAGGTTGTTATTTTATAATTAGCATAGCACATAGACACACTGGACAAGGCAGTCTCAGCAATAGATTTAATTCAGCAGCTAAGCCTTGGCAGGCAGGGTACATCTTAAATACTCTAAAGCTGTTGATTTAACTCCTGGTAATTTTAGCACGGAAGGAGCTGACCACACATTTGCTTCATGGTGCTGCTGTATCCCCAGCAGGTCCTGCTCTTTCTTGGAAATAAATATATTTACCATTTTTGCGTTTCCTTTTTTAGTGTTTTCTTAGTCAATGTATAAATAAACCACAAATAATGCCTTCGGTCAGTACAACACAGGCATCATATATTGAACTAATCCCATCTCTTAAGGTTTCTAACAAAAATAAGGAGGTGCAAAACTATCTCAACTTGAACTGTGACATTTCATGCAGAAGTAGATATTTAGCTATCTATTCAGGGGGTCCCCCCTCCCTCCAAATATAATTACTGTTTAATAGATGTCCATTTCTGTTATTTAAACAACCACAGAGCAATCAGGCTATGCAGTGACACAAAAATAATAGAATTAAAATAAAATTTATTTGGACTGCGTATGCCTGACGTGAACATGCCATGCTGGAAGACAAAACATTCTGCTCTCCTCTTCCTTTTTTATCATTAAAGTGGCTGGCTCACACTTTGGGAAAGAGTCTAGACTAGTTCACCTTTCTGTCTGATAAAATTAAAAGAGAGGTTTTTGGCAACAAATTAATATCCATCAGTGATTTTTGAAAAGTTTATTATGAGATTAAGTATTACGAAGTGATGAAAGAGATATTTTGCATTTAAAATAACACAGATTGTTTTGGTAGCAAATCAATAAAATATTTGTTTAAATGGTATAGCAATAACGGTTACTTTGAGAGGTGGACTCAGTTTCTTTGTAAAAATTTATGTCTCTACCTATTCATAAAATACTTATAAATATTAAAATACGCATACAATTTTTTTGGAAGAAGCTTCCTTTTTAATAACTGTGTAGCTTGACTTTTATTGTTTGAAGATGAAATTGTGGGCTTCAGGGATAGCTTAGCTTACCTTTTAATTCTTTTCTAGACAAGAAGTCAGCCTAATATTTGTTTTTATTTCCTTTCCCTACAATATTCATACACACAGAGCATGTTTCTCAATGGAAACATGGAGCACTGGCATTTATACCACTGTGAGCTCAGGGGTGTGAGAGTAGCAAAGGCAGAAAGCTGCCTGACCACCTTCCAAGTGAGCAAACTGAGTAATTTCTTGTAATATATTTAATTATTTTTCTTAAATTACTCGTCAGGCTAAAAAAAGCTTCCTTATTCTTTTAATAAATTGGTTGACAGTCAAATATTTCTATAAATGGTCAGGCTTAAATTTGGATTCTACTCAATAAATGAGATTTTAAACAGCCCAGATAAGAAGAGTTGCAGCACTTTGTGTTTGATGAGCTTGTCAGTTGTGCAGTAGGAAGAGGCAATATAAAGAAGTTACAGAAAGTACATTCTCATGTTTAAAATAGTTGAAAAACAAGGACCAATATGGTATGTCCTAAACACCTGCAATTAACACCTGCTGTTTTCTTTATTTGTATGGGGACTATTTTGAAGCTCACTCTTAAAACAATTTTTTTCAGTTCTCATTTCACATTATGGCAGACTGGAATAAACTTGTGACCCATCTTGGTATGGGTATTGCTGACACAGATTTTCAATCTCTGTTTTTAATGCTCACTTGGGATTCTGTTGACAAAGTAAAGGTTTCTGGCCAAGTATGGATTGGATCTGGGGCCATGAGAGATGACAATTAAAAACTGACTTTTTTTTTTTTTTTGTCAGAAGTGCTTCAAAAGCTTGAAACTTAAATTTACATTCAAAGTTAACATGAAGTAGCAAATTAATCATCAAAGAAATCAACTTTAGGTAACATATTAAACTTCATAAACCACTAAGCAAAAGACCAAGATAAAATCTTGGCCTCTTTTTTCCCCAGAGACAAAATTCAGTGAGGTCTTTGGAGGATTTCTGGCTTATTCCATGAGTTAAGCAGATGAACACACTTCCTAAAACTATTCTCCAAAGCTCTGTTGGAAAGACAATGAAATGCACTTGAAAGTGATTTACTAACATATTTCACACATAAGAACTTGCATAGAAAAATGTTTACATTCCTGAATATGATGTAAAAAAACTAATTTACCTGGCTAGGGAATCTGACTATAGAAGCCTGAAATATGGCTTAAGAAGCTGGAAGAAAAGCAATCCATTATTTTTTTTCCTTATTAATGCTATTTCCACTTGTAGAATAAACCAACTGCTCTGGCTTTGCAGCACAGAGCTGGGTCACGCTGTGCTTGACATTTCTGTGTGGAGACACCTGAAATAGTTCTGGAAGTGGATATGATCAGGCTTGCTCCATGTGATGCTGCATGTGGCCTTCCTACCCAACCCAAGAAAAAACAGAATACCTAACCCTGGGTGTACACAGCTTCTGGCAGCCCAGCACTTGGTCTGCTTGGTGACAGACAGGGCTCCTGAAGAATTCTCTGTTTCCATTTGTCTGCTTTCCAGAGCAAGAGCTGTCGAGATGGGATTTTACTCTCTTTGTGTAGGAGACAGAGAAACAGAGAGATAGAAACATTCCAGTATCTAGGCCTGCCCCTTGCCCTAAAGGCAGATTGTGGATTCCCAAGTTTTTACAGACAGGTGTTTACCAAGAGACTTCACAGCATTCCCAGCCAATCTACCAGCTTATTGCAATCCACCTGAAAACAAGCTCAAAGGTACAGAAGGTAAATTAAAATTCTGCTTAGAAACCCTGGGGAAATCACAATCTGCCCTAACACTTGGCGAATGCTCTTTATGTAATTCATGAGATCCATAGGCACGGTGTATAAAATGTACATATAATAAACCAGTAACATGCTGGGAGCCATCACCTGGTGCTGCAGATTCACTTCAGCACCAGTCCCAGCCTCGGGCTCTCTCTTAGCTCTGCTCTACAAACACAAAAACTGCCCCTGCCCATGCACTGCCTCTTGTTTCATGCACTGAGTGCAACTTCCCAGGAGCAGACCCATCAGCCTCAGAGCAGGTGGGCAGCGTTCAGGATTCCAAACTGGCGGAAAGTTTTTGTGGGATTTTAGTGGAATTGAAGGAAGAGAGAGAGAACTTTACACTTGTTTGGGGGTAGCTCCCTGCAGGTATGAGAAGCCCTGAAGAAGAAGCAGGAAGATTGTTTTCATGGGAATCCAGCAACACAGGAGGCTGATGGCATGGAGTAGTTGAGAGCCAGACAAGTGGATTCTCTGTAATGAATGGGAGATTAGGTAAGGAATGATAGGGAAACAGTAAGAAAATGGGAATAGAATGTGAGCAGCTTAGAAATTGATGGTGAACACCTTGTATTTGATTAGATTAACTGAAAGAGAACCACAGAGAACTGCTCATAGAAGACTTATGAAGAAGTAGTACCTGAAATAAGTCTTCTCAATATTTTTCTGGAATATTGGGGAGAATACAGAAGAATACCTTTGTCAAGTTTCAGCAACAGAATACTTTGAGTGCTGTAAGTAAAAAAGTCTAGATGAAAATTTCACCTGTGTGCTTTGAAATAAAGTCCATGTTTTGGTTCTGTTATTCAGGGGGAAAAAAATCTGCAAAAGTTATATCCAACCTGTGTGCTGCAAAGAGAAAGAACTTGTAGATAATATCTGTAGAAGACTGGATGATGCTAGTGCTATTGTCTGCAATGATTATGAAAACACGTAATAGGATTACTCACAGCAATTAAAATTAAGAGTTCACCTATCTGCCATGTGTTACTAGGGGGAACTGTTTGTAAACATTAGGAAAACATCTGAGGCACAGGACAAACCTGAATAAACCAGCTGAGGAAAAAACTTTGTGCTTGCTGGTGAGTCTTATAAGTGGAAAACTGAGCAAAAAAACTTCCCCTAGTTTTAATGTGTGGTATTTTTGTACTTTTCAATGCCAAACTCTTTTTTTGTGTCACATATAGCGACACTGCTTTGGAACACCATTGTGCTCACATACTGCAATTATGTAGGAGTGATTAGCTTAAAGAAAAATAACTTTTTGAAGCTTTATCAGCCTTAAAGATGTGCTGGTTTCTAGTTCATCGAAAGAAATGTGTCAGCACAAATAGCATTTTTCAATCTGTTGCTTCACAAGTACTTAAAATATTTTTTAAAAAATTAAAAATATGTTTATCTGAATACGTTTTTTTATTGTGTTCACTTAATCCCACTATAATACTGGGCATTTTAATGCCAAGTCAAAAGAAACTACCAGTGAAAGAAAATTTGGTAATATGAAGAAATTATATTAATAAGGCTCTGATGTTTCATTTTTCTGCTGCTAGTTAAGCAATGTAGTCAATATGCAAAGAACCCCAAACTATCAAGTTCTCACTTGATATTTTCTATAGCAAGAAAGTGCACGTGTGAGGGACTAATTCTTGAGGGGTTTCATTGCACCAAGGAACTCTTGAAAACTAAACAGCAGTGAGGACCACGAGAATTCAGCACAAGACCAGCATCACAAACACAACATTTTTACTCCTGGCTATTCCTCCTATCCAACAGAAGTGGAGTAGACCTAGGAAGATAAAGACCATATTTCCATGAAGTGATTATCAAAGAATAGATATTTTCTGAGGCCCTGCAGGCTCCAGCCCTCTTCCTGAGAGAGGCTGATCCTAGAGCTCCCAGTTGTTACTGGGCAGCTTCCATCCTTGGTTCTGAGCTGCACTTGTTTACAGACAAATCACAAACTTGATGTTTTGTTTTAGCACACATTTAAACACGCATTTTCAACTGTTAAGCTTTCTTCATTTTAACAGAAAATGGGCTGCTTCAATCTAATTGCTTTAGTCTGTTTGTAGAATTATTTGCAATTCTAATCCTAGCATTGCTTGCAGCTTGGAGAAACTGTGCACTGATAAAGTGGTTTGATCCCTGAATAAAACAAAAGTTAATCCTCTGTGGGGTAACAGAGTGAGAATTTTTCCTAAAAATCTTATAAAATGACCCATAAAATTTCAGCTTTACCTAGGATAACTCCCTGAGCAGTTTTCTACCGAAATACCAACACCTTTACAACACGAAAGAGATTGTACCTGTGTCCTTACCCTTCTGAATTCCATGAGGTTCCTGCCAGGACCTGTAAAGTCAGTGCAGAGGGAGTACATTGGGGTTCCTATTCTTTACAGGCTCTTAGTGGAAGTGGGCCTTAATGAAAGGAGTCCTTTGAGGAATTTAATCACATTTAACCTGGCTTGATAAACTTCTACAAAGAAATTTTTTGCAGCAGGATCCTTACGGAGACACCTTGGTGACACCTCTACTTATTCTGGCTCCAAGATCAATGAACTTCAATGACTTTACTGAGCACACAAATTCTGCAATGTTTTACAAAGCACAGCTCTCACCACTTTGACTTCACATTGTGCCATAAGTTGAAAGAGTGCACATAAACACTGTGTGAACCATATCACCTCCTGAGTTGTTTAACAAATTGCATGGTCAGCAGCTCCAAGATCCCACTTTGTGCATAATTAACATCAGTAGAGGTTAATTACAGCTACCCATAAAGCAATCAAGCAGAGGGTAAAACTAATCTGAACAGTTTAATTATTAAAAAAATTATGTTATATAGCCAATGTGATAATCACCATACAATAGAGTTTATATATTTTTTAAGACACATTCTGAAATTTGACATATTTTTTGCAAGATTTATGTGCAGGTAATTCTATAAAATATGTTGTTAAATCAGGTAGGTAGGCTGTAAATACTCATAACCACTAAGAGGAACACAAGCACAAATAATGCAAAGGAAAAACAGGTCAATGATGAACTTTTATAATCTAAAAAGAAAATTCATCTAAATTTTGTTGTGATGATTCAGGGCTTTTCACTTCACAGTTACTGATCTCCAAAGTGTAGTTGCAGTGCTTTATCTACTAACCCCTTTCTTCCCACATTCTTCACCCCAAGCTAGATGACTTTCAAGATATTACTGTTTTTCCCCTGTCACAAAACTTGGCTCTAAATTTCCCAATGAATGGGAAAAAAAAGATAGTGCTGTGTTCCTTTTTTAAATGCTCTTGAAACCCTCTGTACATGGAGCAGGTTAATGTTACTCTGTAAGCTGTGAGAGTATCTTCAAAATGAATTTAATGCTTTATCTCTTCACAGAGAATAAAAAAAAAAAACCAGCAAGTATGAGAAAAATGAGAGGAAGGAATCTGTCTTGCAAGTCCTTGAGAGCTGATAAGACTAGATTGGCTTCTTAGTGCATGTAATTTTTACATGGTTTTAATTGTCATCTGAAATTTTCAGTCAGTCCATAAAATTACCTGGTTCATCTAGAGGCAGGCCTGCAAGGTGCTGTGCCAGGGATTTATCACCAAAATGAAGTAATCCTGTATTGCTGCTGAAAGACTTCTTACACTAAAAAGGTGAAATTATTACAGTGCTGCAAGATCCTTCCTATGGCCCTTCCAATTTGCCATTGTATCTGTCACTGTCACTAACTTCAAACACTGCGTTTTGAGAATGTGACTGGATACAGAGGAAATGATCTTGAAATTCTCTGAGAAAAAGGAGATAACCCTTCAGATGTGCTCACTCAGATAACCAACTCAAACATTTACATGTACCTCGTGAATTTTGGCTTCCGAAGTAATTTAACTGGAGAACGAAAACCTTCCCAAACAGCTTTGTGAAACACTGAAACAGATTTCTCTGCAGCATACTGAAGTGGAAATACAAAATAGGAGTATTCAATCCATGTTTACGTAGGTCTTATTAAACAGCACATAAATTACACATATTTAGCAGCAGGGAATGATGGCTCCATGGCTGCTGGAGGGTGTGTGCAGTGCCCTTCTATTGCCTGCACGTGGTAAAACTTTACACAAATTACAACATGGGGGAAGGCTGTTAAAGAAATGACTCATAGAATACTTAAGGAAACACTATTGGTTGATTTGCCTCTGTCCAATAGACTAATTCTTTGATATACATTTATAGCAGGAAAATTTTTCTAAGAATGCAGGACTTCTTTTGCTGACAACGAGATTTACGGCAAAATAATCAGCATATTTCTGCAAAAAGGGTTTGCAAAGTTATTTTTGGTACTTTAACAGCGATGGTGAGCGGCACACGTAAGAAATACTCCCTCATCTGGGCTGATTTCTAAACTTTGTGAACATATTTACAAAGAAAGGATTTAGCTTTTCTCTTCCCCTTATAAAGGCCAGTAGCTGCCTTGAATCTGAGTAAGCAGGTTGGGCACAGGTACTGCCAGGAGAACCAGGGAATGCTGCTGGCCCCAGCTTTACAGCTACTTGTCACTCATGGAAAAAGGTCTGCATTTATCCTCCCATACAGTCACTGTATCATAGAATTAAAAGGCACTATTCCCTCCTTTTTTCCCCCATTTCTTGTATTTCAATGGATGAAGGGGTTAGGTTGACATGCAGATCACAGGGAAGTCAGCTTATGGTAGAAGAACCTAAACTTGTGTGATGAAGAGATCTTCCTGTTGGTTGAATAAAACATAACTTCTCACAGGAAAATATTGGTTTATATGCTAACAAAATCCTGGGGAAAAAAAAAGGACTAAAACTAATCTAAATTATTAAAATGAAATATTTTTATTCAAGTCTCAAAATGGAGATTAGATATTTTTATTCTTGGGGGATAGGCAAGAGAATGTTTAAAAATTATCATGGAAAGGAAGCACAGAGTATATTTTTCCTCTTCAAGAGCAAAAAATGGAACAGTAGAACAATATGGAATCTCATTTTTCCTTGGTGGGAAACATAACGGAGGTTTTGTTCTCCAGGCAACATCTTTTACTCTTCCTACATTCTTCTAATCCATTGGAGCTTACTTGCACGAAAGAGCAGAGTTATTCCACAGAATTTGGAACTTAAGATGTAATTAAGTGGCAAAATTTCCACATGGTATAAGGCACAGAAGCAATTTACAAAACTGCTAAAAATTGCTAAGAAAATTCCTCGCATAAGCAAAGCATACTCCTAATTTCCTTTTTGTGCCATCAAGATAAAGGAGGACGTCATTTACAATGTGCCACTTGTTATTTTGATTTTTATATTTTACTTATTAGTTGTATCTGTACGTTCAGATAACAGGGCTGCTTCCCTGTCCTAGTGCTTGTTATGTCCTTTTCTTAGAAAATACTACAAAACCTTATTTCAAAGGATAACTTTCCACTGTGAGTTATGCTTCTCACTGCCACTTTCCAATTTAATTATCACTCACTAATAAAAAAGTAAACCAGTAAAAAGTAAAACAACAGAACAGTAAAAACCCATACTCCAAAGAAAGTTTTTACAGCAAAAGACAAGAGAAGTAATAGAGCTCCATAACATTTCCTGGAGCCTTTAATACTGCTTCTGGCTAAGTGGAAGGAATCTGGATAACAAGGTAAACACAGGCAACCTGACATCCTAAAGTAAATTAGGGAACATGGGGTTAGAAGGCTACAAATAATTTCTAATAAAAATCAAGAACGAACTGCAGCGCTGATTCTTTTTGCAAGGAAATAAAGAAACGTGTAGATTTTTAAAATA
This sequence comes from Falcunculus frontatus, assembly GCA_013398115.1. Lineage (NCBI taxonomy): Eukaryota > Metazoa > Chordata > Aves > Passeriformes > Falcunculus > Falcunculus frontatus. Next base: position 210,518 of record VZRV01006490.1, read on the forward strand.
AAGAAAAATAATCCGTCAAACTGTCTTCAAACACGCTTAAACTCTGACTTTACATTGTGTTGCTTGAGGTTTTCAAGCACTGAAAAGAACATGTTGTGAGTTTAGGCTTGGATAGCTCCAGCCCTTCGACAATGGGTCTTAAAGGCACGGTTGGCTTAGATACGTGCTTGGCTTAGGGCCCTAATGAGTTAATTAAGCAATTCACGGTGGCTGCACTTCAGAAAAGGACAAAAGCAGGTATTAAACCTTAGCTCATTTTTAAATGCTCGAAAGAAATTGAGGTCAAACGCAGTGCTTCAAACCTTCAGCGGAGAGCCCCGGGGAGCGCAAGGTCAATCAGCTCCTTGGGTGTGCTCACATCTCCTTGAGGTTCACCCCGGAGCTCAGCAGCCCAGGGCTTGGAGAGACAGCTCCTGCCAAGGCACAGCTGGGGATGAGCTGGCTGGGACAGCCCAAAGCCGTTTGCTCAGGTAAAAAATGCTGCCCTGGGAAGCAGCTTTTCGATGGGGAAGAGGCAGAGCGTGGAGCACGACACTCCCCAGAGCGCTGGAGGCGCATTCGCCCGAGCGGATTTACAATAACCCAGATGGACACGTGTTATAGAGGACACGGCATGGAATTCGTGCTCAACCCTCATCAATTGATAGCTTACCTGATTTTGGAGGAAGCAAATAGCTAGCACCTAATTTTAGCACCTCTAGTGATGCCATGATGTTTTTTTG
>VZRV01006490.1:211290-283566 GCA_013398115.1 Falcunculus frontatus
ATTGTGTGTGTGCATTTCGGGGGTGCCCACGGGGGAGCATTTTGGTGTGCATTTGGATGTGCATTCCAGCGTGCTCCACCTGGACGGAGTGCACCAAGGATCCTTCAAATAAATACCAAGGTAAAATCCCTTTTTCCCTTCTAACCGTGTTTGGCTCTTGATTTTAAGACAAAGAAAAGGCATCACTAGCAACGGATATTTATTTATTTCTCTCTCCCACCTACCCATTCATGCCCCTTTTACTGTTTTCTGTTATGTATTTTTTATACTGTTGTAGTAAAAAAAAAAAAAAAAAGTTTTCTTTTACCAAACACACGCACACAGAAGGCAAACCCTATGGGCAAAGTGGTAATAAAATTAAAATGAATCTAAATAGAACTTAATTCTCTAAAATCAGTTTTGTTCCACGGCATTTAGCAGTCTGAAATAAAAGAAACCATGGTTTATAATTAAGAAGGAGATCTAATGGAAATTGAAAAACAACCTAAAATTCCACCAAAAGGGAAGGGAACCAGTTTCAGATGTGAAAATTTCTCTTTTATTTGTATAATAAAATAGCAAACATTTAATAGGATGTTTTGTGGAATGATCAAAGTTATCTGGGACACAAATAATACATAAAAGCCATACATGACCTACCCTGAAGAATGTGATAAACTGCTTTTCAGTGCTTATGAGGATGTAGCTGTCTAAACGAGCAATACTTTAAAACACTGTGATGGACCATGACCTTTGGAAGAAAAGCGAACACACACAACTAAAAACTTTGGGAATTTTATAAGGAAGAGTGTTTGGCGAACAAAAAGCATTTCTAGAATTACAGAATGCATCCAGGATGCAAAGCTGGAGGACTGAAAACGCCACAGATTATATATGTGAACTGACAGGAAGGTCACAGAAATAGATACGAGCTGTTTTAACACTCGAGCCATTTGGGACGGCTCAACAATTCATCCTACCTGTGTTTCAGGGACTCTGCTAAAAAGGTTTTCATTCTTCTATCTACTGAAAGCCCCAGCAGCTGTAGCTTGGTGCATGCTCTGAATAGATGTATTAGATACAGGTAACAAATCTCTGGGCAGTGGGGATAGAGGGGAGCAGGGTGGCAGGAGAGAGATGAGGTTTTAGGAAAGAAAAGAGGAAAGCTATATTGAAAAAAATATGTCAAAAAAATAGTGTCAGTGTTTTCACCAGGGCTGCAGAAACACATGGATCTTCTCCTGGCACAGTGACAAGACCCCATCCAGGGGGAGGGGAGCATCTCAGTGCCCAGAGAACAAATCCTGTGAGAAGGACTGAAATGGTTCATTTCAGGTTAAACTATGCTAAACTTCCTTTTCCCATCATAATGATAATATTTGCTGCTTCACCTCTCTTAGACAAACTGGTAGGATTCCCTCCCAGCTGGAAAACTCATATGAGACATCCCATTACTGGAGACTGGATGCTGTAACACCACCCAAATTTTGTGAACTATAATAATGACCATAATCTTGGACCCTTAAATGGACTCTACGTAGCTCAATAAAAATCTTTATTTTCTTTTATGTGAATTTTTCATGGTCTTGTACAACCACTTGTGTTTTTCGGGGACATATCTCTACCTGCCCACTGCAGGTGTTTCAAGCCTGATCCAAAACCACTGATGCTGAGAGAAATCATAGTTTTGAATCTGTTTCTCTTTCCTGTTCAAAAATTCCTGTTAAAAAAACCCCAACAAACCAACCAAACAAAACAACAAACTGGTACTTTGCTCCTCTTGAAAACAATATTGACCTTTGTTTGGCTTTTTAGCCAAAACATCATTTCTTTATGAAGTCATGACAGATGAAGAGCTATTAATTTCCAGATGGGATGCAGGATACATTTTGCAGATGAGCCTGACTCTGTAGCAGAAGAAGCCTTCAGTTTTAGATAAACTGTAACATATTCCAGTGACAAGATTTAAAAGCCAATTCTTATATTTTTTTACTTCTTTTTGTTGACAGCCACAGTCGTCTAAGCCCATTACTGACTTGGCTACGATATTTGATAGCTTCTATTCATAGGGTTCACAAGAAACAAAAAGTCTTCGTATTTAGCAACACAAAATGAAAATGTTAATTTCTAGTTTCAGAGCTGCTTCTCCCCCACCCTTCCCAAATTTCCTATATGCCCTCCGGAATAGGAGTCAAGTGACTTATGAACTACTAATTTCTGCAAATTACGCTTTTAGGAGTCAGCAAAATAAATCTTATGGAAAAAAATATGAAAGAGCAAGACTGGACAACTCATTTCTGTGCCTCTCCACAGCCCCACAGGAGGTCACTGAAATCACACCCCACAGCTTCAGAATCATCTCTCTTTATTTGCATTTTATCTCATTTTCTTTCCTCTGTCTTGGTACTTATCATCGTAATTGCCTTGCAATGATTTTTGACAACTACTGTGAATATAGGAAAAATGGGCACTACGGTGGCTTTTACAGGCCTAAAATCACAGAGGCTGCCACCATGAAATTCTGTGCAAAATAAGAGAGAAAACCCTCCAGTTTGCAGTGGAGAACCTCAAGCTAGCAGGTGGCTTATCTATTGGCAATTTTTTTGGTTTTACCCCTGGTTTTCTGGATGTGCTCATTTGTCACCCCTCATTATTTACAGCCATGCAGTTTGATTCACAGTACAGAATTATAGTTCAGATTTGCCTGCTGGAAAAGGCTAAAGCCTGTGGTCCATGACATCTTCCTGAGGAAACAGCAGAATTAAATCAGTGAAAAGTGATGCAATGCTTTTAATAGCATTTAATTGGTAATTGGATGTTCTAGGAGTAAACAACTGTTAAATAATATTGATGAAAGGTCTGTCAAAAGATGAATACATTGTCTGATAAGCAACTGTGTGGGCAAATATTTCAATTGCTCCAGTCTAGTCAGACACGCTGTGTCTGAGTAATTCCTGAACCCAGTCTTTTAAATCGAGCTGGGCTGGTTTCCAGACAAGAGCAAATTTATCCTCTGGGTTGCACAGCTAAAGACCTCAGTGCAGAGCTGTGATCGTTGTTCCTTATGTCATTCCCCATTCTTTCAAATCCCGACGTTTTGTGTTACAACATTGTTTTTGTTGCTGTTGCTTTAATCCCCTAGACATGGCTATATTTAGAAAGCAGTGGAATAACTAAACTACTGCACAGGGCTTTGCTTCATCGTTAAAGATTAGGATTTCAGTTCTCCAAAGTTTCGTATGTGGGATACATCTTTGCAGAATTTAGGAGTTACTCTTCCAATGTTTGTAGGACTTAGCCACAGATAAACTTTAACTGAAATTTTCTTAGTCTGCTGGCAAAATTAAATACTCACTATGATCTGCGCCTTTAATGGAGAAGAAAAAGAGTGAAAACTTCCCATAGATTTTCATGATGACCATATATGTATGTTCAGTGTCATTTTATTTGAAGAGTTTACACTCATGCTTGTAGTTATAGCATCTTTGCAGTGCTAAGACCAAAACTCTGTATTTCCCCCTCAGGGTTCCTAACCACTAATAAATACATAAACAGAACTCTCCAACCTCACTTGTTGCTGGTTTCAGACAGGGAGGATCAAGTACAATTTTTGTTCACCTAATGATGTGTGAAAGCTAAAGGAGCTGTGCCTTTGCATTTGTCGTTGTTACAGAAACTCTGTTTTGAAAATCTGATGTAAGACATAAACCAGTGAGAATGTGATAATACCCATGTGGGTTTTTTTTCACCTAATCCAAGATATTATTTGAGTAAACACAGAGCTATACATATTACATTTTAAAATACTTCTTAATATTGCTGGTAGCAGTTTTTAATACAAAAGAAGCATTAACATACTCTATAGTAGTAATTTCAGTACACCTTTTTCTCGATAAAATTACTAGAACTAGCAAGTAAAGGACAAAAATCTGGACTAAATATGTTCTTATGTTTAAAGATATGTGCCCTTCAAAAGTTTTGCAGGATCCAAGTGGCTTGGGTGCCACTATTAGAAGTGACTCAGATGGTTAATGAGCTGTATGTAATGGATTTTCAGGAAGAATTAATGTATTACCCAAAGATACATGCAATTCTAATACTTCCTTTATCACAGAGATGTAACTCTTTACATTGTATTAACATGCCAGTAAGACAGCATCCAGCTGGGATGCAAAATAATCTTTTCTTCTCTTTATTTCTAAGATTGGAATTAATCCCTGCATTAGATACTGACAGAATTTATTTTGGGGATTAAATTTGCTCAAAACCTTTGTTCATAGGAAATGCAGCTTGTGATACAGAGATGACACTAAGCATTACCATAAGCTAATAAAAAGACAGAGATAATAAGGAACCAAATCAGTAGAAACAAATTTCAAAGGTAAAATTCCCTCTGCCTGCAAATTTTCTTTCTTTTTCTCTCCCCTTTTCCCTTGTACCCTTCCTGCTCTACTTTTGGATTCAAACTCGTTTCTTCGCCGTGTTATTTTAAGGAGTCGATGAAAACCTGATAACCCCCCTTTGCCAAGGAGGCGGAAGAACTAATTGCTTTTTGTTCACTATCTTGGCTGATGGGTGAGAAACTAAAACCCAATTCATCCAGTAATTGCTACGTTCATGAAAAACAGCATCAAAGCCTTGATGCGTTTTACTGTTGTCTCTTGGGAAGGCTCACGTCTAATTCTTATGCTGATATGGCTCATAATATAGTCCTCTGACTCTTCTATTTGCTCTTGCAATTACAAGGCTTCTTATTCCATTGTGCATATTCCTCTGAACTGAGATTAGCTTAACTGAGCTTCCTTTGAAAACCTGCCTACCCATCAAATGCATCAGGCCTAATGCATTCTGCAGCCACGCAAAATCAATGAACAGCACAATTTTCTGCTTCCTGCAATGATCAATAGGATTCACATAATGGCTGGAAAATTTTTAATCATGACAGCCCAGCATCTAGCTGGCATAAATCTTCCCTGCATTATAACCTCTCCATTTCCCACTAGTGCAAATTTGCAGGTATTGAATAATATTTATGTAGCAGATACATTATGAAAAGCAATACAATTAGAACTTCACACTTCAGCGATGATAGGTTGAGATCCCAGAGGCCCATTTCCTAGACAATGCACTGGCTTCCACGTTCCAAAGGCAAAATCCTTTTTTCTCCTGAAACTATGATTTTTGCTGAAACTTTACTTCCCTGGATCAAATCTGGCACGGCTCAGGAAAATGTGAATTCAGGTTGACCAAAGCAAAGAATAAATACATTTGAATGAGAAAATAATCTGCCACCAGAAAAGCAGTTCCCGTCTCTGACATAGCTTGCTTTTCTACCTCTGTCCTGGCTCAACTCATAGAGCTGCAAAAATCTCTCCCTGGGCCATTCCTCTGAAAACACACCAGGGAAGAGGAAAATCAACTGGCACTGTCCTCATTGATAGTGTGACCTGAGGCACACTTGATTTTTACAGACTACAGTCAGCTACCAAAGGTACTGAAATAAAGGGAAAGGAAGTAACTCTCCTCTACATTTTTTTTAGGAAGAGCCTACAAATAAATACAGAACTGCAATGTTAAGGGTTCTAGCAAAATTGCCTATAAGCCATGTGCATGTTTCTAATTTACTGTTTTCTCAGGAAATGTACAAAGGAAACTTTCTCTGTGAAAATCCGAAAAATAGTTAGGTGCCTAGGAAAAGTTTCTTAATTTTAAATGTCAGGACCACCCCTATGTTAGGGTGTGCCAGTGCTTTTTACTGTTCTTTGAGTCTACAGATCTCAGGTTTGCTCTTAGCTGGAGAAGAGACGAATATCTGTGGCACAAAGGCTTAAAAGGGTCAAACAGGAGCTGAACTTCTGCAAGTTACCCTGAGACATAACCCACCCTTCTGCCTGGTTCTGCACCTCGTGGGTGCTGCTGCCAAACGAGAGCAAACAAATTACCTGTTACAGACTTCAGTGAGATAAATCTTTACAGTCATGTCCTAGGAATGGATTTAATTTTCATCATCTGCCATTATGTTATAATCACAACCCTATACATGGTTTAGTGCCAAGCTATTTTTTTTTGTCCTTGCCAGAGTGTTATAAGAATATCTTTATGACTCCTTATGCTCAGTGAATCAGAATAATGATTCCTTTTGATCTTAGCATAGAGCAGGTTTCACTGGCTATGAACAGAAGTGCCAGCCAAATGTGAACTGCTCAAAACTTACACTGGTAAATAATATTCAAAGGAGTCAAAACATTGTGTCACAGCTCAAGTCTGACATTTGCTTCTGCCATAAAAATGAGAAATTGGCAAGGGACAGCACAGTTCTAGACTACTCTCATAATAATCAGAAAAATATGACTGAGAAAAACAAAGGGTATGTGACGAGCACCAGATCACCACACTAGCACAACTGTAAAAGTGTACATATTTGCAGAGGTTTAGAAGGAAAAATTCTCTCCTTCTCACTAATTTTTGAAAGATTTTTCTAAAGGATAAAGTATTAACTTGGAACTTACAGTGCAGACACATGAATATAATTACTCAATATAGATATAGGATTATAGAATGAGTGCATCAAATATCTACAGATAGCAAAAAGCTTTTTTGTATGGGGAAAAAGAGAAAGAGGGAGAAACTCAGTGAACATTTGGTGATGTATTCTGCTGTTACTTCTAAATTCTCAGGTGTAATTTGAAATGAAAATCCTCGGACCCTCTTTAATCAGAACATTAAATCAAAACTGCACAGCCTCAAAGTGTCTCCTGTAAGCAAATGCATTTCTTGGCCAACAGCCTGTATTTGAAACTGGCAATTTTCTCTTCAACTTTGCTCTTTGTTGGCAGATAGCATGGGAAAGGGAACCTGACTGAGCCATGCCTCTGAACTGGGCACACGTGAAGGATAAATGGCCACTGGAATATGTAAGGAATTAAATATGCAGTTTTAAATCCAATACAGCAAAGGAATGTTGGAATCCTGCACACTGTATTGGCTGCTTGTCAATAGATACCATTTATACTGTGGTGTATACATTTGGCATTTAGTCACTCTTCCTTTACCTGTTTTTCACCAAAAGCTCTTTTCTGCATGTCAGGTTAACTTTTAGCATGAAAAATGGAATAAACATGGCACTAACCAAAAGAAATACATCTGACTGCCGATGCAAAGATTCTCCTGAGCACTCACTGCAGACATTTAGACTAGTGTAGCAGCCAGGCATTTTCTGATGTCATTAAAGGACTGACTCTTGTGGATCTTAAACTTGGCAAATTAATGACTCTACAGGCCCAAGATGATAAAATCTACGCATTTGTTGACAGTGACAAAAATTTTCTGTAATCTTAACTAATAAGTTACACAAGAAATGGGCAAGATTAGCACTATTTAAATTAAAGGTCTTAAGTTCTGCCTGTTGTCAGCTAACATGCTCTGTATATATGGCTGTAAGTATGAATAGCACTTAGAAAGCTATGTCCTTTGTAACAATGCCCAATTTCAACTTCTCATCCTGTTACTATTTAGCTCACTAAATTATTCATGGATGCATGAACATGCACAAATACACACACAAACATATAGAGTTACCTGGGCTACAAACATACTAAAACTAGTGAATGCCTGTCTTCTTTCTGCTTAATTTGCTCTGTAAGCTTTGCAATGCACTAATTTCCTCTTAACATCAAGAAAAAAAGATATTGCAACGTTATTTTAAAAAAAGGGCAAGATTAATATTTTAAAATACGCGGCTAGCATCATTTCTTCTCTCCACATGCCAAGTAATCAAAATCTTTTATGTTGTACATTAATTGAGGTTCCACTGGAGCTGGAGAGCCACAGTCTAGACAATATAAAACACCGCACAGAAATGACAGTGCCTGCTGGAAAGACTTTATGTTCTGGTAGTCCTTTTTGTCATTATAACTAATTATGTAGGACCAAATAAGCCTGCAATATTAGCTGAGCACTCAGGGGTTCCTAGAGATGGATGCTCCCTGTGATGCTGTGGATATTAGAAAATGCAGTTTCACAGTTTTGTTGTCAGCAGGGTCAGGTGGTCTATTAAATACTGTCAAGGGGGAGAAAGGAAGGGAAAAGAAGAGCAAGTTTGGTGATACAGTTTGGCTCTCACTGGCACTTTCTACTGCTCTTTCATTTTTATTATAGTTTATTCCTGGGTAATGATATATGGACAGAAAGATATTTCAGTCTACAGCCAGATAGCTCAGTGAGATGTTTACAGCCTGTCTCAATATACTGGGGACAGGGGGAAGTTCTTTCAGGGAGGAGAAAATTTCTTATGAATACTATTCTATATTAACTTAAAAAAATACTAGTAGTTTAAAAAAGAAATATCTTTTGGGGGAAAAAAAAAGAAAATTAAACCGTCTCTATTTGTATTTTTCAGATTTCTATGAGTCTTTGAATCCAAATGAAATTCTTTTTCCAGTATCCTAATACTTTTTTATAAAAACCAGGTTGTTTTCCCAGAAACCTTATTTTCTTTATTGAAGGTGTTTTCTGAAGGGAAACTCATTCTTGTCAATAACACAAAAACATATGAGACTGTGCTGAGTACTGAGAAATATATAATGGCTTTCTCTTTCTTAGATGTTTTGCCTTTGAGAGAAGTTAAGCTGCACTTTCAGTAGTTTCCAGGCAAGTAATGGGTTTCTGTTGTATTGGTATTGCCAGGAGTGCTGTGTTATAGGTGATGCTTTCTATGAATCGTTAAAAACTATATTCATTCTCATTGAGCATGAGTTTCACTAATAATCCAGAAGAAAATCTACTTCTCCTGATGGCATATCTATAATGTAACAGCAATTGTACTCCGTGTTGAATCCCCGCATTTCCTTGATTACAGCGTTGCCAGTTTCCTTTTCCTGTTCCATTTCAGAAGATGAAGCTGGACTTTCACTGGCTTTGTGAACTCCTGGAAAGCGGGAAGCTATGAAACAGATCCACAGCTACATCTGGGTTCCATTTAGTGCAAAATACAAAGATATTTACCTCTGTAAACCACGTCAGTGTGCTGTACGAGTTACTAGCAGTAGAGACATTGGTAGTCCATTTTTTCATGGCCACTTTTGGGGAGGATGAGATGATTGCTGTCATGAGGGGGAAATCATCTAAATCTGCAAAGAGCCCTGCAGACACGGGCAGGCTCTGTGCAACCAGTGGTTCACACTGGTTCAGGGTATTTTGGATCAAGCAAGCAAACAAACCTGCCCCAAGCTGAAGAACACGTGCACCAAACTTCTGACAAGAATGTGGCAATACGTCTTCATTCCTCTGCTAACTACAGATTTGTGGCAGACCTACTATTTATTCAATTGCAATTTGGTTTTGCTCCTCTGGGACTTACATCTGCGTGCTTACTTACATCTTGCACATCTGCAATGCCAACTTCTCTTCTCCTCGCTGAGCACACCCCTTTCCCTGCCATCTGCCTTGGATCCACAAGCCAGTCACCACCTTTTCCAGGATATCATGGAGATGCTGAAAGGGCATCACTTCTAAGGGAGTTTTTGAATTTTTCAGTGATTAAATAGAAAGCCCAGGAAGATTGAACCAGCAAGGGTAAAGTTTGATTCATCGTAGTTCAAACGAATGATTTTATTTCTTCCTATTTCTCCTGTTCATGTGCCTCGCCTGACCATTGGAATAAACAAGCTGAGGTTCAGGCTGGCAAGTGCAGCCAGGAGATGATTGTTCAGCTCTGGCATTTTACATTTTCATACACTAGGAAAGCATCTATAAATAGCCTTTGAGAAACATAAACGTTTTAGTATAATGGGATTCATGTTTAATATGGGCAATGACTTCCCTTCCCTTAGGATCGCAATTAAAATGTTTAGACAAAATTAAACTGCTTCTTGGGAAGATACAATGATGCAGAGCACAATATTTAAACAAACTCCCAGTGCCTGACAGAAAATGGCTCTTTGCAATCAAGCTCCAAAAGAGGAGACAACATAGCTGTTTATTATTGCTCCATATGCTGATGAAATATGGGCACTTGAGCACCAGTATCACAGAAGCTTATAGAAAAGAGGAATTTCTAGAGAAAATGACATTATTCATTTCTGAAAAACAAATTGGTAGTTGTCTGAGGCAAGTTTGGGACATGTTTTCATTATTAACTAGCATCATGTGATTAGTCAGCTCCAGCTTTGGCAAGACAGATTTTCATGTACAGAGCAGTTTGATAGAAATTGCTGCCTGCTTATTATTTGAAAGAAACAGGTTTTAATCACAGCATTTTCTGTCCTTGTAAGATCCTTGGCTCTGGCTGTAAAGCTCTTGTGCAGAGCTCAAGCAGGGAGAAAAGACATTTGTACAATGCTTTTATGAAGCTCCAGTTAATCCAGGAGCTAATCAGGGATTGTTTAGCCCTTGGCACAAACTGGGATAATCTCTGGGGAGCTCTCACCTGTGCCCTTTTCCAATCATTGACAATAGTTCATTACAGCATATCCAAATTCAGGCAATATTTTAGGAAGACAACTTGGAGTTTTTTCCTCTTTGCTACCCCTGCATTTAGGAAGGTTAGGAAAGGGTGTTACAACACAGGTTTCTTCAGAACCCCTTTTATTTCAGGAGATGAGTGGCAGGAGATGATGGTGACTAAGAACAAGCACAAAGGCTCCAATTCCATCAGATATTCAAGACAAAATTATCTGTGTTGGACCATCTTAAAAGGACTAGCTCACACTTTCCAAGTCTTATCTGGAAGTATATTCTGCATAGTCACAAAAGATATCTAGTATTCAACTTTTACTATTTAGTTAGTTCAAGGCTTACTATTCTGGTCACTCTAAACTACACTTTTTCTTTAGTGCTAGAAGGATTAAATTTTTACACTTCATTTCAATTATTAGGCCTAGGTGGGTGACAATACATATGATTGCTGAGAACATAATCATGCGAAGGATTTAGATCTCAGAGAAATTCTGAATTTTGTCTTTAGCACTGCCAAGACCTAATGAGAAGAGGAAACACACATAGCAAACATAGACATTTCTGATTTACTAGAGCTTTTTAATTTAAGCACCATGTTGAAAAACTGTAGTCTTTGTATTGCAAATAAAGGATTTCAGGACCTGTTGATTTCTTCTGTTCGTATTGCCATTCTGTCAAAATCTATACAGCACTGGAGATACATACCAAACACCCAACTGAAATCTGTGATTTCTATAATGCTTTTCTGTTTCCACTTCCTTTCCTAATTCTAATTTCAGTCATTTCATGCTGTGTGTGCAACCTGTCATCATCTATCTGTGGTTTCTGTCATTACATATCCTTCTTTAATTAATGTGTATGGCCACGGTGAGATACATTCCCAATGCCAGCTTCTGATTGACTGCCATGTGCATTGACCTTGATGACCTCAGCCAAATTTCCTTTCCAGCTCTTAAACTCCAGAACGCTCGTAACGCGCTGGAGCCTTGGAAGTACAGTGACATCTGTTTTCACAATTTTAGCTCTCTTGGTTCCACCAGAACTAGAAAGTGGTATTTCCCTCTTGCACGTGTCAGCTGTTGGATGCTTGCAGAGCTCTCGTGAAGCCGTGCTGAGCTCAAGGCTGGTGCAGCTCGAAGCCTGAGATTAAACACAGCTTCAGGGTGCAGGTGCTTGCAGAGCTCCATCGATCCCCCAGCCCGCCCTGTGCTGCAATCAGCATCGATAACATCACTGCAAACAGAGCCTGGGTCAAGCCAGGCTGTGCTCACTCTGGTAGGAATATTCTGCTTGTTATAACTCATCATGATGCTTCACATCTGATTTCTGCTGGCATCGAGCCCTCGTGGCCAGAGGGGATCTCCTGTGCTGCCATCTAGGAAGGGCTCAGTGCTCCCCAAGTGCTCGATCTGGCACACCAAAACTCCTCATGGGCTGGCAACAAGTCTTCAAAAGGGCAGCGTTGGGAACTGGGATGTTATGGGGACACTTTTATCTTTACTTTGTTTTACAAGCCCTAGCTAAATTCCTTCTTTGAAGTGGCCTCTAAAATACTTCTTAGAATATAGCACAACTTAATTGTTACTAAAAAACCCCCCAAAAACTCCAGCAAGATCGAACTACTTAAGTTCTATGGCTTTTAAGTGACTCAAGAAATCTGTTCTTCCTAGTGCCTAAAAACTAAAATTTCATGGTATCTATGAAGGTAAAAGGCAAGAAAAAATTATTAAAACTAACATGAAAAAGAAATTGCTAACTAAAAGTACTGAAGAATCATTAAAAATTAAAACCTCTGCTGTGAAATAAGGAAATATCTATATAATACATTCACTTTCTGTAATATCTTAGGCTTTGCCCAAGTACACAATGAATCTTTCTTCCTAAATATTTTCCTCAGAATCTTAAAAAACTTCATAGTCCAGACAAGGATTCTCTTTTATTCTGATAAGGGATGCAGATTGTATCACAAACACTTCCATAAACTTAACCATGAAACGCCTCGTATTTTCCATGAATAAATGCAAATCAAAACACAGCAATGCATTTTGAGGACAGAAACTGTTAAAACTACATACATGCTCTCACTTCCAGGCAAAGTATTTAAAACATTGCACAGTTTCAATTATCCTTCTTAATTAAAAGAAAAGAAAGCATTCTGCATGGATAATAGCCACAGCCTATATTGTGGATTACAAAGTAAAAAAGTCATGTAACCAAAGGAACCCTGCAGCTTGCTCAGAGCACAGGGCAGGTGGTCACTGGGTACCCAGCTCCTGCAGCTCTTCTGAATATCCCTGGAGTTCTGCAGCCATCCAAGTTTTACGGGCTAAGATGGAGGGATTTCGAAAAACAGATGTGGATAGCAAGAACAGATGTAAATTTAGGGGCAGAGTCATTCCGAGCTGTGCCTGTAACCTGCCTGACCTGAACTCCAGCATGAATTTTCTTTGAATTACACAAGTACATCAGCACACGTGCTACCAGTCCCTTCCAGAGTAATCCCTGACGCAAACACACACTGACACATCAATCCCAGGGCTGTTTGGTGAGGTACAAAGTAAATGCTTCCGTGGGCTGTAATGACAGGATTTTCTTGTGCTACCAGCAATTTTCTCTGGAAACTCTTCGTGTAAACCTAGTGGTAGGAATCTGCTATTTACTAAACTCCTAAACATGCTATGAAAACAACAGCCCGTTTACGATAAAAAAAACCCACAAAATGCAAAACTCTGATGGATCCTCCAGAAAGCATAGCTTGAGTTTCCATTTTTTATGATACTTTAAAAATAATACAGGTGTTCTTCAACAAGTCTTTATGAAGTGACAGTAATGACTTTGTATAACTATTGCAAGGCAGGTTGGATATTTCTCTGGTTAAAGAAGAGATGTTATTTTGAACATCACTGGGATAATAAATGTCAATACTGTATATATAATTTCACTTATTTTAAAATGTGCTTTTATATGTTAAATAAGACACGTAGGCTAAATATGCTAAATAATCTAACAAGGAATTTGCATGCATGTAAAATTAAATGTATTACAATTACGATGTATTGCAAATTAACTTTTAATTTTACAAGTGATATCTACAAAACAGAACGACCTCCCTTGAGAAGTTCTGTGTTACTTTAGAGACAGCATCTGTCTTTGGCCAGCTATATTGATGCAATGATCTAAAAAGGCACATTGGTCTTTCAAAGAATACATTCTTACACAAAAATTGTACATCTCTACTTTTAAGCAGCTTGGATCCTTTATAAGCAGAGAACAATATGTTACTAGAATCCGAACAAAAAAGAAGACACAGACTGTAAAAACATAATTTTTCCAGATTGCAGGGAACCCCTTTTCCTGTATTACTTTAAAATTTAAGATGAAAGGAAGAAGTATTTGGGGTCAGGCTAAGGCTGGGACTGACCCCAACATTTCTAAGTCAAATTTGGGATGGGGGTCTGCTAACATTGTCTGTGCCACTGGTGCATGGATTGCATTTGGCTCATCACACCTTGCTTTCAACAGGAACAGATGGTAGAGGGGAAGAAATGAAAAGCAGGGCACAACGAAAGTAAGATGGTTTTCCAAAAGGAGTAAGCTGTCAACTGCATTAATATTTCCTGACATTGCTTCTCCAAATTAGCGGCTGCCTTTGGTTGCTATAGGGACAGCATGAAATCAGGAATCCAAGAGAAGGTGACACACACAAAGGGGAGTGAGTTACCGTAGCACCCAAGAGCCCAGAGGTGTGGCAGCCCTATGGGAGGATGGAATGGAGGCACAAAATTCCTTGACCAAGATGTTTGCAGTGCTGTGTCAGCACTGGCAAGGAGCTGGGCTAGAACATTTCTCACAGGATGGGGCTCACACACCTCACTGTGTCACCAGCAGAGCCCTCAGTGTTTGGGAGACACCTCACAAGGACATGTAACACTACTTCATTCCTGTCACATCTACGCCTATTATGTTAAAAATAAGGAGGGCTTCAGAAAGGACTATTACTAACATAACTCTTAAGAAATACTACAAAGTTCTTACAGAAAATACTGGACTGATTTTGAATGAGTCGTGATAATCTGCTGAGGAACTGAAGCACATTTAGTTTTCACAACTGCCCCTAGACACCAACATGACTCTTAAACAGTCAGGACACACATTTAGGTGAAGAGCAATCACAGTTGTATAGGATATATTATTGTTTGCTGAGAAAGTATGAATACCATGTTTTTTTTCTTTAATCTTATGTTCCTCAAGAGTGACTCTCCTTCAAATAGTATGATTTCAACAGAAAAGGAACTTTCTTTGGCTTGCTGGGTTCCCCCAGCCATCCAGAAGGAAGGTAAGCCTACCTCTTTTTGAGTCATTTAATCGTGGTTTGAACTTTGTCTACTGGCCATGCCACAGCGCAAAACTGATTAGGTTATTTACCTCTTACTTGCAAAAAAATTAGGCCACAATTGTCTCTGCCCCTAAAAACTGTTGTGCTAATCTACACCCCACGACCATGTTATCTATTACCCTGAAGATAGGTAAGGAGCCTGAAAAGTGTCTTCGTGTGGTCAGCAGAAATATCTTCTGTTGAAGAGGAATAAAGAATTAATGCAGATGGTGAAACTCTGGGCCCTTGCTTCAGCAAACAGCAGCATCAGTGATGGAATCAATCTATTCCTGTAGCCATGAATCATTTCAAAATTCAAACTGCTTGTGCTAGCCAAGAGCAAAGAAACTACTGATTCTGAAGAGGTCTGATTCTAGGGAAAGGTCTGAGCTGAGAGTCAGGAGTCTCTTCTGCTTCCTCCACACTTGCCCAGAGTCAAACTCTGGCACAAAGTGCAGTCGGAGCCAGTCCCAGCCTCCAGATGCAGAGGGAATGAAGTAACACCAGATAAAATGTAACATGGGTCATAAATAGTCCTCTCACAGCATTTTATTGAGTGCAGGATATAACACCACCAGAGGAGACCGAAGAAGAAAAATTAAACTGTATGTAGAAGGAGTGACAACAGATTACACGGAAAAAAAAACCTCAAAAACCTAAAACTGTAATCCATAAAAAAAAAAGTTATACGTATGTACATATTGTGCTTCCAAAGGTCAGAGGTGTTAAAAATCAGACAGAAGAACCCCTCCAATACGTGAATATTATGAAATTTAATTATTATTTTTTTAAAGACAGAAATTATTTCATTTTGTTATTAAAGCATTAAGAGTGCTGTTTACTCAGTACATAAACATTGGTCTGCTTGCACTAGCATAGCAAACTTATGCATAAAAGCTTTGATCTTTCAGTGATTGCATTTCATATTACATCTACTCAACTGCAAAGGCAGTCTCCCTAGAGCTTTCTTAGTTGTTTTTCAGTCAGAGAATGTTACAGGCCAAGTTGAGTAACGCATATTTAGAAGACTGGAATTTTAGTTCACAAAAAAAGTGCTCAAAACTACGAAACATAGTAAGCGTAGCTTTCGAGCAAGGGTTGACCCTGGGTTTTCTTCACATTTTTCAGAGAGAAATTTCTCTGTTTAAATCAGCCTGAATTTATTGTTTGGGCATTACTCTGAACACTGCATTTCCCCATCACACCTGAAGTTTATAACCCGACAGGCCCTTTGTTTCAGCTGATGAGCTTCAAGCAGTGAACTGTCATTTACTCTGACATAGAGAAAAGCATGAAGGTGCCCACTGAGCTGATTCCAGGCTTTCTGTAAGCAAGCAGCACCCCACAGAAACTGGCAGGACAGACCATGTGCTGATATAAGCAACAGCAGAAACTGCTTGGAGAGGCTGCAAGTGATGCTCTTACTCAAAGTTCCTTGGAAAGGGAATGTGAGAGTGATAGCTGTACCCAAAACACTTTTGAGGTGTGCTCTCCCATCCTGGCAGCAATTTTAGGACCGGTTCTGTTCAAGTACACAGCCAAGGAACTGACTTTCACTCACTCTCTGTAGCCAGAGTGCAGTGTGGTGAAGTATCCCTCCCTCATTTGATGCAGTGAATTCAATGTTTTCTGGTTTTTTTTTACTCTCTAGGAAGGTTATTAGACATCCTGCTATGTTTGTTGGCAACTTAGATACAAATATACCCAGGTCTTTTTGTCCTCAGTCCGTCAACTCAAAAGCAGGGAGCAAAGAAGTTGGCCTAGGCTTTGCTCCTTGAAAGTTCCATAACCCAGGTCTTTTTCCAATGCAGACCTTCATGCTAGAAAAGGAGAGTAATCCTTCCCTTCTTGTGTGTCTCTTACCCACTTGCCAAGCACTTTTACACACTCTCTGTGTTACTGCAGCAGGACACTGCTTTTGAGTCAGACTTTGAGGTTTTATCTGGCATAAATAAAAATTGGGAAGATTAATATACTTTATATAGGGGTGGAGGGGGGGCTGTAGATGGGAAAGCCATCACCGAAATATGAAGGAAGAATAGGCTTGCTTATTTTATTGTTTCCTGAGGGTTGCTCCTCTCCTCCCTTTCACTCCATCAGCACATAAATTATGCTCGTGCTTCCTTACACCCTTTGAATACCAAACCTCCCACCGCCTTCCTTCTTATGAAGATCATGAGTTAGAGGGGCAATAATAGCCACATTCTTAGGCTACAACAGCAACATTTAGAGGTATTTGTCTTTTCCGTTTTCTGACAGATCCATTACCACTTCATTAGCCTTTAGTGGGTAGAGACATTCAGTAAACAAATGAAAGTAACTCCATTTAAGAGCTAGTGAGCTAAATACAGCTCTCCTGCTTAGTCTGCTAATTATATGGAGTGTTTCGAGTGCACACGGAAACTGAGCCATCCTCTTGCTGCAATTTTAGAACATCTCATCTTAAAATTCCTGAAAGCCAAGACACAAAATTAGCTTACTTTGTCAGAGTGTCAGTGGCTACAAAGATGTGAAATGGAAAACCAGTCCAGGAGAATTCGTGCTACTTCATCTTGCTGTAGTCCAGAAAATATAGAGAATATGTATTCTAAATTCAAAAGAATATTATCTGCCTCTTCCACTCTATTCCCTCGTAAAGGTGACAGACTGCTCCAAGTATTACAAAAGAATAGTAGTTTAAAGGCCAATCTCTTCTTATTTTTAAGCTTAAAAACATTATAAAAATGGATACAGGAGGAGTGGCACATGAAAGTCCAGTCTTGATATGTTTGAAATTAAACAGCCCAGTATAAAAGCCACCATACCAAGAAACAGGATACATCATTACTTGTCCTTCTCCACATCCTTTTGTCTACCCTACATTCAAGTTCCTGTACAGAAACCAGGGAGCTGATAATTTTCTACCACTTGAGCTATAACCTGTTGAAGATAATTACATTAAATTAATTTAAGTTCATCAACAGAATGGGGCTTTACCTTGGCCAGAATGGGGGTAAAAATGACCTTTTCCAGCTAGTGCACAAGTCAGGAGAAACACAATTTCCATAGTAGAAATGCATTTGCCAAGCCCTTATTGCTACTGGCCAGACACTTTTTATTTCTGAGTATTTTTCTTACCAGTACTAAGTTTTTGTTCCCCATCTAGACAATAAGCCAGGCCGCTGCTCAGAGTTTTAAAAAGGAGGCAGGTTCACAGTAAGTTTCCCCCTAAGTCATTAAGCATAAGGTCATTACTATCCAGACCTAATCTAAGCCTGACTCAAAATTAATTGAATGGCAAGAAATTGCAAGCACTCTTTTAACATAACTGTTTTCACTTGGGGTGAAGTTGGAGGGAAAAAATGATGATTCAACATGAGGAACCTAAGCTTTTTACTTATTTCAGAAGACTGAATTAAGTTGTTGGTGCAGATGCTGGCTGTACTTTGACAAAGTATGATGTAAATGTCAGAGATAGACATTTTGGGAAGATGTGTTATTGCAGGGCCCTCTTGTAAAGATGCTTTTAAAGAAGCTGTTGTCTCTTTTCCTAATTGATCACAGGAAGTGCATCTCTTGGAGAAGCAGTGAGTGCTGGGATCAATGACAGGCTAGTTTAATGCAGCTCTTAACAACAACCTGCAGAGATTAGGAAGCTGTCAGAAAGATAACACCGGAGATTTATAGATTGTTTTCTGAAGCCATTCTCGGCTCTCATGGGTGCTCTGTTCTGTTTCACTATGCTGGGATATGTAATATGTACTCCCCATACAGATCCAAGCTGTAGTTCTCATTTCTGGAGAAAACAGCATTGCACCTTTCCGTGCTGCTCGACTCCCTACGCCCTGGGAGAGCAGGAAGGTGGGTGTCTGGAAGACAAGTCAGTTAAGTAGTTCGAATTGCTCAGGGAAATCTGAGTTATAGCTGCAGTTTCTTCTGTCACTTGAGTAGGGAATAATGGGCCTCATTCAGCTCCTGTAACACCACGAAATCGATGGAGCAGCATTATCAACAAATGAGCCCCCCCTGTGCTGAGTCGGGGCTCAGGTGCTGCAGTGTTTGGGTTTGAAGGTCCAGCTCCTGAAAGGCACTTGAGTCCTCGGGGAAGGGCTGCACTCCATCAGGGCAAGGAGAGTGGCTCTTTTCTCACATCCACAGCTTGGGGAGAAGCCAGGCTGAAGTGTGCCAAACAGAAGGCGAAATAAAAGGTGCTCTGCTCACACAGAGGGGAGCAGCATTATAGATTTTCACAGAATTAGGCTGCCCTGAACAAGCTGAGGATCTGGTCCCCTTCCCTCTGACTGAGTAATCCATGGCCAGCACTGCACTGAGCTTTCCCTAGCCCCTTTGACATCTATATAGCAGCCTTTCAGAGACATTTTTATATTTATGGGATTTGCCTATTGTAGCTTTAAAGACACTGCATGTTTTACCTAATGTGACTGAGACAGGACTATTCACTGTAATTATTTCTGAAGATCATTTCACTTGTCAGTAGGCAGAAGAGTGCAAAGTAAAAATGAATTACCTGAACAGTCACTATTTGAACAAAGGGCACTCTGGTCCAGGCAGAGGAGAAATTCTGGATGTGCAGGGAAAGGTTACTCCCTCAACAGCATATAAATCATAAAGATAAAACCAGTTAACCACTCCTTTATGGAATATTAGGGAGACTTTCCTATGACTTTTGGTTTGTTTTATTGTTGTAAATCAGGACTAGAGAGACCTTTGAGACAGAACTATAATGTATTGGGCAGTCTCAGCCCACAGATTAACCTACACTCTCTCAGCTCCTCAGAGGACCTGCCATCATTTTCATAAATAGATGACAAGGACAAAGATGGACAAAGCTAATTAATTTAGTTTCTCATGAGCTCAGTGCAGTGTACAAGGTGATGACTTAAAACCAAACCTCAGGAGCTAAAGATATATAGCAGATAAAGTGGGCTGATGCGATTTCTTAAAAAGCCTGAGGAATTTTTACCAACTTTTGCATGAAATTTGGATTCCGTTTCAATTAGAGAGTACAGGGGAAAGGGAAAAGATACTTAAACACTATTTTTCTATTTTGTAATTTAAATCAGAAGTGTTAAGCTGAATAGGGGCACCCAAACTAAAGTCCATTTTTAGTGAAACTAACACTGAAAAGTAACTGGAGGAAAGAGGTGAGTCAGTAATACTCATAACTTACAGCAAAAAAAGAGTCTCATCACGTGGACTAAATGCACAAGACAGTTGTTTCCTCATGGTGACATTTGGATTAGTTTTAGGCATGAACCTTACATTTTGATCTGTGAAAAGAACAACACTACACAGCACTGAAGGAACCAAACCCATGAAGTTATAGCTTGAAATACAACTTGTGTGTACCATAATGCACTTGAGAGACAAGTTAATGGTTGCTGGGAAGATGAAGGTCACAACTCCCACATCCTCCACTTCCTCCTTCTTCCCCCAGCTCCATGGGCTGAGCTGTTGCCACGTGACATGGAATATCCCCTTGGTCAGCTGTGTGTATGGATCATCCCACAACTTCTTGGGCAGCCCCAGCCTCTTCAGTGGCCAGATGGGGGTGAAAAGCAGAGAAGGCTTTGCTTCTGGAAACGTTGCTCAGCAATAATCAAAACATCCCCACGTTACCAACTCTGTTACCAGCACAAATCCAAACCACAGCCCCATAGCAGCTACTGGAGAGGAAATGAACTCAGACCAAAACCAGCATGGTGCACAGCCACACAAAGGTGTCCAACCACCCAAAAGTCTAACAGATGTTGTATACAAGTCCTTCACAGCTTGGGCACTAACAGAAAACAACTAGGAGATTAGATACTACATTACATACATAAAACTAAGAGTACAAATGCATTGGATAACATCAAACATTGGGCAGATGCCCACTTCTTTCAGTCTAGTAAGAGGCAGAAACAGAATATAGAGCAAAGACAATTAAAAAACAAAACGCCAAAAAACCAAAACCAACAACAAAAAAAAAAAAGAGGCAAAAACGCAACCAAAAAAACAACTAGAGCCTGTTTCCTGGGTGTATAAACAGTTGAATTGTAAAAGATGGAAATATTCAGTTTTAGCTGAATATAAATCATTAAGTCTTTGATAAAATCCATGTGGCAGACAGATCTGAAACAGGTGGGTTTTTTCCTCAGCCTTAGTTATATGTTGAAAGCAAAGATTAGGAAAGACTTCTCTATAGCAGCTGGAGAAATGCAGTGAAGAAAGTCTATATCCGCACTATATTGATATGAATTTTGTGTGAAGGAATTCTCCAAGGCTAGATTAGAAAAAGGAATTGTGATTGTGAGAGCATCTGCCCAGGAAGAGACCCTTCAGAGCTGATTTAAAGCAGCAGGAAATACTGTGTTACAAATTTAAGTGGGGAATTTCAATATTAAATACAGTTTTAGTTTAAGACTATGAAATTATTATAAGTGTTACAGAAGATGGAGAATGCATGAGATCAAATCATCCGCAAGAAGTTCAAAGACTTCTTTTTACAGGGAATTCAAATTAACAACAATATTGAGGGGTTGTTAAGGCTCATTGTATGCAATGAAAGAAATATATGGACCTGCATAAATTGAAGGAGTTCATGTTAATTCCACGTGGCTTACAGCAGGAAGTATAAAGACAAAAAAAAAGTACTTCTAATGCACTAGTTTATTGAAATCACTTTACTAGTGTATACTACCAAGCAGCAACTTGATCACATAGATCAAGTAGGTTTTACCTGCCCTGTGGCATCTGTCAGTAATGACTCTCAGTCACCTGATGTTTATAGCCCAATGTAAAACTACTTCTGCCCCGTTGGCACCAGCAAGGCACCTCCTAAGACTTGACCCCTTCCACCAAAGCAGGCTGCAGAATCAGGCCTATATTTCTATCAAAACATGAAAACAGAAAGCCGTTGTTGTTTTGCTTTGTGTGGCTCAACTGGGCTGTTTAGAATAAGAAGTGCTTATAACAGACAGTTGAGATGCCATTGCAGAGCAAGAAATATATTTGGCCATTTGATGGCAGTGTTAAATTGTGCATTGCAACATCTTTTAAAGGTTCAGGTTCTGCTCTTAGGACCATACTCATCTCCTGCACCTCTCCTTCTAGGGCTTTGGATTCACAGCTCAAACCTCCTTTTTTAGTATATAGATGTCATGGGGAAAAAAAAAACCTCAAAGGTAAAAACCTGTGAAGATTAGGCACAGTGTGGATTAATTTATCTGGGAGAATGTGTTGGAAGTATTGCTACTTAATGTTTGAAGACATCTTGATGTTTTGGATGACTTGAAGTCCCTGCTACCACTTTCTGGATCATCCTATCCGATAAAAAACCAACCCTTAAGTAACTTATAGTCAGAGAAGTCCTTATAAAAAACCCACACATCTAACATTACACATATCATCCTGTAGGGATAAGTCCAATAAGACAAGGAAGGTTTGCATTTCACTCTTGAACAGCTCCAAGGTACCAACATCCAAGACTCAGGACCAGTTATTAGATCTGAACACATCATGTCACATAAAATAGCATTCATTGACTTCTAGGCAGTGTCCAACTACATTTACAGATCTAACTCCCATCAGAACATCATTCAGTTCAGGGAATGGTTCAGCTGCATGTTTTAATTTGTGTTTCGTTGGTTTCTGCACATTTACAACAGGCAGCATTTTCTTTCAGATTTCTTAATTGCACAGAATTACTAGATTAATTGATGCAGGAAGAGGTTTACATACAGCCTGCAACATCTAAGAGAGAAGTTATCACATTCATTTACTTTGATTTCACCCTGCATGAGGACTCCAAGTCTTTTCCCAGCACGAAGGTGAGAAAAGCACATGCAGCAGCAGGGCCAAGGTTTACCCCATGCTTTTCTTCAGTCATAATTGATCCAAGCACCAAAATTATTCTACAAACACCCTGAAGGTTAGAGGGTACTCACTTCGAGAAATTTCCTCCAACATTCTCACCTGTAACTAAGTGGCATTAAATCCATTGGTTCTCATCTACAGAAAACCAGGAATTGCAAAGACAGGCCTCTCTGACTTTTCAGTCTGGACAATGAATGCAATGAACAAGAGCCTAATGAAGCAAAGATGTCACTGAAGTACAAGATTTTGAATTGACTAATTTCTGTCTGTGGTGGGTTGATCTCGGCTGGCTGCCAGACCCCCCTCCAGCCAATCTCTCACTCCTCCTTCCCCAGGAAAAAACAAGATTAAAAAAAAGCTCATGAGAATAAATAACGACAGGGAGATTAGCTATTAGTTACCATCAGGGCTAAACACACACAATTTAAAGAAAATTAGTTTCACTTACTGACAGTTAAAATAGAGTTGGACAGCAAAACAAGAAACAGAAGATACAAAACACTTCCCCCCATTTCTGTCTTTCCAAGCTCAATTCCACCCCCTCATTGCCATCTCCTCTCCCTCCCCAAGTGGTGCAGTGGCATTGGGATGAGGATGAGAACCCAGCAGTACCTCTCTGCAGCTCCTCAGGATTCTCTCGTGCTCCAGGGTGGGCTCCTCTCCATGGGACACAGCTCCCTCAGGATAAACCAGCTCCTTTGTGGGCTCCTCTCCATGGGACACAGCTCCTTCAGGATGAACCAGTTCCTTTGTGGGCTCCTCTCCATGGGACACAGCTCCCTCAGGATAAACCAGCTCCTTTGTGGGCTCCTCTCCATGGGACACAGCTCCCTCAGGGAGCACCTACCTGTGTCACAGAGCCCACCACAGCCCGTGAGAAAATCTCTGCTACAGCACCTGCTTCTTCTCAAGCCTTAGTGATTATGCTACCTTTTTTATTTTACTTTTTCAGCCTCCCCTCTCACACTAGAACTCAAGACTTTTGTCCCCTTTTAAAACAGGTTCCAGCATTCCTTCACAACCAGAATTCTGCCCCAGACACCCACCACAGGTGCAGCTCAGCAGCACAGACACCAACCAGAGCTTGGACTCCAAAAAAACTGCTGTGTGACCAGGATCCTTTGAAATAACCCAGGGCATTGTTAGCAATGATTGCACTCACCTGGCGATAATTAGAGCCGTCATTAAAGGACAGCCACAAGACACAGGTGGTGTGATTTTTCAGTTTAAACTCTTTCTTTGAGGGAAGAAAAGACCTGGAAGGTCCCAGTTCAGCTATCCCTGGCTGCACAGTGCTAATCTGTTAGTGAGGAGAAGATGGCTTGCTAACTCAGTGTGCCTAATATGTTATATTTATTGTCTTAAGCAACTACTCATTGTCCACTAACGTGAAACAAGGGTAGGAGGAATATAATAATAAGTTTCCTCATTTTGAGATTTTACTGAAATAAGTCTCTAAATCCATCATGTTTCTCAATATCACCTGAATATTTGCCTCTTTCTACTGTCCACCTTAAGGGACCTATAAAATCCAGCTGGAGTGATCTTTCTAGTTGATAGGTTGCCTTCAGTTCTAGAGCTTCCTCTTTTTCCTGGAGCATCAAACATAACCAGATAGGACCCTGACCTCAGGCAGTTGTGGTGAACATGGGAAGACACTGCAATCATATTAGCAGCCCCTAAATTATTCAGAGCACTTCCTGGTAAAACGGTGCTGCAGGACAGTGAAAGCAAAGAACAATTCCCAGCAGATAAGATTTTTTTTCCCTGTTGCTGTCTGTAATTATTTCTATCGGATAAGTTATTTGCTATGCAAGCTTACCTTCAAAAGCATGTTTGTTTAAAAGAGAAAGAGGAAGAAATCCTTTGTAGGGCCTGCACATGATTAAATGGCTTTAACAAAGCATAATGAATAATAATGACAAAGACCTGTCAGTTGGAATTTTAAGCATTTTGGCTTGTGAATTGGAAGAGCCAATGATATCAAGATGACTTCATGTAGCAAATAAGTGGGTATTTGCCAGTGCTGCCTATCAATGAATATCACAGATGAGCTGTTACTATATTTCTGCAAATAACATTTCTTCTGTAATTTTAATGTACTCACAGTACAGGGAAAAACAGAATGGAACTATTGTCTTTAGCAATATACTCTGCAGATCTCTGAGAGCTTGTTCAACCCAAGAAAATGATTGGGGTTTCTTTGGTTTCTCCTTTTTTAAAAGGGACCTTGGTCAAAAGTAGCCAGACAAAAGAACATGTGAGTCCCAGCACTGCTATAGGAAGGGTGACTCAAGGAGGGGTATCTGGGTCTCTTTCAGTGATGGCTGGTGATTATTATCATGTTCTATGACAATATTCAAAGCTCTATGCAGGAAGGCAAATATTTGCATAAAATCGCACAGAACGAAACAATTCTTAAATTCCCCATTGTATTATTATCAGTTATCTGGTAACAAGGACAAGATATAAGGTGGGCATTAAGCTAATCACTTTTTTAAACAATTGCATGGTCAACACTGCTTTCTGGAAAATGTCTTTTTACATGAAAACTTTGTTTCATTCCAGAAATGAATCTGGGGGGAACTGATTTTTTTCATCTTTATTTTACTTTTCTATATGCAGATGCCTAAGGTAATACAGCCCTTCTACAGATGTGGTTTAATTTTTCTCATTTCACTGACAGAGATAGGGCAATATAGGCGAAATGAATTTGAGAAGGAGTTTTCCAAGTTGCGATTACACCTTTCATCACTATCACCTTCGAAATTCAACTAAATAAGAAGTTATACAAATATTTAGATACACTACTGTAGCAGACAGGAGCTCAGGAAAGGACAATAAATGTCGTAAAACCTTAGTTTTCCATCCAGTTTTCCTTGACAAATATCCTTTTCTTCCACACAGCCTCTCTGTTCAGGAAGGCCCATGGAGAGGAATGGCCAGGCATCTATCACTTTATCACTGACGACATTTGTTAACAATGTCACCTTTCCTTTAAACCCAGAGTTTGCTCTAAGAAATCTATTTTTTTGACAATATACTGTGTGGCCAAGGCAATTTTTAACATCTATTACTCCTGTGTATTGTGTTTGAAATTGATAGTGCTGAATGTGTTACATTTCTACTATCAGATACTCATTGTGGGAGATAGAAATGCTGTGAAGGCCACTAACATCTCATTGAAGAAAAAGAACAGAAATCTGATGGCTTTCCATTGAGGGACAGCTGCTCAAAGGGAGGTTAAGTAAGCACAATATGTTGGATACTGCTTTTTCCCCACTGGAGAAATGTGTACCAAAGTACTTCAGAGCTCTCCATCAGATCAGTGTTCTGGTGTCAGTGCTGTAAACAATTTCAATAGGATGCTGGCTGGGAGAAGTGGAGAGAGAACAGAAAAGAAAAGGAGGAAAACAAAAGGCGGGGATCTTTTAAAGAAAGTGACAATTTTTCTTTTACAATAATGAACAAGCATACATATTCCTTTTGAATACAAATATTTAGCTCTGTATAGACAGCTTTCCATTAACAACAAAGAGCAGTGAAGCAACTGAATATGTGCCAAGATTCTGCCCTGTATTTTAATAAATTGGAGCAGATTCCCTGAAGTTAAGCAATAATCCTGTACCGACATAGTTTATTTTCTGATGTGGAAAATCAGCCCTACTTCAGCGTGTACATCAGTTGTTGCAGAAGCCGAATCAATCAGACAGTCAAGGTGGATCTGCCTGGATCTCCATCTAAAAGTGAACTGCCCAGAGCAGTCTGAAGTCATTGACTCAATAGCCTGGTTTTATTAACAAACGAGGGCTCCTCTCTTTGTAATCAGAGGACACTTGGCTGCCTGAGGACAGAGTGTCCTCCTGTGACTCCTTCATCTCCTGCCTCAGCCTGAAGCCCTTGGCAGGACCCCATTCTGCTGAACTTCTCCACAGAGAAACAGCCATCTCCTGTTCTTCCAGTCATTCTCTTTTCACAGGGAAAACATACAAACTGAGAACCAGCCAAGTGGAAATATCCTTCACACAGCCTGATTAATGTTTCTACAGGCTTCTTAGGAGATAAGTACTATTTTATTAAATTCTCACTCTACTAATATCAGAAGATTTTCTAAGTTAAGCACTGGTCCATGCAGCTGGGTATATTTACTGCACACTTCTAAATTTCCTTCTTTTCCAGAAATTATTTTAGCTTCTTAGGCTCTCTTTAATGTGAAAACTTTTTAAGACAGAAAAAGGGGGAGAAAAAATACTAAACTCCCTGAAATGTCACCTTAAATACCAGTCTCACTCCATGTTCTACCTTTGGGTTTCAGATCCCTCAGTAGGTAACGAGGTACCACTGTGTTATACAGCACTCAAACCTATGGGACAAGAAAAATAAACGTAGTACTCAAGTGTTGATTTTCATTTTCTCTTATCAACAGCTTTGTTCTAAGGTAAAAGTAAATGCCTTCTGAAATCTGGCTACTTAGCTCTGTTTCCCATTTGTGTTTCTAAGATATAAATAAAGCAGCTGAAAATGGATCCGAAATAGAATCTGAAAATGAATGGTGATGAGCATCCTGTGGTACAAAGTGAAACCTTGTTTCTTGTGAGTTCATAGGATGTCACAGACTTCCCCTGGATCACGGAGTGCAATGGATCTTTTCTTAAGACAGCTCTGACAGCTTCATGTAACTGAACTAATTCCAAGTGATGTTGATTTAATTCATTGAGATGAGAGTCTGATAACTGCCTTCAGTCTCCGTGTAGAAAACAACGTAGATTCCTGCTGCTCTACACAAATGTTAACAACAACATGCTGGAACACAAGTTCAACAAATCATTTAAGCATTTACTTTGGCCTGCCCCACTGCAGCAAAACACTTAAGCACATGCCTAAAGGTATAGACATGCTCAAGTGCCTTTCTGATTAATGATGAACTGGAGCCCAAGTGTCTAATTTCAAGGCAAACATTTTGTCGTATTGCTAGATTGGAAGAATTACTCATTCCAGGACTATCCAGGGAGATTAACATCACATTTCACTTCCCTTTCTCCATGAATGCTGCTGGTACACAGTGGATGAGCTGAGCCTAGGGGCTGGAGGACCTCTGAAATATTGACACACAATCAGACTTGCCAGCGAGTGATGTCCTGAGTTCCTCAAAAGGCAATCAGAATGACCCCCCCCCAAAATGAAGTTTTACAAACTGTTACTTCATCATTTGAATGAATGAATCCTAAAAATCAGTTTTCAGGAAATGGTAGGGAGGAAATTGTTAAAGTGCTTTAACATCCTGTCAAAATGTCACCTATGTGGCAGAACGACGTGTTCATTTTAAAAAGAGATAAATGCAGAAAAACACATGACAATCAGACCTGAGCTGAGCAAAAAACCCAACCAAACAACCCACTCAGAGAGAAAAAAACCCAACCAAACACCAACGAAAATGACAAGGGAATAAAAAAAGATAAAGCATTGTCTTTACTGTGAATCCTCATTTCAGTCTCCAGACAGTGAAAACAGCAAGGTCAATGTCTCAATTTAAAGAATGCAGCCCCCCCATTGCCAAGGTACCAGAGACAATGTCAGACTTAATTGACAGACTACTTCTAGTCAATGATTTCTCTGATTAGTGACCCACTGACAATACGACCAAATCAATGTGTTTATTCCAGACATTAGCCCTGGTGCTCTAAAAGAGTGAAAAACAGGAAAAAATTACAACATTAAGTAACTTGAATCCCCTGCATACCGATTGCACCTGTCATTCAGCTTGCTTATTTACAGGGTTTGAAAGGTTTAGTTGACAACAGAAGGGCTAATAAACAGAATCCAAGTCATGTTTAATTATATCAGTTTTATTATCTTAATTAATCAGTCCACTGCTCTGCACTCTAATATCATAATGTTGTCTTTTTTTATAACAGGCTACAAAAGATTTCTTTATTTCTCTTTACTTAATTTTTGGCCCGTATCTATTGTGGCATTCTTTTTGTTGATTTCACCCTCATAGACATGAGGCCAGTGTATTAAATCTTTGAAAAACTGCTGTATAGGTGGAGAACAAAAACACCCTGAAAGCTGAATGGAATAACAAAAAGACAGGAGAGTCTGTACTCTAATTAATTTTAGATGAAAAGGGAAAATTAGAAAAGACAATAAGGGATTTAAAGCCCAGAGGTATCTGGACAGGAACTTGGAAAAGACTGTGTAACTGTGGTATTGATGATAAAAGTCCACATACCAGTGCTTGATTACAACCAGAGATTATATTAAAAAAAATGTAAGTTATGACTTAATCTATGCCAAGAGTAGATAGATATGCAATATCCTCCTGATAGCTGATATGAATGTGAAAGGGGAAACTGGATAATACTGATTTAAATTTTAATTCACGTTTCAAATGCAAACTGTTTTAATTACATCTAATTGAAATGATTTATTGCCTTAAGTGGCAAGGAAAAAGAACTGCACAGAAATTCAACTTCTTAATCTTTGTGCTGCACGTTGTTCCTGTTCTCCATTTGTTTATTGTGTTGAAAGAGAAATGGTAGACATGTCTGTGCCATGCCTTTGCATATTTAGCTTTTTGAGCTGAGTTGAATTATAATATAAAGAGAGGATATAGTTTTCATAGTGGAGACCCAATTATGTGAAAAGGTGAAACATTTAAAGATGCACTGACAGTTTTCTTTAAAATAAACACAGCTTAAGTTCCCAAGCTAGCAGTAGGTGTGTAAGCTGAAAATATGTACAGCTCAAAAGATATTCTGCAAATAAAGTTTCCTTATTTAACTGACAAAACTTCGTTTTGGCATGGATTATTTTTGTGGCTGTAGGAAGTGCTGTTGCCACCACCCAAGGATTCTTCTTGTATTTCATAATTTCACCCTTGAAGACGGGACCTATGGATCCACCATCGCAGAGCGGTGCCTGCCCCAATTACAAGTGTCTCCTCATTTCTCTGGGCAAACAAAACTCGGCGTTTTTGTGACAGCCTCAATGGGCAGAGAGAGTGGGATACTCTGGGTAAGGCAGTGAGCTGGTTTGGGCCAAATTCAGGGAAATGTCCCAAAGGAACGTCTCCTCAAAGGAAGGCAGGTTATAGCCGCTCCTCCCCCACCCAGGTTCGGGAAAGAAATATTCCTCGGAGGAATGTGAAAGAGAGAATAAAACTATTTATTTAACAAACACACAGGAAAAGAATAATAATGCTAAATAATGAAATCTCTCGCTGTGGAGAGAAAACCTGAAAGATTTGAGAGTCCTTCTGTGAGTGTGGTCTCTGTCCTCCTCGGAGCTGGGTCGGCGTGGGGCTCCCCTCCAGGCCGGGGGAAGGTCCCTGGTGAGGTTCTGATGTTCTGATGTTCTGAACCAGTCCAGAAGAGAAGAAAAAAAGAACCCAAAGTCCCAGAAAAACAAGGTTTAACTCTCCGTCTCTCCCTGAAGAAACGGAGCCGAAGAAGCTGGCTGGAAAGCAGGAAGGGTGCTTCCTCCACACTTCTCCCCACAGCAGAGAGACGCAGAGGAGTGGTGACCTTGGAGCACAGACTGCTTTGAAAAAGTTCATCTGGCCTTTTTTTTCTTTCTCTTCCCTCTCTTGGGCTCAGTTTAAAGGCACAGAAAGGCACAGGAATCATATCCGGGCATAGAGCGATGATGGGGGATACACATCATAAAGTCACCCCAAGACAGGCAGCCTCTAGGTCAGTGGCTAGGGCTGACTGAGGTGACAGCTATAGCAGGAGGACAAACAAACAAAATCCCTGTTTCCCCTTCCCCAGGAGGAGTCTTTGTGCAATCGTGCAGTTGCAGGGCTTTTGGGGAATGCAGAAGTTCTTTCAGAATACTCAGTATTCAGAAGTCACAGAAGGCACCTCTGGAGGTCAAATCTACCAACCACCAGCTCAAAGCTGGGCCTCATGGAATTGCTGTTGTGAGTGGCAAACAATCACTTTACTGAAAAGCTGTATCAGCCTCTGGTGGTCCATCACAGTGGCATCAAGTCTTTGTGTCCAAGTCAAGGGGAGATGCTGCTCCAAAGGAGCATTCCCAGCTCTCCAAATCCAAGCAAGTCTGCCCCACTGCCCTCCCCATAACATCTCCTGGCTGGCTTGAGGGAAGGTGACAGCCTGGCCTCCAGGGCCTGGAGGGATTTTTTCTGGTCTTCAAAGGGTACTTGCCCTACAAAACACATTTCAAAGGCAAAAGTTGGCTAAATATATTGAGCATTGAACTTTATTCTATATGCCTCTTTACTGTCTATCTGCCTATAAAGCAAAAAATATGGATTATTTCTGTAAGAATATCAATTGACTTTGGTGTCGATGAATTTGCTGATTGAAATGTGCTTCAGGAAAGGTACTAAAAATATATTAAAACTCCATTGAAATACATAGCTTTTTTGCATGCTTTTAATTTTCTGTAAGAGGGATAATTCCTTGTTTGACTGGCTCAATAAAAAGCTAAAGAAGAATTATTTTCTAGTACAATCTCTAAGACTTTTCTGAAAGGAATGGAGGTGAAAAAGCAGTTGTGGTAGTTTTGTTTATGGTATGCAATTGACCCGAGGGAAAAGAGCCTGCCAGAAACCTCTCACGAGGACTAACTATCCATATAAATCCCCGTGTTTGAGTTGATGCTTGCAGACAAGCAAAGGCTAATGTAAAGTTCTGAAGACCAAATTAAGACAAGGTTTTTCTAGGTTTCTTCGAAGAGCAAAGCGTTTTGGACTATCTTTTGGTTCCTGTAACTCAAGTCTCCTTGACAGCCTATTATTTGTTCAGTCATTACATTCTCTTGATTCTTTCTGACAAAGTTATCAAACACCCCACTGGGACCACAGCCAAAAAACCATTCACCTTTATTCAAAGGGCCAAATCCTGACAAAGAAAGCACAGCTGGAGTAAATGCACTGTTTGGTCAGAAAATAGAGCTAAATGGAGATTTCTGCTGCACCTTGTCCCTGCTGGTGCAAATCCAAGCCAAGGGAACTACAGGATATAGGGAGAAATAAAATATACAGCTCAGCAGTGCAGGTTTCTCCCCACACTAAAATTCCTGTACAAATAGCCACAGTAGAGCTCAGATTCATTATACAGAGGTGTGCTTTTATTTTCCTTTTAGTAGCTCTCTATTGTCTATTCCTCCATCCATAAGGAAGGTGGTATTTCTTTGTTTTTATCTTGTTCACAGCTGCAATGGGAACAATTCATCCTTGTTCAACAGTGGATGCAGTATTTTCAGTCGTAGCACCTTTTTTTTTAAATACTTACTACTGGTTAGTAGTATTTCGATAAGCTTATTGCTTATCAAGTAAGCATTTTGATATGCTTATTGCTTTTTTTTTAATTGTAATTATTGCTCAGCTTCTCACAGTTTTTATTTTAATGATCTCGGGCCCATTCTTTCTCATGTCCAAAGTGCTGAGTTCCCAGCCACCCTTCATTCTGTGCTATAGTCAGACCTGGTGTATCAAAACAGATATCCCCAGTGTGCATCCTCTTATCAGTTTCTGAAGAATTCAGAGTGAGTCCTTGAGATGAATGTGGTGACCTTTGCTATCCATCCCACAGCTGGACTTAATGATTATAGGTGCATTGCCACTCCACTGGTGTCAGCAGTGGGTACACAAACACATTGAGTACCACCCCAAACACAGCATAACCTGTGCTGTGAGTCCATCTTCCTTTGAGCAGAAAGTCTCCCTCTTTGCTGCAGCACACTTGGACTTAATCGTGCAGTCCAGTCATTCCATAGCTGGTCTACTGTTGCACTTGAGCACGAAAGAATCACGCAGACTCAAGCACTCAGGATAGGACCACCAGGCAGGAAAAAGCCCCTGCCCTTCTTTATTCAGTCATTTTTATATATTTCTAAAGACAACCGTGGATTGGAAGATGAGGTTACCACCTCTCCAATTCCACAGGACACTGACACAGTCTATCACCTTTCTCTGCCTTAGGAGAAAGGAATTCAAAACAATACAGGAATTCAAAACAGTATAGGCCGGTTAGGAAAACAAGGACTATGTTTATAGAAAAATGCATGAGAAATTCTATCACAGAAATAAAAACATCGAAACACTGCAGAACCCAGGGCGACAGTCTACAACTGGTTTATTTATCTATATGCATGTATAATTGCATCGATATGTTTGTACACATATGCAAACACACATCTCACAGACCAAGGAACAACTGAAGATGGTGAGGCCCTTAAGAGGCAACTGCTGAGAGTGAAGGAGGTGAGAGAAGAAAGAAAATGAATTTATTTAATTTTACTGGAACATTTGGATCCTTGTTTTACAAGGTCCCATAATAACATGGAAACATTCTCTTTTACTCACACAAAAGTGATAGTTTTGGTCAGTGCAACTTCCAAGCTTTTCACCACTGAGACAGAACTCTAAACCTGTCGCTTCCCTTTTCACAGGGTAAAATTCCTCTGCTGTGCATTTCAAGAAATATGATTCACCTTGTAAAAGGCAACAATCTGTCAGCTCTGGGTTCAGGTACCTGCTTATCTCAACTGCTAGTGATTTTCTCCAAGTACAGGAGTGCAGGCAGATAAGGAGGAGTGTCAGCACACTGCAAATACACCATCATCTTCTGCTGAGACAGACAAACTAGGAACACATGCTCTTTTAACCTGAAGCCAGCATTACATTGGCCATTAGGAAGATGGGCTTTTAAATTGAAGGACTGCTGTTGGTTACTGATTACTTTGTGAACAAGACTATTTAATGGACTCTAATTTCCTGTAACTAATTCATTCTTTGGGATCTAGAAGTAATTTTGGAACAATGTAACAGGTGATGCTAATAATTATCTCTCTCTATAAAATCTAAATCTCTAAATCAAGATATATATTTTTCCTCTTTTTGTCTTTCCTGACACTCAATCCCTAAAGTACTTCACAAAATAAGGTAGCACGGTTACAGAAATAAAGTAGCAGGAGATGGAGATAAATTGAAATGCGGAATAAATAATTGATGAAATGTGTATTTTTCTTCCTGTGCATTGGAACAGGCTGCCCAGGGAGGTGGTGTAGTCACCATCTCTGAAGGTATTTAAAAGACATGTAGATGTGGCCCTTAGGGACACAATTTAGTGGTGGATTTAGCAGTGCTGGATAAACAGTTGGACTCGATGATCTTCGAGGTCTCTTCCAACCCAAACAAATTCTCTGATTCTGTGTTCCAAAACACAAAGGTGTTCCACAAAGGTGCTGTCAAACATTGCACCTTTGTCAATGAAGTTGCTTTATCCACGCTTGGATTTAAGACAGGAGGTGCAGTCCAGCTCAGAGCACAGGAGATCGCTCAGACTTTGACAGCTTTTGCTTCTTTGCGTATCAGGTGGGGTTCTCCGTTTAGTAAGAAGCAACAGAAGTGAGATGTGGGTGTTGTAGCTGAAGGAAAAGCCAGCCCACAGGACTTTGTACAGCCAGGACACAGAGCAGGCAGGAAGGCCACCCCTCTTTACCTGTATTGCTTTAAAACTGCACAGTGCAGATTAATGTACAAAGCTTTTCCTGCACCTAGGATTTGGTCTTTGTATCTGATACAGAAACCTTTCCTTGCATCCAATAAATTCCTGCTCCTTTGCAGCTGTTCATCAGCTGAACCCTGGTGGGGATCTGTACAGAGGTGAAATGATATGTTCAGGCAAGTGCAAGGTTCTGGCTGCTGCTGGTAAATCTCACCTTGAATCAAGCTAAGCCATTTCTCAAGGCCTTTTCTTTGCCTTTCCACAAGTGAAGAGTTTCAGCCAGGAGTTCAGTAGCAAAATAAGAACACGAAACCACCAAAAGCAGGAGTGCAAAAAAAAAAAACCCATTGGCCGTTTATGATTCTTTTTTCCACGTCCCCCTTTCTGGCACTCTGCTCTGTTTATGTTGATGCCTCCTGCAGCCACCTAGAAACAGAGACTAGACAAGAGGAAGGGAATAAAGACAGGTATTTATTTGAAGGGCCTTCAAGGTACACCCTGGGGGAGCCAGAGGCTGCTTCCAAAATTGGACCCCAAGATGGACCCCAGGTCACGAGTTCTTCACACTTTGATAGGTTTGGACCATTTGCATATCAGGGTTAATTCTCCAATTAAAGCCCCAGTTTAGCGATGTAACGCCCCTCAGCTTGCCCCCCTTAGAATCTTAAGTTTACACATTTTGGGCCTAAAAACAGCCTGGTTGTCCTTGAAGGCAAAGCCTGGAGAGGCTTTGTTATGTCTGCCCAGTACGAGAGAGCAGGAATTACAGGCTACAAGGAACTTCAGAGTTACACTCTAAGCAGTACAGGATTTGAAAATAGAAAAGTTAAAACCTAAGGCATCAATGTGCTAGGCAGCAAAATGCTCTACTCGTCTCTGTATAAAATCAGCTGTTTCATGTTCTCTAGGCCAATTCATATATCTTTATTGATTGTATCTGTGGCTCTTTAACAATGACACTATTTGCAGAAATCAACGTGGAACATGTGGAAACAGCAGTAATCTTTTTAAGTAAAGTAATTCCAAAGAAAAAGGCATGTGCTGTTCCATTTATTGAAAATTTATTTTTAATGCACCTCAATGGTATTTGTTTGAATTAGACTGATGTGGCAAAAATCTAGGCAAAATATGAAATGTGATAACTATTATAGTCCTTATTAATATTTCATATTTTAATGTGTAGCTACAGTAACAAATAAAAGTATTATTCTCTCATTCAGATCTCACAGCTTGTATTATTTTTACGAAAACCAGATTCTCATTATATTTGCTGGTTTTAATCAGTAATGTGATTTCCTTCTCTGTGCCAGGCAGTTTGTGAAAAATGAGGTGTTTCCTGAACAACTCTCAGTTATAATGTTTTAGAATCAAAACTCCTTACCTTAATTTCATAGAGAATGATCACTCAAACTTATTCCCAGAAACACTCTGGCAAAAATCTGTCTTTTTTTGATCTTGGATGTGTATTGTCCCAACTAAAAACTGTTGGATTTGTGCAGTTCAAAGCAGAAGCAAAGGAAAACAATTTTTATAAGGATTTTGAAAGGTATTAATGAAATGTAAGATGGTTGTTTTATTTTTTATGTTTATGTTTTGGGTTTTTTTTTTTTTCAAAAATTATTTTTCCTTTCCTACACTACTTTCAAAATCAGAAAAACTTGAAGCCAGCTAAAAGAACTTACGCTGTGAAGGAGAGGAACCTCCACAAAGGACATTTGTGAACAGCGACAACAGAAGGAGGATGTGTGTGAGTGGCACACAATCTTTACTGGATATGGAAGCAAATATTTCTATTTTCCGTATGCTTCCATATTTTCTATTTTTGCAGAAACCACAAATAAAAGAGATCAGATGTAGCTTGGATAGCAACGAAGGACTCAGCATCATGAGGGCCATAGGTTATAAACAGCTCAGACACCATTACCACCTCCACAAATAGGACATAAGATGTGTTCAGATGACATTTTCTGCAAATCAGTACTTTTAACAACTACTCCATAGTAATTTAAGATTATCATATTATTGCATGGAATAAAACCAGGTAAAATAATCACTCTGAAGATTAAACAGGTGGAATGCAATTTCAAGTTAGTTTTTCCTCTTCACTGGATATTGCTACTCCTGTTATATTTGCTTCTGGCAGATGTAAAGTAGCTCACCTGAAAAACCACTGTATTTCCAAGAGAGCTCTGAATGCACCAAGTACTCTTGAAAATATAAGCTTAATTGTGGATTTTATGCATTCAGAAATTTAGTGGTGACCAGCTCTGAGACAGTACCTTCTGCCAGTAATGAAGAGAATAATACAGATTGTATTTTTAAGTGGGAAAGCAGTGTGCATATGCAACTTTCTCAAAGTACAGAATCAGTATTTGCCAACTGTTTTGTTTCAGATGTTAGATATTTCTTAGGGACAGCATAAAAAACTTGGTAATAGATGATCACTTTAGTGACTACTGGGAAATGAAAGCATTTTATGGCAACTGCTTTAGCTGCTGCAATACACTTTAATCTCCGACCTGAAATACAGCTGGTACTTCAGAGCAAACAAAAGAGCCTTACAGAGGACCAAGGATCAAATTTCTTGCTGTTCTGCATCTTGTATCATCATTTACCATTGTGAAAAGAGTAATAAATCATCTGCTTTTCAGACCTGATTGTACTGTGTACCCACTTTACAAAAGGATGAAGGATGACACAGGTAGGAAGACAATGGGGAATATGCCCACAGGGATTTATGTCTGCACTGTTAGGCAGTTTGGGTTTTGAGCTCTCATGTTTTTCCCTTTGGACAGAATGATATTTAGGGAAGACACTTTATGCACGTGTAAGAGAAACCAATACATTATTGAACAAATCTGTGTTGCCATGTGCTGATTCTTGCTCACAAAAATAGGCTGTATACTGAGAAACTAAATAATTCAGGATGGCTATCCTGTTCCCATATACATGTATTGTAAACAAAATGGGAAAACTGTTTGCTGCCCTTGTCAGTAAAAATCAGCAAATGAGATTTTCAGTGATGTATGGAGGCAACGTGGCAGAAAACTGAGAGTTATGAACACTGAAGTAACAAAGTTTTACAATGTATATCGTATGATATTCAGTAGATTAATAGATAAGTAATACTACTGACACTACTGGACTCTTATTCTGGATTTTCCAAAAGTGCTATATGTGAATGTATACCTTAAGTGTCCATGGGAGAAGAAAAATCTCTATTAGGTGTACCATTTTGGGTTTTTATAACAAATGACAGAATATTCAAACTCTCAATATTGCCTATATGTTAGCTGCTAGAAACCCAGACTGCCATTTCAGATGCAGCAAATTTAGGTTATTAAATGTCATCCCTGCACAGGTACAGACAACAAAAAATATGACACAAACCAAACAGAAATAAAATATGACAGACATAGAAGTGTCAAACCAGATTTGTGCAGTCTATTGGTAATCTGGTTTGAGGCGTAGATTGCAAGACACCAGCATTTAAATCTGTTCTATATTTCAGGGTGTTGTGGTTCACAATATTTATGTTTGAACACATTCACTGCCTTTGTACCCCAAGGGAACTTCTAGTTCCTAGGAGAGGAGCCAAATTTCTAAAACCCTGCTCAGAGATTCTAATGGCAGAGCTGGTTGGCCCTCATGCTCTAGGAGAAGTGAATTTTTTTAGGCAGAGAAAATGTTTTCATTGTTGGATGAAGAGGTGATGTTTCCAGTACTTCTAAGGGAAGAAGAGGAGCAGAACCAGCAAAATTTATAACACCAAGAGAGATGTATGTTGATGCTATTGCATCATGTTCTTCTGGAAGCTATATTTTGGTATGGAGAATTTAAAGGCTTCTAAATGAACATAAATATTGCTAAATATGATAAAGAATTCAAATATATGTTTACAATAAAAAGTAAGCCAGCATAATTTGATAAGTGAAAGAATGTGAATCAGTTCCTGATTTTTAAAAATTTTATCTTCAAAAAATGTTCTCTTAAATCTTATTTTAAAAATACTCAGTTCTTTCTCCCTACAAATTAAGGCAATTTAGACTTTTGAGAGGGCTGATTCAGCTTTCCTCCCCATAGCCACTATTTCCATCCTATGCTGCAGTGAGGATTATTAAACAGAATGGGAAGCAAACTTCAAGGGAAGATTCAAATGTGGTTAATGTTGCCATTCTCAAGACACTGAGGAAGCATTCAAGCTGTAGTTTGCTTAAATGAAACAATTTGGTCAGAATATTTGAACTACATCACCTCTTTATCATGCTCAGTGGCTGGAATATTCACAGAGAATATCTCCTTAATCATTTGCTCCAAGATAACAAGTATTCCACTTGGCAGTGTAAAACAGAAATAAAATAAACCCTGAAACAGGTGATTTTGAGGTCACAATTGTCAAACTGAAAAACGTCTGACATATTTGTTGGGTAACAGGAATGAGGGAAAGAGGGTACAGATCTCTTCTGCAAGGCAGAAAAGATAATGAATAGTGAAGGATTGTGATGATTGTCACTCAAATAGTTTTCAGTAATGAGATTCAGCCTGTGTGTTCCTAGCAACAGATGCTCTCAAAGCCCCTGTCACAAATGACCTTTAAGCACAGTATTTGTTGCAAAGAACCACAATATTAACTGCCTCTTCACACTTTCAGTTATCCCACATAATGCTCATGTTCTGCAGAACAATGAGATTTCAGGTTTTATTTCTTCAAATCTTCCCCTCTCGTTTCCCCCTCCAGGGAATGTGAGGAAATAAACAGGCTGGAGCATGAGAAAAGGTTTGCTGCTATAGTGGAGTACAAGCACTAATGTTTGTTTGTCCCATTATCTGGAGGAAAAAAGTCTGTGCAAAACACGGGCAGCTCTGTAGCAGGTTGAAAGATTTTTTTTTGCCATTAGCATCATTCAGCCATTTAAGCAGGAGCAAAAAGGGTTCCTCTTTAACCCTCCTAGCTAAAAATTCTTTCCTGCTGCAACAATGGGTGAAAAACAAAATAAATATACTAGAAAACTTATTTTTCTCTGCCAGACAACTGCCTAGAAATTCGAGATGATTAACACAGCAACAAAGAAAAGCTCTTTCTGCTCGTCCTTTCGCTACCCATCTACTTTCTTCCTTTTCAAATGGAGTAAGGTGTTAGAGAACAAGAAGTTACATCAAATTCAAAGCCTGGTCTGGAGTTTCTGGCCCCCACAAACACTAATACAGGATAGAATGGGGCCCAAACACTCTTAATTTTCTGACTTAATATCATTTTATGTATATCTGACTTGATATCATTTTTTAACATAGCTATAGTTTAGTATAAACTATACAATTTTCTTTTTTTTTCATCTAAGAAAACTGCCCCATAAAATACAAGCAAATTTTAGAATTCTTTCCACCCTCTTTCCAACACTTCTTCTCCTTCCTTCATGTACACTGAAGAGTACCAGGAACTCCT
Organism: Falcunculus frontatus; assembly: GCA_013398115.1. NCBI lineage: Eukaryota > Metazoa > Chordata > Aves > Passeriformes > Falcunculus > Falcunculus frontatus. The sequence continues at coordinate 250,880 of VZRV01006490.1, forward strand.
GTGGATTTGTCTGGAATTAACTGCATATATCATATCACAGACACAGTTTCTGCACTGGATGAATCCTTCTAGCTGGGAGTACTACCATTTTTAAGTGCATTTGTTTATTCTGAGGAGTCACCATCGTGTGTAGTCATACTCTGTTCCCAGAGCTAGTACTCCATAAATGACACAACTCTAATTGGACAAATGTGTTGTGCATCAAAATGAAAATAGTATCACTATCAGGAAAACAATGAAAGGACAGACAGCTGAACGAAAAGAAAACCTCCCAACAACCCTTTTTAATGTCTCCACCTGGTTTTGTCTGGGTGGTGGCCAAATGGAACAATGGAACAAGCTTTATGATTTATTAGTTTGAATTCTCGGATAGGGGCTGTAGAAGTAAAAGCAATATTTATTAATGTTTGCAAAGAGTGTAATTTAATATTGATTCTTCTTTCTCAACCTTGTTTAGCTACTGGCATGTGAAGACTATGAAAATGTAAGAAATATTTATAATATTTATTACTTCAACATCCACAGTTGCAGCATTCTTTCGGCATATATAACCTACTGAATTAATTCTTTCTTCTCTTTGGTTGGTAATTGGAATTTATGTTCTTGCTGTGAAACCTCACATATTCTCATTTTATCTGCAACAACTCAGATTAATACTACAGAACCTCAGATACTCTGTGCAAAGATCCATGCTTGACAAATTAATCAAGACAAGAGTTTCCTATTATTAGTGTTCTGTATTTTGAACAGGTGTTAGCTAAACTTTTTCCCTTTTTTTTTTCTTTTCCCCTCTGATTTTTGCTCTGAAGCCCTGAGCCTATGGTAGAGCCCTTCTTTGCACCAGGAAGGGCCTCCTGGATTTATGTTCTTGAGTTTCCCCTTTACATATCATTAATCAGCTTATTGCTTCCTCTGAACTTTTGGGTATTAATAAATTGAAGGGAGTTTTGTAGCTATGGGAACAGTGGAAGGAATAGAAAATATATTTAATGGAAGGAATCAAGGTATTCAAGCAGTTTTGTTAATCAAAGAGCCTGTTATGGAAGTATGGTCACGACAGTGAGGATAACTAACCAGAATGTGATTTATCATAGACAGCATTGGATTTTCCCTCAATGTTCATTTTAAAAATTGTTTTTCATAGAGCTCTTTACCTGAAAGAAAGAAAACATAATTTGGGGCAGTTCCATGCCCCGTGTGATAAGGGATCACCACAACTGTGTTACATTATCTGCCTTTTATACATTATGAATCACCATAATGCTTGAATACTTTATTTGCCTTGTGGTCTGGGAATTGACAGGATGTGCACATTTGCCCTTGGGTTTGTTATTTCATACTCTTGCCTGCCATTTGCACGTATATTTTCATTTCATTTGCTCCCGTCAGTTCCTTACACAGGAAACCAGTCTGTTTGAAGGAATGCAGAATGGTGGCCTGGCCAACTGCAGAGTGAACTGTGTCGTGATACCAGTTTAATAATGCATGACTGAATCCCCACAAGCCATAACTCATTGCTAGCACTATTTATTTCTTTATCACGTGTCAGTTCCCTTTCCTGTCAGGATATCGAATGGCTGCAAAGTGCAGCGTGCCGTTTTCCTTATCTTTGAGCTAAATGTGCCATTATATCACATTTTAGGCTTTTAAGATTGCATAATGAAGCACACATAAAATCTAAAGTGATCCTGAGTGGTGTATCCATGATGGAACATGCTCCAGAGCTCTACAGCACCAGGACTGAGCGTTGCACCGTGGCTGGATGTGCTCGGTGGGAAGACACACGACTTCAATCATTCAGTCATCAGAAGAGCAGATGCTCTGCTCTTGGTTTACTATGGGATTTCAGGGAGATTTATATACATCCAGAAACAGCTAGAGTTCAAGGAACTTAATTGGGCCGAGATAGAGTCTATGCAACTCCGGGATTCACGGCGAGAAAATGTTTTCTAGCTTAAGCCACTGTGTGTGCTTGCTCTAAAAGGTTTGGGCTTAGCCTTTGAGTTCTTACAGCGTGAGGAGGTTAATCTCTTTCTCTTACAGTATTCTTCCTTAAATGGGAGATGCCACACTGAAGATGTGGCATATTTTAATCTTGCTGCTCTTTTGGATTTCAGCATCAGATCTGAAACTCTAAATTTGTTAATCAGAATGGCTCATGTGGCATTAGTATAGCTATAAAAAAACTATTTTTCTTCTTTTGTGAAGCAAGTGGAGTAAGAAATGGATTCACTAAGATGCCTTCCAGAAACATGTATTTGAGCTGCCAGCTTCATATGCTATTTTTTGATATTTTGCTTTTCAGCTAACAATGGCATATCTGTTATATCATTATTCTTAAAATAAACAATCTAATAATAAGTGTTCCTCCACAGTATGCCACCAAACAGATGCTTGAAAGAACAGCAGCAATTCAAATAAAAACAAAACAGAAAGCCTAAAAGGTCACATCACTTTTGGATATTTTAGGTGTCAAAATTCAACTGAGCATAAATATTAAAATTTAAATGTGTCAGTTGTTAAAAAAACTTCTAGAACTTGCAAAAATATCTCAGTCACTCAAACATTTCTGTGTGTGCATCAAAAAAATACACTGAAAATTATTATTACACTTAAAATGAATTTCATCTAAGGTATACAGACTCATTCTGGCAGAAAAAAAAAAAAAATCCAACAGTGATTAAAAATAAAATCTCATTTAAAAAGTGTCTTTTTTAAGTATATAGGTCTTTAGAAATCCCAAAGCTGCAACTGTGCAGCATACAGCTACCTGCAGGCACTGCAGCAAACACGGGGCTCCAGCTCTGGTTTGGGCCTTCACTGGAATTTCCTATGGAATATTTACATCTCCTGCACTCTCCCCTCTGTACCCACAGATCTGCTTTTGCCTTGTGACCCACCCTAAACCAACACCTCCTTTCTCTTTTGGCTGTGCTGACCTCTCAGAAGGATTAATTAACTAAGGAGCAGCTGCAGAGCAGAGCAGGGCAGTGATTTCACTGCCTCAGGTAGGGTCACCCCTCGGATGTTGGCTTTATGATGTAGTTAATAAAATATTGAAACACCTCATTTTTATGCCCACAGGGAGCACGGCTGTAACCACAGGCATAAAGTGTTAGTTGGACAGCCCAGAGCAGAGACAGATGAGGGGGTCCATGCACAGGTTGTCTTTCCCAGATGTGCTCCAGAGGCAGAGACTGATGCCTCAGACTGAGCATCTGGTCAGTGTTCAAGGTGGGAACAACCCAATGATCTGCCACGCAAGACCACTGCTGCTGGGGACATTGCACTGAGTTCTTGATTCTGTTTTTTTCACGCACATCAAAATACCCTGATTGTTTCTCCCCATTAGTCCTAACATGTTGAAATGCATCTACATCACAGTGGAATTAGTCTTCATTCACTTTCTTAGATTTTTGTTTCTTGCTTGGAAATATAAACCACTTAGTCTCAAGTTAGCAGAGGCTTGCAGTGTCCTGATAAAATGAACCTCGGAAAATATAAAAGCACAGGGGCAGTTGGGATATCAGAATTGCTAGGTTTCCAGCTGGAAAAAACACAGTCACAGATTTCTGAAGAGAGGGCAAATTTAAATGACAGCAGACTCTCTCAAGCCACCAAGCTCATTTTCAACTTCTTTCCTCTTACGAAGGATTACACGGGCACAGGATCACAAAGTAAACCCAGAGATCAGAGGCAGGAGCAGCTGGATCTCCCTGTTGCACTGACTGGGAATTTGCTGCAGCCTCTGCCCTGAGCTGTGCAGGGTGGGGAGCTCCGAGCACCGAAATTGTGGCTTTAATGTACATGGATATAATCGCACGTCTTTTACACGAGTACCATTTGAGCTAACCCATTAGCCTTGCCTAAATTAGCCTGGCTGTTTATAAGATATTAAATGCACTACAAAGCCTAACATGTTTGTTATGCTCTATAATCAGAGCACCTGTTTAAAAGCCCAGTGCAGCTGTACTTCCAGCAGATTACAGGCCATTAGGCAAGTTAGCAGCACCTTATTTTTATAACCTAATCTCTCTTCCTCTTTCACATTTGAGTTTTAGAATCATAAAAATGAGATTCTTCCCCCTCCACACACTTTCCCCAACTCCTTTAGTGATTGAGATGAGGAGAGTAATATTAATATTTATACAATGCTCAGATCTAACTTCCTGTTGCTATGGTAAAATATTGTCATAAAATATTTCATTAACTTTTAATCCTATTTAACACCATTTTCCCCTCCATACTGAAACTGGATACTCATGGGACATAATTTTGATGAGAGATAGAATCACAGAATCGCAGAATCATAGAATTGGTTAGGTTGAAAAAGACCTTTAAGTTCATCAAGTCCAACCATTAACCCAGCACTGCCAAACCCACCTCTAAACCACGTCCCCAGGTGCCACATTTACACATTTAGCCCCAGGGATGGTGACTCCACAACCGCCCTGGGCACTCTTTCCAGTCTTTCTTCACCACCATTTCACTGAAGAAATTTTTCCTAATATCTAACTAAACCTCCCCTGGCACAACTCGAGGCTGTTTCCTGTCATCCCATCACTTGTTACTTGGGAAAAGAGACAGACCCCCACCAGGCTGCAGCCTCCTTTCAGGGAGTTGTAGAGAGTGATAAGTTCTCCCCTGAGTCTCCTTTTCTCCAGCCTAAACACCCCCAGCTCCCTCAGCCCCTCCTCATCAGACTCGTGCTCCAGACCCTTCATCAACTTTGTTTCCCTTCTTTGGACATCCTTCGGCACCTCGAAGACTTTCCTGAAGTGAGGAGCCCAAAACCAAACACGGAGATTCTAAAATATTTGTGGTTTTGTTTGAATTATTAGAAAAGAGACCTTGGATTGGATGGAGTTTTCAAAATGTATGTTTAGAGTGCTGTTCTGGCATGCATCAGGCAGTGCATCAGCTGTTGGAAGGATCACAGGAGAGATCTGCACTCCCCTGTGGAGGCAGCAGGAGGGCAAAGGTGGCATCCTGATGTCTCTGAGGTGCCTCAATCTGCTGCTTCCCAAGGACCAGGCCCTCACTCCAGCTGCTTATTCTTCTCAAGAGCTTTAAAAAGACAGTATTTCATATAGAGAGTTGCTATAACCTTCGCTTAATCCCATTTAGTACTTTCCTTATACATGAACAAAAGTTTATATCAAATAAAATAATTTAAGATAGTTAAAATTGATGATAAAGCTATTTATCTCCAGCTCAGTACGGCCAACGAGAGAACAAAAAACACACATCAACCTAACTGACATGGAATAAGACTGTGATGCACACATTGCCATGTCACTGAAACACCTTCTCCAGCCCCAGAGATTGCTTTTTAAAAGATTTATATAAATTACAGCAGCAGTGGCAGGTTAAGATCCAGAGTTGCAATCCATTTGTACAACTGATGCAAGCAATTTTAATGTCCTGGCAGGGAGTAGTCTTCGTGGAGGAAAATACAATCAGTCACAGAACACCACAGCCCGAGTTGCAAATAATGTCACTCTAAGCACTGTACAGGCCCAGTCAGGGCTGTTTGTGTGACCCCCCTCAGGCACAGGGGTCAGGATGGGGCAGGTTAAATATCTCTGTTTTCTCCAGCCAAGAGCCCTGTGTGCAGCTGGGCTCTCTCCTGCAAAAACTCTCTGGGTAAATGCACGCAGCTGCAGACAGAAACCAACTCTATAATGCATCAAAAAGAAACACCTTTCAGTCAGTGATTCTTTTTTAAAGTATGTGTCTACACTTTAATTCCCTGAATAACTCCCTGAAAGTCTGAAGAGCCGACCAAATCAGACATCAGTGTGATCATTTATGCTGCTTTGATTAGGAGTTATGTATTATTTCCCAGCAACTGAGCTCAAAGACAATCTCCAAATCACCAGAATACTCTCACTTTCTTTCAGAAATCTGGTGATCTGGGTCAAGGTTTATGACTAATTACACCATCACTAACATTTTCAGTTTGTTTCATTGTATTTCCTTCTATTTTAAAAAGACAAAACCAAACTAGATTCAATATTCTGTTTTCTTTAAAGGCCTGAAAGTGTTACAGTGATATCTTCAGGCCTTTCTCAGGTCTAATTATTCCTGCACATTCATTGCAATGTTGATCTTTGAAGCCAGACATCCAGACAAGGAAAAACGGTGTTAGAAATCACACTTTGGGTTACAGACCACGAGCGTTTGAAGGCACAAAGACCAATCCCTCTTCAGTATGTGCCAGGATGACAACTGAATAGACTTCCCTGTTTTAATTCAGTGATTATCTGCATGAACACAGATGTCTAGTGATCTGTTGATACATGGCTATCCACTACAGTAAGTTTCAGTCCTTGCTCCTGGAATTGGGTACATTGTCCTTTTCATGCTAGTGATGGAGGTTTAAATTCTGGTTTGATGGAAAAGAGTAGTTATGAGAGTCATCAATTCTTTAACCTTGCAGCAATTTCCCCAGAGAACTTAGGAGAGAGTATACTTTTAATTCCTTCTTTACTGTTTTGAGGAAGACACATGTAAATAAACCCCTTAATTATCTCTGTTGCTTATTTTTGATATTTGCAGCAATCTTTCTGAGTGTTGCACAAATTTCTGCTGAGACAGTCTACAAATAATCCAATTACAATACATTATCTATTTATTATGTCAGAATTTCGATTTGTTATGTTCTGCTTGGCAACTGCTTTTTACTGTGTAAATAGAAACAAAACTAGACAAACCCAAACTCAATCACCAGGGGTTTTTTAGACAACAGAAAGATCATTAAGTGATAGTAAAAGCTATAATATTTATGCACAACACAACTACAGTAGTCATTAAGATAATTATTTTTCTATGTAAGAGTGAAAACAACATCACTGATTTATTCCTGTTTCATGGAAGCCACAGGAAAGCCTGGGGTTCATGAGGAAAATTGGTTTTCCCTGTCCCTGTTGCATTTGATGATGTTGGTGGCTGTGTGCTACCTTTCCTGGGTCAGGGAGAGGAAGGAGGGATGGAAGGAGCAAACCAGACCTTGCATGGTGCAGGGTGGCTTTAGGTGTTGTATGACTTCATTTTTGCTCTTAAATTATAAGACTTACCAGCACATATCACTGAATGCAGCATACCAGGACTGACCTTAAATCCCCCCTCAGAGAGAACATGGTATTCTTTTCCTCACTCATCTCTGCTGTACAATGAATTTCAGTGCAATTTACCTACTCACACAAGAAGTCTCTGACAAACGGCCAATTTCGCATTTCCTGGAACACAACTGGTGGATGTATTTTACCTGGATATGGCCTGCCCTGAGTCCCAGTATATTCTCTGCTCTGGAGAGAGGCTGCCTGGCACTGCTTTTCCCTGACATGGCCAGGGAAAGGGAGGGGTCCCCCAGGAGCTGCTGAGGAGGGGCTGGCCCAGCCCTGCCAGCAGGAGCATTGTCACCTTCTTCCTTTCTCACTGCTGCAGCTCACTGTACCAATGGTTTGGGAGCTGAAGTGAATCCACCTTCTGTGGAACTGTTCCACCAAAATCCCAGTAAGGGGGTCTACTTTGTTAAAGGTTTAGCGAGTTTGTTGTTCTTACCAATGGTATTGTTTACATAAAGCTTGCTGTTATCCTTCTAATCTCGTGTTTCATGTCTTATGCACCATGAAACCAGCAATTATAAGAGCTCAGTTTATCACTCTTTTCCTGATGGTTGTGTTGCTCATTAAAAGGTTATCTCAGTGCTCCTCTGCCAGCTCTCTGAACCCATGTCAGGCACGAAGCACGTGTAAGCCATGTAATTTTATGGAAAATGGCAATAAGCTGTAGTGCCAGCTTTCAGTCAGATCCCCAGCACGGACAGTGCATGCACACATCATAGCCTGGATCCTGTTCCACAGCACCCAGCACCTGGCTTGAGCTACATTCCTTTTATTTTTGGTATTCTCTTTAGAGGTTAGGGCATCACAATGTTTACAGGTGAGCCTCTCCTGACTGGAAAGGTCAGCCTGGCATTACATTATGTGGCCATCATTAAGATTCCTGTGAGGAGCCAAGTCACGAGAAATGTAAGTCGGAAAGTGAAATCTCGACAAGCTTAATGGTCATCTGAAGCTACTGTGATGTATTAGTTTGTCCCCTGAAATAAAAGATTTAAGTTGATTGTGCTCTTCAATAACAGACCGAGTGACATAATCTGTCTCAAATTTACTGGAGTGGCAGCCAGAGCAGGACCCTGCTAAGCCCCTGCATACGTGCTGTCTCCTGAGTGCTGCTGGAGAAGATCTTTGGGCCAAGCTTTTCTGAGCTCAGAAATGCCAGGCAACACCTGTCTGAATGTGCCGAGCTGGAGCCAGTGCATGGCTTTCTGCTGAGGGGCCTTCGTTAGTCAGGCTCAGGAAATACCAAGGAGCTTTGACATAAAGAAAAAAGGAGAGGTATTCTTGCCAGTAAAGGGAAAAAAAAAAGCAAATACAAATTTTTGGAAATCTATTGGATTCCAGAGTTATCTGTAAGCGGATCTTAATCTGTTGCTACTTTTCTTTGAATTATTTCATTTTATTCTACAGAAGGAGTGCAGGGATTATTCCATATTGTGATCATGATTTGCAGTTTGGGATTTGTTTTGTGAACATAACTAACTGATATTTCTCTTCTTTGATTGGATGAGTACCTAATTAAAAGTTTTCAGGAAATACTTGTGAACACTTCATGTGTTTTGCATATTCATCAGAGTACCTGCCACCATATATTTGCATGCATATTCATTAAGTTATCTTTACCTACAAATCGTTCAGAAATAATTGATTCTTGACTATTCACCTAAAGATAAAATTCATTAAATGGCATATAGATTCACTTGTTCACCAGATATTTGCATACAGTTTTCAAAATAGATTCAGTAATGTACTGGAAAAGCCACTGACACATGTATATTTCATATTTAAGTCCCAGTTGATGGGCTGATTTCAATGCGCCCTTTGCAGCATTGTTAAGCATTCCAGTAAACTCACTTTCAGAGTTGTTTCCTAAAATTCAGCCTTCACTATTCTGGTCTTATTTCATTAATTTTCATGTAACACAGTAAATATTATTCCTTGCATTAGCCTTCTTTGACTTTTTTGTGGGTTGTTGCCATGTTTTTACTTGGTAATTGCTTTGTTTAGTCTTTTTTGGTGAATCACATGCTGTGGTTCTTTCACTGTTTTTTATGTAAACACTTTTTTTTTGAAACTCTATTTTGTAACTTTGGAAAACAGGATTTCACCATGGCATTTCCATATCCTTGTTTTGTCTCTTTTGCACCTTAAAAGGTGCCTGAAGTACCATTTTTTTTTCCCTGGCTATATATTAATTCATGTCTGCATATATTATTCCTTTCTATCTTTCAATATCGCATCTTGGATTTTCATCTTTCAGTTGCCTTCCCCTTACGGTTTTTGTGCATTCTTTGATGTTCTTCCTTTGATTATTTTCTGAAAATTTTAATCTTGGGTAGGCTACGCATGGTCTCTACTCTCGCGGTGTTTAGAATTTTTAATTTAGTACCACCTGTGAATTGCATCGGTGCACTGAGAGGTTTATGTTTGTTATATAATGCTGTTATGAGAGGTTTGTACTGTAGGTGAGCAGTGTATTTAAGTTTTTGCTTGAAACTGTATTTCAGAGGAGTTGCTGTAGCTGGACTCTGGCAGCTGTAATATAAGACCCTATCCTGACTGCAAAAATCTAGTGCTGAACCTAGCTAGGAGTTTCAGCTTGGGAGTTTACTCTTTTGCATGGGTGTAAAGAATGGGTTGAGTCACTTATCCCATGCACATTAAGGAATACAGATGGATGACTCTATGGACTTCAACAGGAAGCCTCTGGGACTGGAAATTGCTCCTGAACTGGCTGCTGCTCCCTTTAGCTGATCTCATTAAGTGTCTCGGAGGTTCCTGATTTCATCATGGGAGTTGGAATGCTAAAGAAAAAAAAAAGAGGCTTGATAAAGATTTGGGGCCACTCCTGAAATCAGGCTGATTTAGAAACCTAGTTATTCTATGTCTGTGGCCATAGTGGTCGCATCATGTTTTCAGGATAATGATTTTGTGGCTGTTACTCAGAAATTGATAACACTTGCAGGAGAATCTATTGCCATATGCATGACGTCCTCTCCTCTGGCAGGGGGATACTGCAACATCAGTGCAAATGAAATTACCTCTAAACAGCAATGTCCACTGGCTTTGTGTTAGTTGGATTCCTCTCTGAACGATAATGATGATAGGAACATTAATTATCTTACAGGGTTCAGGTACTGAATGAAAAGTAGAAATGTCGAGTTTGGAAATCTGGATTTTTGGCTGATGAAATCTGTTTTGCATTTATTTGTTGGGGATAAGTGTTAAAGATTGGCCATTAAAGATGTTGTGGTACAATATAGTGTTAGTCGTGAGTAACTCAAAAGCTGAGTGTCAGACAGAAGTTTTCAGGATTTCTTAGAATTATTTTATCAGTCAGTCAATTTCATTTTAAAAATCCTAGAAAAAAGCCATCTTGTCATTGAAAAGAAAAATGATGAAGATTAAGATGTTTTAGGACTTTAACTGAAAAAAGCAAAACCAGTGAAAACATGGCTCAACATACTGCTCTTCACGTGAACAGAGAAATAAAGCAAAACAAATTGTTCCTTATTAAAAATTCTCACCATTGTGTTTAAGCAAATTCCATTTGCTACCGTATAGTTCAGAAAGTATTTTTGAGACAGCCACCCTTGAAGATGTGAGTGAAGTCATACTGACAGGGATTTGAAATTTCTACTCTGGCATTTCGAATTTGATTAGAGGTTTGAGCTTTTAAAGTTAAAGTGCATATTTTATATAACACAGTAGGGGCCCTATTGTCAATTGGTCTGAGTAACTGTGAATCAACAGCTATCATCAAAATAGCACAAATCCACCAGCAAGATCTCCTGAAAGACTATAGGGTGTTATTATAGCACCTAGTGGAGTGTAAAATGTTATTTATTCTGCAGGCATTTTTCCTACAGCCCTCACTCCTTTTGTAACAAAGGCTCCATCTGAAAGAGGAGCACACCTTTTCTCTAGGGCATGTAAGTCCTGGTTAAAGAAAGTTCTTCAGTATTTCTTGTGCAAAGTAGCAGCAGAGACAATTTCCTACTGTCATCATACCTCAATAGCTGGCACATGGTATTTTTTAATACATGTGTGATATCAAGTGCTGGTGCAGGAATACTGTCTTCATAAGGGGACTGCTGTTAGAGTTTTGGGTGTCATTTGCCCTTTTGGCATTGATGAGGAGACACAGGTTTCACTTTTACAGTAAAAAGGATATTAGGGAAGGGGGGAAAAGGTGTCTAAGTACCTCACACATCCACATGGTCTGGTAGGACAGGCTGAAGGCTGGAAAGCATAATCCAGTTCCAGCGTGGTCAGTTATTTGAATATTACTTCAAAAAGAGGGGTGAAACAGAGAGCAGTGTCATAAAATGGGTGAGAATTTGACCGAATTTCCTTCTATTTCCAATAAGGCCAAAGCAAACTCCCTGACACTTGCCAGCTGAGGCTGATGATTGTGAGGTGCAATGAGTGGGCACTCAGGTGCCTCCTCCTTGGTGGCTCCCCTCGTCTCCATTTCCTTGTCATTTGAAGAAAGTTGATGATTGAAGTTAACATGACAGGCACATCCCATGCCCAGCAAACGAAATGATTCAAAAGGCAATCTTTTTGTGGGTTTTCTTTGTCTCTGCTTTCTAGCTCTCTTCAGCAGTCTAAATAATTAGGAAATATCTCCTGCTTTGTCAGTTGAGATTTATTTGTTCTCTGCTAGTATCCCCCACACGGCTGGAATACAAATCATTTGCTGGAAAAAATGAGAAGTGATGAAGAAGAAGGTGATTAATGACCTAACATTCTATTTTACCGGATGGAACGAGAGGGGTTTCACTCAGTTTGCCTCCAGATAACATTTTGTATTCATTTTGCAACACAGTTAGAACTCAATTGTATCAAAAGTGAAAATTCATAAACCTACAGCAGTTTGTGAAATGTGAATGATTGATTGCATACAGCCAGAAAACTCTTGAAAAGATAAACTAATTCTATGATGAACAAGGCATTTCATACTCAATTAATTATACAGTACATTTTGTTTCAAAATATTAAATGCCTAGAACAGTCTTCTGTCTGAAAGCGTCTGGGCTTTGTAATGAGGCAAAAGTCTTGGGTTCAATCAGCTGTCTGTATGAGGGTTTAGAATGACTTATGTCTGAATTAGAGAGGTTTAGGGCAGTGATTTCCTGGCAGGAAATTAATAATGAGCTAAATTAGAACATGCCTAGAGATGATTTAAACAACTTCGCTAGCATTGTCTGTGACAGGCTGTCAGGTTTTCCCCCAGTTCTGCTGTTGTCTAGTAAATAATTGAAATCATTAAAAAGTTGGGAGTGTACTGTGACTCTTCTCGCAAAACCAGACTCATTCATAACAATTTTCAGGCAAATTCTTATGGAAAAGCAAAAGAAAAAACAAATCCAAAAGGAAGTAGACTGTCATATTCGAACACAAGATGGGAGATCTGGGGAGTGTGTTTCTGCAATGCACAGGGTGTTGTGGTGGAGCATGGCAAAACACAGGCCTGCAGTTTTTTATTGAGACAGCTTTTAGTCTTGCTTTGTAATTTGTCCAATAAATCCCAACATCAGAGCAGATCCGAGTCCTCTCCACACCTCAAAGGACAAGACTGAACTGATGCCTTAGGTTTTAACTTTTGTATTTTCAAATTCTGTACTGCTAAGAGTGTAACTCTGAAGTTCCTTGGAGCCTGTAATTCCTGCTCTCTCGTACTGGGCAGACAGAACAAAGCCTCTCCAGGCTTTGCCTTCAAGGACAGCCAGGCTGTTTTTAGGCCCAAAATGTGTAAACCAAAGATTCTGAGGGGGGCAAACTGAGGGGAATTCCATCGTTAAACTGGAGCTTTAATTGGAGAATGAACCCTGATATGCAAATGATCCAAACCTATAAAAGTGTGAAGAACTCGTGACCTGGGGTCCATCTTGGGGTCCAATTTTTGGAAGCAGCCTCTGGCTCCCCCAGGGTGTACCTTGAAGGCCCTTCAAATAACTACCTATCTTTATTCCCTTACTCTTGTCTAGTCTCTGTTCCTAGGTGGCTGCAGGAGGCATCAGAACCAGAGGGAAACAGCTGATGTCTCTGCCTCTGTCAAAACCAGTACTGTGCTCAGTCACCTTTTACTCCCTTTAAATCAGGGCACACCAAAGAGCATTTAAAAAGAAGCAGAGCTGGGGAGAGGGCTTCAAGGTTCAACATCCAGGTGTTTCAGCTGGAGGGAACAATGAGCACTTTCCCTAAGCAAATTGTCAGGAAGTTCTGTTTGCCTGGTCAGGTTCTGTCACGCCAAGATAAATTATTTCTGACCTTTTTCTTATTTCAAGCTAAAACAAAACCAAAATCATTTATCTTACTGTCCAGTTCTTAAAAGTTAATATCAATTCTACGACTTCGGGGAATGAATCAAAGAGGGCACGAGTAGTTAAATGATGGCTGGTGACATTAATCTGCCTCGTGCATGCTGAGAGATCCTGTTCAATAAAAATGACAAAACAATACAAGCTCTTTTTATTCAAGTGGCTCCTGAATTACAGGGCTAATGATTTGACTGACAGTCTTTTCTGAATGAAACAGACAAAGAAAACAGAGAACAAAGCAACCAAACAAATAATAATTAAATAATTAACAACCCGCCAAACAAACAAACAAGGAAACAACACAAACCCCAGACTTAAACTGCAAACCAAAGCTCCCACTATGAGCAATTTCACCAAAGAGGCAGAAAGAAAAGGAGATTATTCGTATGAACTTGGACACGGAACAAGAACCGTATAGCCTTGTCTTGAAAGTTCCTAAGACACTAAAACATCTTATTTTCTGCTCCCAAAGAGAGAACATGAGAGAACTTTTAACTGGAAGAATTTCACGTAACATTTGGTCTTCAGAAGGGCTGCAGCATTCTCCTGCCCTGCTGTGTCCTTGCAGGTGTTGGAGTAGAAATAACTCCCAGGGGAAAACCAGGATTGTGGCAGCATTCAGGAGCGTGCCCAAAGGAGAAAGTCTCCCTACAGCCTCTGCTTGGCAGGTTGTGCTCACAACCCAATTACTTTAGATTTAAATTTAAATCCCCGATGCTGCTTACTTTTTGTACATGAATGGACCCCTTAAGGCCTAAAAAGAAAAACTTTTGCATCCCTGGGGAATACACAGAATAATGTAGTACTAGTCACTTCACTCCAAGAAAAATAGATTGGCTAAATATATCAACAGTAATACCTTGCAAAAAAGTAGCTTTGCTTTCAGGGTATCTGGTGAAACATTTTTCATTGAAATACCCTAACAAACATAATTCCATTAACTTCAGAGGAGCTTGATCAAAATAGATCACGACCAATGTGGATTTTTCAGTCTTGTTCATAGTGGCTTGGATAGAAGGAGCTAAATTTCCAAGAATCAGCATCTTTCAAAGGATAAGGAAGACAAATATTTATCTGGAGGAAAGTTACAGGAAGGAGACAAAAAGCATTTCAGTATTGCTTCTCCTTTCTTTTGGTCCCTACTTCTGTTTAATTCAGCGGTATAAAAAATGTATAGCTCTATAGAAATTTATAGCTCTGGAGAACCAGCAGAACAGTAGATAAAAATAAGGGATCTGCAAACATCAAAGTTCTCCTATTTGGAAATTGGGATGGAAGTCGTAATGGAGAATTGGAGATAGGAGCAAAGTCTTGGAGTGTTTACATTGTCTTGTTTAATGCTGTACAGCTGTATTTTAATGGGCTTGTTGCACTTAGAGAATTATTTACAGGCACTGTACATTCAAGTTGAGTGAGTTTACTTAAAATATGACTGACTAGTCTGCAGGAGGTATAGAAGTACAAATAAAATTGAGTAAATGCTACTTGTTTGGCTTTTGTCTTCTCATGCTAGTGCAGAGCTGATTTGATACTCTTTCTCAAAAACATTTCCTTTATCTTAGCAGATAATTAAAAGTATATCTACTCAGTTTTCTTTTTCTTCGTGGGAGAAAACAACAATTAGAATCTTTCATAAAGTGCTTCTAATCAGGAAATTGCACAGCAGTTTTTGTGGAGATTCCAACAACAATTACTAGATCCAAAGCTCCAAAACTAATTGCTGTTATGTTCCTGCCTCTTTTCAAAGCATAAGGAGACTAACTGCACACAGTGCATCACACTGGAACAACAGAATGCAGAGTCAGAGATTTTTCTGCGTGAGGTGGATTCAGTGCATTTGGATATTATCATTTTTTGCAGACTGCATCCCCTGGCTCTGAAAACAAACCATTGCTCAGCTGTGGGTTCTCAGAAACACACCAGACTTGGTGGGTTCATCGAGACAAGGTTTCAGATAACAGAGGTCTAAGAGGAAGTGAGATGTGGCTGTAGAAATTGCACATTACCATTTACAACAGTTCCAGTTTCCAAGTACATTTGATACGGGTTTAAAAGTCATGCTAGAAACAAATTAACTCACCAGATTCTTAGAAAATGGGCGTATCTACTATAACAAGAAATTTTAAAGGATTTCCAAAGAACAGAGGAATGACAGAGGAAGAGTTCAGACATCTAAAAAAACTAGTTTGATACCATACTATTTGAAATATGCTGGGTTCTTTCAGAGTCTTGTTTGCAGGTAGGTTTAGCTCATCTCCTTAGCTTTGTCTTTCTGTTTTGACCCAAGTGAGGTTTGTCAGAGCATGACAGCTTTCTAAATCTCAATCCAATTCTTGGCTCTTTGCCAAATAACTTTTCTCTTTCTGAACATTGTCTATTTAGTTGCTTTATCTTGATAAAAGGCTTTATGTTGCCTATTTGCTTACATTTGTTCAGCATTAGTTAGTGCACCTTAAGATGTTCTCAGTACCACGCTGTTTCAAAGAGCCATGCATTATCCAACCTCTTCCAGGATTTCATTATTGACTAGTTTTTAAATTAAAAAAAAACCCAGCCAAACCAAACAAAAAACCCAAACAACCCCCCCCCCCCAACCAGGACTCTTGTTTGCTTGCTCTTATACAGCTTAATTATATAGGCAAATTAAGAAGGATTTTAAGTGTTGAAACTCCAATAATATTTAGATCATTACAGAAATCTTCAAATTACTAACACTGAACAAGATAAATATTAATTCAAATTAGAACACCAATTTGGGGAGGGGTTGTTTGTTCCCATATTGACTAGGAGTAGATTTTCAGTTCAAGGGATTTAATCACTGTGACCTTGCTGTCAGAGAGTTGTGATTTTAAGAGCCTGCTGTCTGAGGTGCATTGTGAGCACTAACTCTGGTGTGCACCCACTCGTGGCATCTCAGTGACCACTCGGACACTGGTCCTGTGCTGGTCCTGCAGTACCCATTTGCAGCTGTTTCTGCTCTCTCCCATGAGCACTGGAATCTCTTCTAGTTAGGGCAGTCACCGCATTTATTAGAAGACTGGTTTTCAATTACCTTCCAAATGCTGCTATAGATTGAGAACATGGATTAGCCAGACAAATGATTCAAAGCTAATTAGTTAAAAATAGGTTCTCTTTTCCCAAATACTCTTTTAGTCCCCTTCAGCTATTTAGCACTTTATAATGAGCAGAATTACAACACTGGGCCACCTTTTAAATACATTTTCTCCTTAAAAATCGATAAAGACCTTTTAAAAAAATTCAATAGTCAACACCCATGACTTATACAGGTGACTAATTCAATACAATCAACATATCAAGTGATTTAATTCTTCAAGTGAACACAAATTGTCGCTGTTTACCAGAGCACTTCTGTCAAAAGTTCATCCACGAAAATTACAGACTGTCAGTATAATTTTTATTTTTGCTTATGTAAACCTCTTGGAGAATGATTTCAGCTCTTACTAGAACAGGCTCTCTTAGAATACAAATTACTCTTGAAAACAAAATAAATCACTCCCAAAGTAAATCTTAAGCAGAACCATAAATTTCAGTTGATACAGCAGCAGGGTTACAAGACCATCAGCTGTGTAACAAGATACACAACTGGTCTGCAATCCAAGCAATGCTATATAAAGTTAGCAAGCAATGATCCATTAAATGAGCCCTCCTCTATGTGATTTCAAGCCTGGGTTAGGAGCAATCAAGTGTGGCAATAACCCACACTTGATTCAATTACCCAGACATTAAGAAAACAATAGAATTAAAACAGAAAACAATGTTGGTGTTATGGGGAAAAAGAGGAAAGATATCTCAGAGAAGCATTTCTTAGACTTAAATTCAGATTCTTGGGGGTGGTTTGGGGTAGATTAGATCAGCTTTGTTGTGTGAGTGCCATCAGTGGTAGACAGAGGGGATGACAGAAGCCATGAGCAAGCAATGCTGATATCCTGGTCCCAGCAGGGTCACAGATTCCTTTTTGTAAGGGCCTGCTGTGGAGCCAATATTTAATTTTTGAGCACTGAAATCAGATGGTAGGTGACACTGCTAGTGCCATAAATCAGCCTCTCTTGCTGGGAGAGGCCCTTTAAAGTTCTTAAAGTCCTTGCAAGGAGCTTGATAGACGGACGAGGCAAACTCGCAGTAACTGCTTCTTCAGATAGTTGCTTATTCTAGTGTTATCAGCTTAGAAAGACACAGTAGAACAGAACATGACAAGAGAAGGCGAGAAAAAGGCCGCTTATCAAGATTCCAAAGCCCTTTTATAGGTAAATTATCCAATTAAAAATTGAAACGACAGATATTTTTACTTTTCATCCAATGCTCAGTAAATCACTCCGACACGCAGGCCGGAACCGCGGCATTTTTTATCCAATCATCCTAAACTACCTTTGCTGCAGAATGTGGAGGACTAGAAGAAAACAGAAGGAGATAAAAACTACAAGGGTCCCTCCATCTTGGAACTTTTACTATTTATCTATTTACTACATTAACAAACCTAAAACTTCTAAATTCTTCACCCTGTGACATCCTTACATCATATTCTATCACCTAGTTCACATCTGTGTAGATTTTAGCTCCTCCCAGATAGTAGGGAGTTTTCTCCATGGATAAAGGTCAAAAACCATGCTGTCCAGGGGGGTTTTTCTCTCCAAAACAGGCAGAGAAATATTCCCTGTACTCTGGATTCCCACAGTAGGGTGCTTGGGAGAGGGAGGGCTTACGTTTTCAATAGCTTGGCATAAGCAAGTATTGTGGTTCCTGTTTCCAGTAAAACTGTGGGGACAGAAACTATTGCTTCTGAAGTTTCAGGGAGTGCACTGCTGTATCTTCCACTGAAAGATTGTTTTTCCCCTGCCAAGAAAAAGGCTCTGAAATCTGCTAGGTAACTAAGCGTTATATAGATTTTGATTTTCCTAAACACTCAGGTTTATTAAATGCAATGCATCACTATGTCCTATTATCTTACATACAGAACATCTGATTATTATTGGAATAACTCAAGGTTTTTCAATTCTTTTCTTTATCCTCTGTTAATGCATGATTTAGAGTTGATGACCTTTAAGGTTCTCTTAATAAAAGTTATAACGTGCTATGCTGAAATAAAAAGAAAATCAAAATTTCCATGTAATTAAAGAGAGGGGGTTTTTTTGGGTGAGTTTTACACAGATCACACACCTTTCCAAGAAATGTGGGTTTAACATATCCAAGAAAGACAATATTGTTTTTGCCTCTTAATCATATTTAGTTTTCTTCTAGAAAATGTCTGAAAAATACCCCAGGATGGCAATCAGATTACAGCTTTTAAATTGTCATGAAGATGGATTAGATTTGTTGTACCATTCGCTACTCTCATTACAATTATCATCACAAGAACGAATTCATAATATGTCATTTCCTATTCATTACAGACATTGTCACTGTAGAACGTGAAATGAGCACTGAAACTCCTCACACATCCCACACAACACGACAGCACTGTAAATCACACTGCTTTGACCTTTTCAGGGCTCAGTTATTTCATGCACTGGTCAGCCCTGTCCTCTGTTCACTTGCAATTCGTTGGATGTGCTGCTGGGAAACCTTGGCCTCCTTCTGAGGTACTGAGCTTACAGCAGGTGAAGGTGGAGTTGGGATGTTGAGTTGGGAGACCGAGTGCTAAAGTATTTATCAAGTTATAGAGTGCCAGTGATGCCTTAGGTTTTAACTTTTATATTTTCAAATTCTGTACTGCTTAGAGTGTAACTCTGAAGTTCCTTGGAGCCTGTAATTCCTGCTCTCTCGTACTGGGTAGACATAACAAAGCCTCTCCAGGCTTTGCCTTCAAGGACAGCCAGGCTGTTTTTAGGCCCAAAATGTGTAAACTAAAGATTCTAAGGGGGACAAGCTGAGGGGAGTTACATCGCTAAAACTGGGGCTTTAATTGGAGAATTAACCCTGATATGCAAATGATCCAAACCTATAAAAGTGTGAAGAACTCGTGACCTGGGGTCCATCTTGGGGTCCAATTTTTGGAAGCAGCCTCTGGCTCCCCCAGGGTGTACCTTGAAGGCCCTTCAAATAAATACCTGTCTTTATTCCCTTCCTCTTGTCTAGTCTCTGTTTCTAGGTGGCTGCAGGAGGCATCACCAGGCTGGAAAGGATAGAGACTCAGAAGTAACTTGCCAGCAACAATTTTGGAATATGGCAAATTCCATGCTGTGATATAATTACTGAATAAATGCTAAATATTCTCTACTGTTTAGCGAAAGTCTTCAAAAATAAGAAGAAATTTGGTGTTTTGCCCTAAAGGGGAGGTTTTCAGGAATTTGTTGGTTCGCTCTTTCTAAAATTCTCACTTAACACATATAAACTTGAGCATCTCACCTTTTATATACACCCATGTTATCTATATTAAATCTTGGATCTGTTACAACCATTTCAACATTTTTGATTTCAAAAGATGAAAATAAAGTATCAAAAGTATAAAAACAAGGTTAGAAGAAAGGTACTCTTGCTACTGGCAAAGCTCGACAAATTGAAGGTTTAAGCTAGTGAGCAATGAAAGAGGCAAAAAGAAAAGACACAGTTGCATGAAATATATGTTAGTGGTAGATAGATTTTGGCCTGTAGAGAAGATCTTTCAGCAGAGAATTTTCTCATTCGTCTAGTCTGGATTAAGAAAAATATCAGTAGATTTGTGCAATTATTGCATGCACCAAAAGCCTTTGAGGGTGAATATGCAGACATAGGAATGAGAAAAGGAATTGGAAAATCATTACAAAGACTTTAATTACATACAGTCTTATAGGTGAAAATAGACTGCTAAATCAGGCAAATTAATTGAAAAATTTGAATTTGAATTTGAATATTAAACTCTTACAAAACATAAACCCTTGGTCACTTTGTTTAGTCTAAAACCTTCCCCCTGCTTGACTCGGAATATAAAAGTTGTTTTAGAAGAACAGTAGTTACATCTGTACCATACCAAATGGATCCACTTTTGGAAGACACATTCTGAAGGCTCTGCAGTTATTTTGGTTTTCTAACAAGTAACTCCTTTTGAATCCATGAAGGGTACATGTGACTTGTGTCCATATATTGACACATATAATGCTTTCTCATCTAGTGTCTATTTTCAGGTGCAAGACTTTCAAGTACTAAAGGAAATTAGAGTCTGTGAGCAACAAAAGATGAAATTTCTGGGTTACTGAATCTTCTCTCACTTTTTGTTTCAGCTGTGCTAAAAGCATTTGAAATAAAGAACAAAATGTCTCCAGATCAACCTATCTAATATCAAAATATGGAAAATGTCTCTCATCTTTTTTTGATAGCTTTGAAATGAGTCTCAGTAAAGGAAATTTCAGATGTTTTCTGTCTTTTTCAGGAACTATGCTGATCTTTTTTTATATTTTTCCATTTTCACAATTAATTTATACTGCTGCAGGCTTTACGATGCTTCTGAAACTTTTCTCTAAACCTTCACCACAGGAATATTTTGCTCCTGCTTAATTTGACTCAGGATTTTTTTTACTTTTCTTTTTGTTCTTCAAGAATCCAGGACAACTTGCTGGAATTCACCCTGGCTGCAGGAAACATGTGGAAACATGAAGTGCCAAGTTTCCATTTGCATACAAGTAAACATTTTTCTGGCCATAATTTTCTTTTCCTTTGAAGAAATAGTTTTTCTTTTTCACTTGAAATTGCTTTTCATGTATTAATACATTAAAACTCTCACGCTCAGGTTCACTCTGGCCAAGTTCTATCTGCCAAAGGAATGAATTCAAAGGGAGGATTTTAAGAGTAACACACACCCTGGATTCTTCACAGTGAAAGTTTAACGCTTTTGAAGCGAGGAAGCTCTTAAAACTATGCAGTGTTCGAGCACTTAATATACTTGAATATGATGTGAATTAAGTCAACCTGTCTTTCTGCATACTTAGATCACATTTATTGCAGGAAGCTCGTAGCACCTGGAAAGCTCTTTTTATTCTGAACAATGGAAAAAATATTTAGCTTCTAGTTGCCCTCCTCCTCCTGGTGATTTCAAAACAACCCTCTGTTTGTGCTGTACTTTCTCCTCCCTTTGTTTTGCTGAATTCTGGCTTTTTATTATTTTTTTTTTTCCCAGAAGCTAATTTTGAGAGGGAGGTCTGTGGAAATACAGAAAAAAAACCCCAAACAAGTAACAAACAAACGCAACTTGCTTGGAGTTTCCATTTTGTATGAGGACAGAAACAGTTAGGTTTGGTCTAGATGATGTTGCTCTAGATTAAACAAGTGATTCTTGGTAACCAACTTTGTCCCACTCATTGAATTAAGTGTTAGTGTTTACAATTGCTCTGACTGTTGGATGGTCTTGTTTTTCAAAGTTAGGAGGCAATAATGATCTTCAGAGGCATTTCCTCCTATTGACTGTTCATTTTATAATAGAAAGTGAGAAGCTGATACAAAATATCTCCTGGGAGTACCTTTCTTAATTTCCCTGCAAGTAGGGCCTTGATCTTGCAAATGGTTATGGGCCACATTTTCCACCATTTTTTTTATTTTTATACTTTCTGTCTAGAAAAGACATCTTGGGGGTTCATTTCTGTTGGGAAGAGGGGTGGTGCGTATGAAGAAAAGCTTGGGCTGGAGTCTACAGAAGCTGTCATGTCTGGGTGCTTTTTCTCATCTCGTCAACGTTCTCAGTAGTTTTGTCACATCATCACCAGAACTTAGAGTTGAAAGGTTCCTTTGAAGATAATTCAGTCAAACCCCCTGAAGTCACATTGTGAACACCCAAAGTCACTGTGTCATATCCAAGTGTGCAGTGGAGGGCTGAAGAGGCCCTTCTTGAGGCCAATCACTTGTTATGATGCACTGTATTATAATCAGCTTTCTACTGTGTCATTTAACAATTTATAGATGTATTTTACAACTCAGGATATTCTATGATTCTATTTTTTTGTAAGAATTATTCCACTCTTATTGGCGTGTGTGGCCTAATAATCAAT
Source organism: Falcunculus frontatus (assembly GCA_013398115.1). NCBI lineage: Eukaryota > Metazoa > Chordata > Aves > Passeriformes > Falcunculus > Falcunculus frontatus. Next base: position 273,305 of record VZRV01006490.1, read on the forward strand.
TGTTCTAAAGAAATTAATTTCTCACTGACATGTCATTGCTTTCTGTCTTTGCTTCAGAAAAAAGCTGATGTGCTGTAAATCATTCTCAGTCTGCATATTGCTTACATCCTTAATTACATCATTAAAATACATCTCCAAATTACATTTGGAGACCAGTATCTGTCTTGCATGAAAAAATCCCAAAAAAACCCCCTAAAAACTTTCACTTTACACAAGTATAATTTGGACTAGAAAGAAGAAACTACTCTCATAGTTTAGTTGCAGGCATCTAATTTGTAAATGTTGGTTGTAAATAATCCAATTAGATTGTTTTCACTTGATGCACTAAGTTCATTGTACAGAAATTGCACACATGGGCTCGCTCACTGGGCCATTGATTAAATTGCTGTTCTTAAGGCCTAATCAGCCCTTCAATTTTTCTGGATGCATAATATAAATCAATCCTGTTGGAGTAACGAGTCTCAGAGATAAAAATGCCTTACAGATGAATAGTTCAGCTCAGAATATTTCTAAGAGATCAAAATAAACACATCCTGGTTTTGATCAAAGTGACACCTCACCTTTACCTTCCAAGAATTATATATATAGCCTCCATTGCACAATAGTTACCGTGGCAAATTCAAATGAAACCTCTTTGGTTTATGCAGGCCTGAAGTACAGGAGAACTCAAAGAAAGAACATAAAATGTCTTTTACTCGAGGTGGTTGTTCCTGGAGTTTGAAGAGTCCAGTTCAAGAGTTAGTCTTGGAGGCAGGGCTATTGTGTTAAGTCCCAACAGAGAAGCTGAATTATTCTGGCATATATCTTATACAAATGACTTGTGTTGGTGTCCCAGTGGAAATAGTGTCCTATTTATCCTGCTTATCAGTATGTGCTTAAAGCATTATCCTTAACCAAGTTGGTACTCTTTGTAATCCAATTGGCCCTGATCTTGTGTAGCCTTGAAAGGAAGGAGTGTATATTGACACTTCAGATTATGCTGTGTTCCTGTATTAAACGTCAAAGGGAGGGATCTTTCACTTTTTGTTGAGCAATGAGATAAATATCCCGTCCCTGGTTCCAAAGTTGTGGTTGAGCAGAAGAAATTCTCTGTGCTTCTCTTACCCTGGTTATCCTTCTGTTACAGTTTTATGAGAAGGATAACTCAAAATCTTGAGAAGTGATGAATTTTCAAGGCTATGAATTCAAATGTGGTCAATTAAAAAAGTAGATGAAAAGATTGCACACTCCTTCAAGAAACTTGTGCCTCAGATTGGATGAAGTAAGATTTCTAAAGAATGGGACAAACTACTAATTCTAGAGATAATAGGGACACAATGATTGTGTCAGGCACACAAGTGCTGTTCAGCTATAAAGAGTGTTTGTTACCTACCTGGAAATCTACTGAGCTACGTTTTGTTAGAGTCTGAAAAAGAATTTGGAAGAACACACTTCATTATAGGAAAGATTGCTAAAATAGAAAAATAGTGTATTTTATAGAACGACAAGTAAAACAAGGAAAGAAAAGCAGACTGGTTTCACAGCAAGCCATGGAAGAGTTAGATTCCTAGATGAGAAATGCAGATGAATCTGAAACATATTAAACACCTCCAAGGAAGACGTTTCACCTTGATAGCAACATCAGGGAAACTCCCCTGAATGACACTGTGTGTAACAGGGGCTGCTCAGCCCTGCAGAAGGTGTGGACAGAGAGGTGATGGAGCTGAGGGAGACTGTTTAAGTGTGGAGTCGGGATATTCAGAAATGAAAGGCTCTGAAACATGAGTTTGTCAGAACAATTTTCTGTGAATTTTCGTGCACCTTCTCCATTCTTCAGGGCTTTCCATGAATGGCTGTACCACTGAGAATGCTGCATTCTCATCTCACAAGCCACAATGAAAGGGCAGAGGGTCAAACTGAGGAGGTGACAAGTCACTACCCTTACTTTGGAAGGGAATTCATTTCTGAGGTGACAGTTTTAGCATACACAAAGATGCAGTCGGATTTTTTTTTAGCTACTTAAACAGTGTTTCCTTCTTCAATGGTGACATATTTCTACCATTCAAAGACTAAAGAGATACCTAACTGTGAAAAACAAATCACAGCTGCTGTCAGAGGCTTCTCCCTCAGATGCCTTCATATCAAGAACATTCAGCACTCCAATGCACGACTTGGCACGAGCCTTTGATGTGCATCGAGCTGCACTGGGGCAGAAAGGCCTTGTGCTGGAGAGGGAATCTGGGGCCGTGCTTCACATCCATACTTTGGGTCGTGCCTTTGAGAAGCGATGACCTGAGAATATACAGTGTACACCCACAGCTTCTATTTACACTATTTAAACAATAGTGTTACACAATAGTGTAAACAAATGTATTTTGGGTTTTAATGTCAGATTAACGTTTAAATATCCCTGTTGGAGCTGCTATTAAAGTGTGAAAAAGAAACCCAAAACAGAAGAAACATTCCATAAACTGGAATGTTTAAAATAGCAAAGACTTGAAAACATCGTAAAGAGCTACTTTGTCCATGCTCTCAGTAGCATTTGTTGAAAGAAAATGCATCATTTTCAACGCCTCACTTGAAGATCATCTCCTTTGGCTTAATGTGCTTCCTCACATAGAATTGATGGTAGAGAAAATTGGGATTTTCTTTGCCTTCTCTGGGTTTTTCTCTCCCACCCCTATCGCCCTCTCAGGCACAGGCTGAGGCACACAGGAGGGCATTTTTCAAGACTATTTGTCTGATGCAAGTATTTTTTCTTGGGGCCTTCTTTTCCTCCACCCTTTGTCGCAGAGAACCACAGCTTTCCAAGCAAGTAATACAAAAATTACAGCCAAGAATACACTTGTATGACCCAAGATTATGTAGGGTCTTGGGGTGAGTGTGCACCTACATACAAATTGAACCTGCAAACTGTGTGGTCAAGCCATTTAGAAAACCAGGCTATGTCCAGAATATCCTTTTATTTTATTTATAACTTGGAAGCCCTCAGCTGAGCTGCGTGAATTATGTAAATGGTACAACAAGCTGATTTTGCTTCTGCTGGGTAATTTTCCTCAATGTTTCAGGTCAGTAAACAGTTTAAGGTTTGCTTTTTTAAATTTTACAGTGTTAATATTTTTAATTTAGTTATTGTTTCCTGAGGTCTGACAGATACTTTACAGGGTCTCAACATATTCCGTCTGCACTGTTCTTTTTCTCAGCTAAATTGCTGTATTACAGAAAGTTGCTAATAAGAGAATTTCTTAATTCTCTTTGTCCAGTCACAAAATCAGTGGGCTCCAACCGTTAATTAAAATATTCAGTACTTACCAAGGTTTTCCTTGCATTATTTAGAAGCATTTTGCTAAGCTAAAACTACATAATTAAAAAAAAAGAAAAAAAAAGAGTAACCAAGTTAAGTACCTGTAGCTTTGTGTGTTATTCCTAGAATATTTTTGACATAGCTATCTTTGGGGTGAAATTATTCCTGCAGCCTGGCTCCATCACCCCAGGACATGCCCAGGAGGTGAGGCAGGTTTTCTCACTGCCTCCTGTCCAGAACAGCAGAGATGCTGCTTCTGTCTGTGTCGTGCCGTGGAGTGAGGTGTGTAACATGAAATAATAATGCAAGATATAGCAGCAACAGCAATTATTGCAGGGAGGGCCCCCCTCCTTCCAGATCATGTTCTGTGTGTGTGGTGAGTGACTGGGTACTAACAAACTGCTTGGACCCAAAGGTGAGAGGAAATGCCCCAGATACTCAGGAATATCTCAGTTTTCCCCCCCTTTTTGGTAAGACACTACATTTCCTTAACTTGGCTTTGCAATTAGGAAAGTGGAAATGGAGGATTGCTGTCTCTGTTGATGCCTTAGGTTTTAACTTTTGTATTTTTAAATCCTGTACTGCTTAGAGTGTAACTCCGAAGTTCCTTGTAGCCTGTAATTCCTGCTCTCTCGTACTGGGCAGACATAACAAAGCCTCTCCAGGCTTTGCCTTCAAGGACAGCCAGGCTGTTTTTAGGCCCAAAATGTGTAAACTAAAGATTCTAAGGGGGGCAAGCTGAGGGGCGTTACATCGCTAAACTGGGGCTTTAATTGGAGAATTAACCCTGATATGCAAATGGTCCAAACCTATAAAAGTGTGAAGAACTCGTGACCTGGGGTCCATCTTGGGGTCCAATTTTTGGAAGCAGCCTCTGGCTCCCCCAGGGTGTACCTTGAAGGCCCTTCAAATAAATACCTGTCTTTATTCCCTTACTCTTGTCTAGTCTCTGTTTCTAGGTGGCTGGAGGAGGCATCACTGTCAGCTGGAATATTTCAAAATTTTGTGGAAAGCCCATTTGATGCATATTCCTGAGTTCAGGTTGCCTGTTCAGAAAAGCATTTCTCCTCAGAGAATCCCTACTGCTGCTCAGCAGAGTCACTGCTAAATGGCAGCAGGCTGTGCAGTGGCCTGTGAACACTGAGAAGGGCAGCCCCGTTTGGAACTGTGAACACACCTCCTCACCCCACTGTGGGGTAAAAAAGTCCCAGTTAACATGGAATGAGCACATTTATTTCCATGGTGTAACAAAACTCTGCTCATGTCCTTAAGCTGTGCCTGCTTTACACTACCCCTGCACCAAAAAGCCCTTTCCAAAAGGAAGTGAGGGCAGAAGCTTCATTTACAGGGAGGTGTATATATAAAGATATTTCTATCTGACCATGAACCTATGGCCGAGTTAAATATCAAATAGATACATTTTCAGCTTGCTGAGCACTTCAGGAAGAAGATAAATGATGATGATGTTCTTGAGGTTACAGGATTAAATTGTGGGCACACATGCTTTGGGACAAACATTCCCAATGCTGTATCACAGTCAGCTTTGTGATAGCATGTAGGAGAACCAGAGAGTGGGAAAATATTGGATGGAGTATTTAGGATTTTGGAGATATTTGGTGTGTTTCATTTTGAGCCCTGGGTGTACCACGCTAAGAAACCAGGTTCATGTCAACTCTTATGATAAAACTATATTTTGAAGATTTTAATATCCTCTAAAGGTGTCCTTAAACCTTATGGCAGTTTTTTTTCCAGAGGAAGACAACTTAGCAATAACTGAAACTTTCAATGCTGCTGACAGTAGGCTAAAAAAGAAAGTTGAAGAAAAAAGTCTTTGGACAGTTTCTTAGTCTTAATTCTTTTGCTAGAAGCTGAACAACATGAACTCCAGGGCTTAGAAAAGCAAAACAAACAAAAAATTTCTCAAACAGTTTCAAATTCTATCCTAAATCTTTGCCTTATAGCTAATTGGTTTTCAAATTTTTCTTACTGTAAATACCTAAGCATAAAGATTTCCTTTTTTTCCTTTTGCAGGACCCACAACAGTGGACAGGGCTCACTAGATTTCCTACACAGGACAGCTCACTGTGGGGTTCTGGTGCCTCAGATGGTTGATATGGGATCGCACTGAGTGTTTTTGATGCCTCATGGCACCTTAAAGACATCCTGTAATGTGCAGTCTCATATTTGCTTTACCTTTTCCTCGACTTACTCACCCCAGGCTGTGAGACAAACCCTTGTTCCTCAGTGCATAAACTGCTGCCATTCCTCAGGCATAACCTGGATGTCTGTGTGGATGATTGTCTGTAGAAATGCTGTATGTCTTGGGGTTTTCTATCTTAGTGTGGCTTATCTGGGTAAATCTGTCACGAAAGCTGCCTTAGAGCTTGATGGTCAACAACAGAGGGTTTGTGATATCAGTGTGACCCAGCAGACTGACAGCAACTGGAAGCAGCCAGGGGAAACACCCACAAGCTGAAGGCCCCAGTGAATCTCTGACCCCTCACAAATAGCTCCTTGTGTCATGGTCAAACAAAAAATGAGAATTATGTAAGAACAATGGGTGCTGAGTGCCAGCTAACACCAAAAGGAAGCATGCTTCTAACAGGTGGTACTCAAAAAGCTCTGGCCAGAAAGGAAATGACCCAGTGCTCTGAATGGCCTGAAATTCTCTGTTCAAATGGTAATTTCCTGGTGTTGGTGGATAAATGTATTCCTTTTTGTCAAAAAGGTGTCCAGGACAAAAGCAGATCTGGGACCTGGCCCGTGGCAGCCTCCTTACCAAATGCTCTTTGTAATTTCCCAACTTGAAGAACCATGTTTGGTAGGAGATTCCTAAAGCTCAGCTAAGAACTGTCCTGAGAGCCCTGTGATACCGAATCCACACTGGCAGAGCAGCAGGTTAATAATTAAAATCACATAACTTAATTTGAACCTGAGGAAGTAAGTCCTTGAACTTTATTGGAAATCTTTCCCTCCTTCTTACCCAAAAGGTTTTGGGATAGTCTATTACCCAAAAAAACCCCTCAGTCTGGATTGCTGCTAGACCCCTTTGAGACTTCCAAGGCTGAAGCAGGGAGGTGGAGAGTTTTCTGTTATCTGTTCTAATGAACGTGAAGATTATGAAATGATGGAAGAAATAAAAATGTACGGTTCCCTGATTTGTAGGGAAGGATCTATTTCTGCTAATTGTACAATCGCTTACAGAACATGAACGTTTTACTTTCAAGAATTTGTCTGAGAAATAAGGCTAAAAGTTCTGTGGTAACAGGGGTAAGTTTCCACCCATAGTGTGTGGGCTTTCCTATATTTTTCACTTAAAAAACCCTCATATTAAATCAGACTAATGCTGATTTATTTTCTTTCATGGAACAATTCACTTGACAGTTGATTAAACTTAGAATATTTTAAGAACTTTAGGGAATTTTAGAAATTGTCTAGTTTCAAAATAAGTGATTTTTTTAAGAATCACTGATCAGAATTGAGACTTTCAGATTGTGATTTAGGAGACTTGATCAGCACTTTCTTATCAAGGGTCAATCTTCTAGGACTTTTCGAGGAACGACATCTGTCTAAATGCCAAAGAGAATTAAACCCACTAGGCTTCAAGAACCTTTCTTTATTAGTTACCTACCCATCAGTGAACTGCCGTAGAAACAGAGGCCATCATTGTGTTAATCTGCTATCAAATGGTGTCATTTATTTTTGTCATAGCTGTCTGTGTAAAAAGCTATGTAATAAAAACAAATATTCAGTTTGGGCAGCATTTTTACAGCTTTGTTTAATCTGTTTATCATGGCCTGTTGATGCATCTTACAAAGCAACACATAAAAAACTAAAGGAAATGCTAAATTAGAATCTTTTAATAACTAAATTTTTAAAACTGTTGAATTAAACATGGCAACAATTCTTTCTTAGCTGAATTAATGTTCATTCACGCAGAAAATTTTGAATGCAATATTATTTAAGTAATTTAAAAGCGAATTAAAGATTCATCCATTGTATCAGGTATCTGACTTCAGGCTAACATTTTAATCTCAATCATTGTTACAGTGTTTGCCATTCAAAAACTCAGAGATAATGATGAAGGTTAATTCATGCAGAACAGAGACTCAGCTCCTTGTGGATAAGTATGGTTGGCTATCAGGGAACTGCAAAATATGCTAATAGAATTATTGTTTACCTTAGCATATTAGGCAAGTTACACTTGTTTGGATAATTGTTTTTAGGTTTTGCATTTCAGATTTACTTTTTATGTTGTTTTCATAGCTGCTCCACTGACCGTAGAAGGACTGCATTTTTTTTCTCTGTTGTAAGCAAACCCACAGATTTTATTACAATCTTTTGTAAATATTTTTACAACAGCAGATTGACAAACTTTTCCGGGGGGACTTCGTTTAAAGAACAATAGCTGCCACTCTTTAGCATTTTTCAATTTGCTAAGTTATTGTCCTTCTCTGACATCTTTTCATCAGCAGACCTGATTCATCTCCAGGTTAAACACGTGTAATTTCTTCATTAAGCTACTCTTGAATTTTAACTAGGAACAGCGAACTTGTAATCAGATTCATTAGATCATGTTCAGACATGCTGAATCACACTGAGAAATACTCTTAATGGGCTTCTGACTCGGTCAAAAACACCTTGCTTCTTGGAACAAGAGAGCAAAAATTGTCCATGCCATGCTCGGAGTCTTCACAATGCATCAAATATGTGAGGAGCCTGTGATTAGGATATATGTATCAAAAGGAATGATGGAATATGCAGATGTAACTGCACAGGGAGGAAGTCCCTACATCCACAGAGTGTGTTTTAACAGGTTGGAAGCAGAGGGCAAGAAACTGCTTCTGCCACAGGGAGCTCTTTCCTTAATTCCTGCCGCTGAGGTCAGGTGCTGTTTGTAACACAGAGGTTAATTGTACATTGGAAACATTAATTCTATAGCTGTGGACACTTTAAAGTCAGGCAGTGCAGTTATTTTTTTTGTATCTTGGCAATATTTCATAGCAGGTGTTCACTTCTCCCAGGTTCACACTTATTTTAAAACCTGTTCTAAATAAAACGGTGCTTTTTTGACGTAGCAAGGAAATAGTGTTGGTATAAACCACACACTTAAATATCACCACGTATTTGTGATGATCTTTTCCTCTCCCTTGCCTAATTTAGAAGTGAAATATTCTTTCCCTTATGCAAACACTAGCAGGCCTGTTTCTCTACTGTTCTTCTGTACTTGTCAACAAAAACTGGCTCTCCTAAGAACTAAATGTAATGACTATAGTTCTGCTTACTTTAATTAGATGAACAGGTTAGGAAGCCAATTAATCATTCCCTTTAGTTTAACTACACGCAAAATTTCATTGTATAATTGCATAGTAATACACAGCTAGGTATTTTCACAGTGTTTTGTCGGATTCTGAACTGCCACATCCTGTTTATAAAAAATCCATGTGTAATGATCAGGATCTTTTTTGTTCCCTCATGAGGGAGAAAGATCAAGGGTTAAGTATTAATCCACAATGTGGGAAAATAGCTGGATAGATATCAGTGAAATCGGATGGTGCTGATACTGCTTAGCAGAAAAACCAGTTTACAGCATTGTGAACTTCTTCAACTGATCTAATGAAGTCAGGCTGTATTAAGATGTGCAGTAATAATAAAAAAAAAAAGCCACCAAACCCAACATTTAATTGTGAAAGGGTTATAAATATGCAAAAAAACCCATTCTTTATTTTTTTTTAATTAATGAAAGGCTTATTAGAAACTAGTTGAATTTCAGTGGATGGGAAATTACACAGATCAGAAGCTACAGGGATGATTGATTGTTACCAGTAATTACATGGTCTGACTAAACACTTTCAGATTCCTAGTGTTACTGTTTCTTGTATGCAAGTGAGTTTATTCTAATTTTTGTGAATAAAAAAGGGAACAAAACCGAACAACAATAAAGAAATAAAACCTCAAAACCTTCCCACAAAGGCTCGAGGTTTAATTTTTTTTTAATGTTTGGCTACAGATATAGAACACCTTTAATTACTGATTGCTCATAGTACATAGAACTGGCAAGAAGAAAGGTCACTGAAGTTTTCTTACTCTCTCTTGAGTACTTCTCTATAACAGTCCTAACTTACAGCAGGGAATGTGAGTGGTTGTTCTTAATATTTACTGTTCTGGTCTTACTCAAAATGAGTTCTCTCTGCTTTTTACATGGCTGGAAGTAGACTTACAAATGAAGATGCTGTGTTCTCTATTTTCGGTGCTGGAGAGGCCGTGCTGCAGACAATCTCTTCCAGGAGGCAAGAGGATGAGTGTCACCTTTCTGATGGTAAAATCTTTTCCTTCTCCCACACACTCTATGGACCTTACTGGGTAAGAATATGGGAAGGGAACGTAGCACCACTAAAAACAGAGTAAGGTGGGTTGTGTCATTGATAGAGACAGGCAGTCCTGATTCATATCCAGAACACAGGAAAGCTTCTGGGCTTAAGAGGCAGAAACCATCAGCAGCAGGACTGGTTACACACATGCCACTTACTGGCAGCTCCAGTTGGTATTTAATGATGCAGTATAAATATTTTAGAGGTACCTGATCATGTGGTTAGACAACGGCAGCAATAAAAGTGTGCGGAGCAGTTACTTAAAACATAAAATATATCTAATCTAGAAACTGAATAGAAACTGAATGGGATTTTTTCCTTTGTTAACCAAGAGATTCCAGTAAATTAATAACTTGCATGGGAGTTGGGAATCAGCACATAGACATATAATGTGAATACACTGTGCAAGTAGCCAAGTCTGGCCATTGAACTCAAATGTAATTTGGACCAATATGTTCAAATTGACTCAGAAAGTACTAAATTGAGAAAACAAACAAACAAACAAACAAACAAACAAACAAACAAAACCTTGGAAGTAAAGAAGTTTTAAAATTAACTGGTTCAGGATGAAACCATTATTAAGGTATGAGGAAGTGAAAGAGAAAGAG
>VZRV01006492.1:8134-39842 GCA_013398115.1 Falcunculus frontatus
GGGGACACCGGGCACGGCACGGGGGAACACCGGCCGTGGGGGGCACCGGGCACGGCACGGGGGAACACCGGCCGTGGGGGGCACCGGGCACGGCACGGGGGGACACCGGCCGTGGGGGACACCGGGAACGGCACGGGGGGACACCGGCCATGGGGAAATCGGGGCACCGGGCACGGCACGAAGGGAGCAGCGGGCACGGCACGGGAGACCGCGGGCCCTCGGCGGGTGCGAGTCCCCGGTCCGGGCCTGACCCCAGCACCCCGCTCGGTTGCAGGCGCGGCGGCAGAATGACACGATGGACGCGGGCTGCCCCCGGCTCCCAGACACCGTCCTGTTCGAGATCTTCCTGTACCTGGACCACGCCGACGTGCTCTCGGTGGGGCTCGTCTGCCAGCAGTGGCGCGCCGTGGCCCGCGACGAATTCCTGTGGAAGGAGCTTTTCTACCGCTACTACCGCGTGTCCCGGGATGTGCCGCGGCACCCAGGTGCGCTCCGGGGCGCGGGGCTGATCCCGGGGGCGGCACCTACCGTGAGCCCGGGACGGACACTCCGCTTCCCCCGCTCTGCCCTCTGCCCGCCGCTGTCGGGGTGGTGGAACCCCTGAACCGCATCGCCTCGGCTGTGTCACAGTGTCACGGGCTGAGATGTTCACGGGAAGGGCTCTGGGACTGCCCAGACCATTCAGAAACGGGGATCAAAGGGCTGAAGATGCTTTGCCTTTCCTTTTTTTTCACAGAAAGGAGGTTTCTGAGCTCTCTGGGCAGGTGCTCTCTGTAGCTGCTGTCCAGGGAGATCCCGGGAGTCGCAGTGAGTCACCACACACTGCTGCATCCCAGTCTGAATGGGATCTGTGGAATCACTGCTGGCTCGGCCTGCCCGGGACTTGGCAGCCCCTCTGCTGCAGCTCTGCCCCTTCTCCAGCTGGACCAGGCACTGCCACGAGCACCGTGGGCCGCTCCGAGGGTCCCAGGGGCCGGGCTGTGCAGGGGCACCTGTGCCTGCCTGGGGGACGTGTGACAGCACCGGGGGCATGTGCTGAGTCAGCAGCTGCCCTGCTGTGCCAGGGCAGTTGGACTTGATGTGGGCTCACAGCAGGAGCTGACTGAGCCTGGCAGGGCCGTCTCTGGCTGAGCTGTCAGAGGGCTTGGGGATGGCAGTCGTGTGGTCACAGCTCTGCTCCCTGCTGAGCATCGGGTGCTGGAAGCAGTTTGGTGCAGTCTGGAGGGATGACCCAGCTCTGTCATGCCAGCTGGGACAGGCCTTGGGGACCTGGCAGTAGGAGCTCTTGCTGCCGAGGGGGTTTCTCTCTGAGCAGCCCATTCCCAGGGTGTTGCAGGGCGTGGGAGGGCTGTGCAGGGGGCTCCCAGCTGTGGCTGAGGGAATTGGATCCTGGATTGTGAATTGCAGTGGCTACAGAAGGGCAGGACAAAATGCCAAGGAAGAAATGCCAAGGATCAGGCAGTGGGAGCTGCTCTCCTTGCAGCGGGAACACCAGTGCAGAGGGGCTCTGGGAGGAGGTGGGATATGGATGGGATTCTTCCAGGCTGTGTGACTTTGCTCTTGCAGACCCTGGGAGCTCCGTGGGGCTGAGGACGTTCTCTTCAGGGTTTATCTAAAAGTCTCATTCCCTCCCAGCCTCCTGGAGCTGCTTAGTCAGCTGCCAGCCCTGTTCCTGAGCACTAATTAGGATCAAGCAGTCAGTGTAGCTCAGTAGCATATTCAGGCACCTCCCTGGCTGCTGGAGCTGCGGGCACCCTGCACAAGGCAGTAGGACAGGGACAGCTGGCAGGTGTGGGAAGGGGCTGGAGTGTGAGTTTGGGGAATACCCCTGCCAGCCTGCCTGTCCTGGGCAGCCCCATGGTTGGAGGAATGGTATGCAGTGGGTCTGTGAGAGGAAGTGTTTGGTTTGCTTGGCCAAATGGGGCCTACCCAGGCTGTTTCCCAGCCGGATGGGCTGGGACCAGGAGGTTCAGAGAGAGCTGAAACGCCCCGCCTCGAGCAGTGGGATGTGCTGGCAGCAAGCTGGTCCCTGCCTGCAAGAGCGGGTGCCTCCTGGGCTGCAGCGTGTTCCAAAAAATCCTTCAGTCCTGTTCAGTGTCACTAGGAAAGTTGGCCCTTATCCATATACATGTCTAATCCTCTTTGCTTCTTTGGGATTTGCTGCTACAAGAAGTCTGTAGGCTGCCTGGCTGGGCCCTTCATTAAAAATCTTCTTTATTTGTCTTTTATTCCATCTCTGGTGAGTGTGCCCCAGGCTGTGCTCAGCACACTGTGTCCAGCTTCTGTTCTTTTCTCTCATTTTTTCAAGTCTTACCTCATGGAGATGGGTTTTTCCTGGTCCCAGACCCTTTCTGGAACCATCTTAATTCTGTCTTAGACAAGACAGATAATCAGCGCAGAGCTGGGTATGGTGAGGAGCAACTTCCCTCTTGTCACACCTGGTTGGTTTGGTTGTGCTGGAGCACGTGTTCCTTCTCAGGACTGTTTTGTCCTGGTCTGACAGCCAGCACCTCTGCCCGGGCTGTTCCAGCAGGGGCTGTGCTGGTTTGGGAAGCAGAGGTGTGGTGGACTGGAAGAAAGGGGTTTTTGTGTGTGGGAGTAGGGAATCTACTGAGGAGAATGCTGAAGGCTGGTAGCTGAGCTGCAGCCCTGGGCTGGTGCCCCAGCAGAGCTCCTGGCCTTGCTCACAGGAGCCAGGACTGGTTTATTGAAGCCTGGTGCCCTGTTTAGCCCAGCTCTGCTTCCCTCCACTCACAATCCTGTCCCGTGTCACTGCTCTGTGCTGCAGGTGCTGTCTCCTGGTACGATGAGTTCCAGAGGCTCTATGATACCATCCCTTGCGTGGAGGTGCAGGCCCTGAAGGAGCACAATGACCAAGTGTTGCACCTCAGCTTCTCCCACTCTGGCTGCCTGTTTGCATCATGCTCCAAAGACTGCACGGTCAAGGTAAAGTGGTAGGTGCCCTGCCCAGCCCTTGCAGCCTTGGTCCAGGGGGGCTTAGCCCTGAGAGCAGCCTTTGGGAAGTCTGTGGAGAGGTTTGACCGGATGTCCCTGGACTTGGGCTGGTTCCTGCTGAGCTGTTTTCTAAGCCATAGAACTAATGAGTCTTGCAAATGTAGCCTTGAGGGCTGTGGATTCCAGCTGCAGCCTGTGTGTGTGGAGGTGGCTGGGGTGCTTTGCTTTCTAGGTGCAGATCAGTGCCCTGTTGTGCCCTGGGTCTGACGAAGAGTGGGGAGATCATGATCCACTGCAGTGGATCTTGTCTTGCATGAGTGGTTGTCCTGGGAGGAATCTCTCTGAACATGCTGGAAACCCAGCTGTGAGCACCATTCACTGCCTGAACACCCTCTCCTCTGGCCAGTGGAGCAGCAGGTCTCTATTTAGCCCCTCTCCATTTTCTGTCAGGGATATGGTGAGTGGGAGGCAGTTAAATGGGGTTTGTGATACTGTTTGTTTTTCATGTCCTGGTGAGTACTGGCAGAACAGATAAAGCAGAACCACTCTCAGGCTTCTCAGCAGCTTCCTGACTGTCCATCTCTCTGCAGATCTGGAGCAATGAGCTGGACATTTCCCTGCAGCACAGCTCCAACATGAGGCCCTACAACTGGAGCTACACCCAGTTCTCACAGTTCAACTCTGATGACTCCCTCCTGTTGGTATCCGGTGTCTTTGTGGGGCCTCACAACTCCTCCTCAGGGGAGATTGCTGTGATCAGCATGGGTAAGTGGGGCTTCCCTGGGGCATATGAGTGCTGGGTGAGGGGGTTCCTTTCTTCTTTGGGTGTGCAGTAGCCTTACCTCACCTTGTCCTGACACCTGAGCCAAGGGGTTCCAGTCACAGTTCTAGAGGGGAAACCTGACAGCCAGCCTTAGCTCTGCTCGGGTCACCACAGCAACACCTCAAGGCAGTGTGACATGTATTTAGCCTCACTTACTTCTCTTCTAAGCGCCGGACTGGGCAAGGGTTGTCCATGTCACTCATCTTGAAGCCCCTGCCTATGGCTTGTGTAGTGCTGGGCACAGAACCACAGAAACCCAGAATGGTTTGGGTTGGAAGAGACCTTAAGGCTCATCTTATTCCAACCCCTGCCATGGGCAGGAGCACCTTCCACTATCCCAGGTTACTCCAAGCCCTGTCCAGCCTGGCCTGGGAGGCTTCCAGGGATAAGGCAGCCAGAGCTTCTCTGGGCACGCTGTGCCAGGGCCTCCCCACCCTCACAGGGAACAATTCCTTCCCAATATTCCATCCATCCCTGCCCTCTGGCAGTGGGAAGCCATTCCCCCTTGTTCTGTCACTCCAAGCCCTTGTCCCAAGTCCCTGTCCAGCTCTTTTGGAGCCCCCTTAGGCCCTGGAAGGGGCTCTGAGGTCTCTCCAGAGCCTTCTCCAGGCTGGACGCCCCCAGCTCTCTCGGCCCGTCTCCAGAGCAGAGTGGCTGGATCCAGCCCTCAGATCACCTTTATGGCCCTAGCCTCACCCTTAGGTGTCACAGAGCTTTCTGAGGTGTTGTCACCAGAGCCTCTTTCACATCTGCTGCAGCTCTGTGTATGTGGCTTATCCCCACTGTGTTATCTCACCATCTTTGTGCACAGTCCCACAGTGCCAGCAATCAGGAGTGCAGCAGGAATCAGGAGTGCACAGCTGCCTTGTTTGGAGAGGCCCCAAGCCCCAGGGATGGGAGTGAAATTCTTTGTGTGTTTAACTTGTTCTTGTCCCCAGGGCCTGCTCTGGGCCCTGCTCAGGGAAAGGGTGGGAGCTTGGATTGCTCTGTGCTCTGGCTCTGTGCACTGCCCTGTTATTTTGGTTTCCCTTGTGCAAGGTATCATCACGCATCTCTGGAGAAAAGAGAAATAATCTGTCTCTGTAGCAGTGGCTGGGAGCTGGATGGAGGTTGGCAGTGCCGCTTCAGTGCTGCTCCTACAGAGACCTGGATCCACTTCCCCTGTTCCACATGGTTTCTCCAGGGCTCTTGCTGGAAGTCACTGCCTCACACTCATGTTTCCCTTCAGAGAACTTCACGCTGCTTTCCCGGGTGAGGAATAAGCCCTATGATGTGTTTGGCTGCTGGCTGAATGAAACCAACTTGATATCAGGCAATCTGCATCGGATTGGGCGCATAACCTCCTGCTCAGTGCTGTGGCTGAACAATGCTTTCCAGGTGAGCTGCCTTCCTTCCAGCTTCACAGGCAGTGCAGCTTCCTGCTGACTCCTGGGGGAGGGAAAGCTGCAGGGAAGGATGGCTCAATCCTCCTGTCATCCCTGTTTGTCTCCTCTGACTTGCCCTCAGGATCCTGAGCTTGAGGCAACCCTTGCGTGAGGTTTCTCCACACTCGGTGTTGTGGTACTCACTACAATATTCTAACTCTGCCTTCAGATCTCATTAACTCTCGCCACATTAATTAGGCTGAGGAGTTGGCTGCAGTGCTCCACAGCATGCATTGCCCAACAGCAGGGCTGCTGAGGTCCTTGGTAGCTGGGCCTGGGACTGCTGTAGCCTGGCATGTGTCCCAGCAATGGCCCTTCTCCCACTTGGTAGCTCAGAGTGTTCCTGGGAGCTGGAGGCTGAGCTCAGCACTGCCTGGCCTTCCTGAGGTTTCTTGGGCCAGGTGCTGTCTCTGGTTCCGCGGTGAGACTTGGAGAGCTGAGTGTGCGGCCTCAAACTGCTCGTTCACTCCCTGGCACTTGGGCTGCTCAGTCGTGTTCCCCATGTTTTGCCTCTGTTTCAGTGTCACACCTGCACATCCCCATGTTTTGTGATTTTAACGTGATGCTGATCCCAGGTAAAATCCTCTGGTAGCAGAGACCTTCGCACAGCCACATCTCCGTGCTGCACTGAGGCATTACCCCAGCATTACCCCTTCCATCCCTGCGAGGCTAGGAAGGACCTTGCCCCTGACAGGGGTGTGGGGGTAGGGCTGCAGGCTGGGAACAGTGAGGCAGAGAGGGACCTGCTCTGTGTGTCTGGAGCAGATACCAAGCTGCTCCTGCTGGGAGTACAAGCACACTCCAGGAGCACGGGGATTCTCTGCCGCTGCTGCTGTGGGCCAGAGGGATCCCACTTCTTGTTTATCACAGAGGCCTGTTCTTCAAATCCTTGTCGATCACAGAATGTAGAGTATCCTGAGCTGGAAAGGACTCACAAGGACCAAGTCCAGCTCCTGGCCCTGCACTGTAAAGCACCAGGCAGCACCAGCTGATGACCTCAGGGTACGGTGGCAGCAGGGCTGCCCAGCCGCTGTGCTCCACTGCTGCGTGCCTGCAGGAACGTTTTCTGTCACTATGTCTCCATCCAGCCTAGGAAGGAGCTCAGTAGAGCTGGCAAGCCTGGGGCCAGGTCTTGTGTCAGCGTCCCACTCACAGTGTGAAGGGGTCGGTGGGGGCTGGTGTCCCTGCGCTGGCTCAGGTCTTGGTTTGAACTGTGGGAGTGGGGTGGTTCCTGCTCACTTCTCCCCTCTGCTCGCAGGGCATAGAGTCTGAGAATGTGAATGTAGTGAAGAGACTGTTCAAAATCCAGAACCTGAATGCCAGCACCATCCGGACCGTGATGGTGGCTGACTGCAGCCGGTACGATTCCCCGGACCTGCTCCTGGACTACGAGGAGCAGCTGGCTGCTTCCTCCACCTGCCCGGTCTTTGATCTCGGCAGTGACAGCGAGGAAGAAGAGGCCAAGCCCAAGCCGCCTCCGGAGCCAGCCGTACAGGAATTGCCGGATGCCGGGGGTGTGCCGGCGGAGCACGGGCTGCAGCAGCTCTTTGATGATATCATGGAGGGCCGCGTGGGGCCTGCCATGACCGAGACAGAGCTGGAGACAAAGGTGGCCGAGCTGTTTGTGCGCAACAGAACTAAGCCACCTGAGCCAAACCTGCTCCCCACAGACAGCAACAGCAAGACAAAGTACTTGATCTTCACCACAGGATGCCTCACCTACTCCCCGCACCAGATAGGTAAGGCTGGGTCTGAGCCTGGGGCAGCTGGGGCTCCCTGGGAGCCTGGGCTGCAGCTGTGCTTGGGATTTGGGTTGGGAAGAGACCTGATATCTCTGCTGCTTGTTTGTGAGGTGTGAGCTGCACTTTGCTCTTGGTTCTGAGAGGCCCCATCACTGAGGGGAGTTCCACCTCCTCCACTCACCTGAGGGTTGTTTTGTTGGTGCCAGCATGACACGTGGCCAAAGTCATGGCAAGGGCTGAGCAGAAGAGCAAGAAGGAGCTTCTGGTTAAGGGCACCAGCCATGAGCAGCAGTGGGTACAGGGGCAGGGCAGCACTTGCCCTAGCGGAGTGTGGAGGGACTTCGGTCCTGTTCTCCTGTGGGGGTGGATAGGGCATCAGGGCAAGCCTGGTCTGAGCAGCATGGAGTTGATGTGTGAGTCCCTTGTGCAGTGCTCCTGCCCCTTGCCTGCCTCCCCTCTGCCATGGGTGGGACCACCCTTAGGTGGGCTTCCTGCCTTAGTGAGACACCTGGGACTGAGGAGGTCTCTCAGGGAATTATTCAGTGCCCCAGGCAGTGTTTCTGTGGTGGGCGATGCTGGGCAGGTTGCAGCCTCCTCTGTTGGGTGCAGCATACACCAGGCAGTGGCATTGCTGGTGACCTTGTCCTGGGTTAGGATGTCACCTGGGGCTCTCCTGTTAAGACACCAGGACTAGCAGAGCCTGAATCTACAGGAAATCCTGCAGGGAGCTCCTCAGTGGATCATGGCCTGCCCCAGCTGGCTCAGCCCTGGGCTGAGCTGAGGTGGCACCTGGATCCCCTGAGCTGAGCCAAGGCCACCTCGCAGACTGGGACCTGCCACACACCAGGGCAGAGCCTTTGGGCTCCCGAATTCCTCCGCAGCCTCCCAGGGCTGAGGGATTTGTGTGATGCCTTTGAACTCTGTGACTCCTGGCTGGTGGCCAGCACTTGCAACACAGGCTGCTGCTTGGAGGGCCGGACAGTTCCTGTCCCACCATGAGTCACTGCAGTGTCGTTTGCCCCTTGGTTTGTGTGCAGAACTGTGCACCTGCTCTGTGCCCCCAGGACCTGAAGGGGCTCACTCTGTGCTCACCTCCCGCTCTGTGCAGTGCTGCTCCAGCCTGAAATCCTTGAGGTCCCGTTCCTCGTGCTGGTGCCAGGTTGAGCAGCCTGTCCTGCTGACTCATGTATGTCTGAGTTTGGAACGGGGAGTGTGGTGCTGTGGAAATGAGGATGAAGATGCTGGTGAGCTGCACCGGTGGGCTGGAAGAACACTGGTCCTGTCCCAAAGGTCCCAGGCTCAGGGGCAGAGATATTCGGAATGGTGTTGGACCTGGGGTATAGTGGGGTGTCACCTGTGTCTTGCTGGGCTGCAGAAGAGGGCTAAAATCAAGGGTGGTGTTAGCAATTCCCACAGAGGGATGGGATGGGATGGGCTGGGCCACCTTCCAGCTCCCCCTGGACCTGCTGAGGATGAAGCCTCTGTGTGCCCAGGAGCTGCTGAGGCTCACAGGGGTCCTCCAGGAAGCCGTTGGGGATGGACCATTTGTGGAGCTGTTTGTGTTTTGGACCTCTGCAAAGCTGGAAGGGGACAGTGGCTCACTGCTTGACCCATCACTTGTCTCCTTTAGTCAGGAAGCTCAGAAGCTACAAAGCACTTGAGCACAGTTTGGGTTTAAATGTCTGTTCTTTGAGCTTTCTGGGACAGATCCCCACCTGCACTTGACAGTGTCCGGGGAAAACCGTGCCACAGCCAGTGCATCTGCTGGGCTGCTCCAGGCTGGCTGCTGCAGAGAATGGTCCCCGCCCAGGGATTCATTTAGGAGAAAAACCCTTCTACAGCTAGCATGTCTCCTGGGCCAACACAGCTTCCATGCGCATCAGAGATGGGCTAGGGTGAGGTTTGGCTGGACCCACAGGCACTGGATCTCCCTCTCTGGGGTTGGATGTGCCAGGATGTTGCTCATGGGCAAGGTCCTCATCCAAAGCCCGCTGGAGAGCTGAAGGAGCCCGGCCGGACCAGCAGCCCTGTCCCAGACCTTGCCCATTAAGCTGATTCTCCTTTCTTAGCCGTACCAAGGGAAGCCCCTCCCTGGAGCCTGGGACCTCCCTCAGCACTGCTGGCAGGAGCCTGTGGAACTGCCTCCCTCTGCTTTGTGTCCCACAGGGATTAAAAGGATCCTGCCCCATCAGATGACCACTGCAGGGCCGGTGCTGGGGGAGGAACGGCGCTCGGATGAGTTCTTTGACTCCCTGGATCACGTCATTGACATCCACGGGCACATCATCGGCATGGGCCTCTCCCCTGACCACCGGTGAGCACAGAGGGCTTCAGCAACTGGGCAAGAGCTGCTCGCAGGTTCTGGTGGGTGACCAGCATGAAGTGACAGTGGTGGATGGACTGGGTGCCTGCTGATCCATGAGGTGATGGTGTGTTACTGCTGAGCGTTGCCCCCGGCCACGGCAGGAATGTGTTCCTGAGTCAGCTCAGGACAGGGTGGCTCCTTCTGAGAGTGGAGGAGCTGCCCACACCAATGTGTCTTGTTCCTGAGGCAGATCATCCGTAGAATCCTAGGATGGTTTGGGTTGGAAGGTACCTTAAAAACCATCTAATCCCCTCCCTGCCCTCCCCAAGGTACCTGTACGTGAACAGCCGGGCCTGGCCACGGGACTGCATCATCTCGGACCCGATGCAGCCGCCTCCCATCGCTGAGGAGATCGACCTGCACGTGTTTGACCTGAAGACCATGAAGGAGGTGAAGCGAGCGCTGCGCGCACACCGGGCCTACACACCCAACGAGGAGTGCTTCTTCATCTTCCTGGACGTCAGCAGGGACTTCGTAGCAAGGTGAGGGGCTGGCCAGGATCCTGACCCTGCATCTGGGAAGGCCTGGGGCTGTTGCTGTGGGATGGCCGGGTGAGCAGAACACTCCTGTGTGTTGGGAGCAGAGCAGGGAATGGGGTGGAAAGAACAGAAGGGCTGACTTGGAAGGTGCTGATAAAGGCTGACTGCTGGTCCTGCTGCAAATATCCTGCTGTAAATCCCTGAGTAAAAGGTAAATTTGGGGCTATGGTGTGTTTGGTGGTAGGTGGTAAATGCCCTTCTTGGGGCTGCGGGTGCTGGGGAAGGAGCTGAGGGGCCCTGGATCCCAGAGGGAGCTGCCTGCACAGGATGAAGCTCATGGAGACAGGGGCTGGGGTACCCTCTGCCCCCATCCCTGCAGAAGGATGGGGGTGGGAAGGGCAGGGGGTTGGGGCTGCTGGGCTGACACTGGGACCAGTGGGTCACCCTGACCACTGTCTCTCCATCCCAGTGGGGCAGAGGATCGACACGGCTACATCTGGGACCGGCACTACAACATCTGCCTGGCCAAGCTGCAGCATGACAACGTGGTGAACTCGGTGGCGTTCAGCCCAGTGGAGCAGGAGCTGCTGCTGACAGCCAGTGACGACACCACCATCAAGGTGTGGCGGTCCCCACGGGCCGTGCGCGTCCGGCAGGCCAGGAGGCCCCGGCCCAGGAAACTGCTTTTCTCCTGGCTCATGAACCAGAAAAGCTGAACCCAGGTACATCTGCTCCTGCAGCTTCCTCACTGCAGCACCTCCTTCTGAGCTCACAGAGCCCTGAGCCCTGCACAGAGATGAGCTCTAGGCACACAAATCCTATGGCTGAGCCAGGAGGGGCCCTGGCAGCAGGAATCGCCTCCTCCTTGAAGCATCCGCTTCAGACGGGACGTAAGAGCTGGGGCCCTGTTGTGGGCCTGTCGGGCAGCAGCTGAGCTGGTCACTGCAGGGTGGGCTCCCACAGCTTCTCACCAGCGTTGCTACTTGGGCACAGCTCTCTGGGCGAGCTCTGGGCTCAGGGGACACTGAGGCACGTCCAGTGTGGGTCTGTGTGAGCTGGGGACGTGGCCGGCCCCACTGGGAGCCGCCAGCTGCAGAGCGCTTGACAGGAGCCGCGGTGCAGCTGCGCTGCCTGACTGCAGGACTCTTCATATTGGTGTTTTATTAATGTGTGTTCGTCCCAAAGCTCCGCGGGCAACTCGTCTGGCTGCTGGAGAAAGTCAAGTGCCTCCCCATGGCACCTCTGCCCAGGAGGGCAGCAGGGACTGGGGGCAGTGAGGGGGCGGCAGGGCCAGGGCCAGGGGCCTGACTGGCCCCAGGGTCTGTGTATTGGTATCGCCAGTTTCCAAACTTGGGAGGGGGGAGGGCTGGTGGTAACTTGGTGCTGGCTTTGCCTCTGTCTTCCTCTGAGTAGCACTTCAATAAGCTATGGATCGGGAACGTATTTATTGTGGGGGATCTGCTGTCCCTTTCTGGGGTACCCATGAGGACAGCTTACCTCCTGCCCATGCTACCCAATCGTGGCACTTTAGGTTCTCTTGGTATGTTCTGTGAATAGATGTAGGCACCCATGGGTGCTGCAGGTATTCATTCACCTGCAGGTGATGGGGATGGAGCCCTCCTGCCTGCAGTGACAGCTGAATAAGCTCCCTGTCCCTGGGGCTAACCCGCCATGGAGGGGGTCAGCTCCTCCAGGACCCCGCGGGCAGTGGGAACGGTCACTTGCAGTTATTACGGACTCAGTGGTGTTCGCTGTCTGTCCCTTGAGCTTCTCTCCCTGTAGCAGGTACCCTAACGTCAGAGTCTAAAATTAAGCTCCTAATCTTGACCTGGTCTAGATGGGGCCCCCAGGAGCTGCCATCGCTCCTGGAAGCAGGGCAGGGAAGGAGCTGCAGGGGGAGGCATTTTGGGCCCCTCCTGGAAGCCCCGGGGCAGGTGCCTGTGCCATTCTCAATCTGGGGTTGCTGATAGACCTGACGGAGGTGGCAGCTCCTGTCACAATGGCACTGATGGCTTTAGCAGCCCAGGAGGGTCGGCACCTGTGTCCTGCTGTGCCCCAGCTTCATCCAAATTGTCCGTACTCAGGTTTTGTGTCATGAAACGAGGGGTTCCTTCATGTGTATGTGTGGACACAAGCTCCACATCCTGCTCTGTCCAGTCACACAGCAAAGGAACAGCCTCTCCCTCCTCCCCCAACTGTGAACTCTCCACCCGTGGCTCGATGCAGCAGCGAGCAAGGCGCTGAGGTGTTGTTTGTACTGAGTTTTGCTCTTCACTCTGGCATTGAATAAATACTCTGCTAAAGCATCTCTGCAATGCGAGCTTGTTTTTCTCCTGAGGCAGAGCTGAGGCCAGGACTGCCACAAGGCTGGGCTGGGGCACTGCAGGAGCTGCTGCCCAGCCTGTGGTCACCTGTCCTGGGCTGGGGAGTCTGGGTGGAGAGCTATGAGCAACAGGAGAGAGGCAGGGGATGGCTGAAGGGCAGCAAGGGTCCATGGCAGCCGGGGCTGAACACTGGAGGCTCCAGGACAGGCCGGGGCTGGATCCCTCCTGGATTTATGTTTTTCCAAGCACTAAAGGCACAGAGCAGGTAAGCAGAGAGCCCTCTAGTACTGTGCCACAGCAGCCTCCTGAGCTGCACTGCCCCTGTCCCCTCACTGCCCTTTGCATCTTCCTGGTGCAGCAGCTGCTGTGGTGTGAAGGGGGTCTGGGGGCTTCCCAGAGGGGACAGGCCCCCATGGGCATCCCTTGTGTTTGTCTCTTCTACACACAGTGAGCAGAGGCCACCAGGCTGCTGCCCCACACAGGTTTAGTCCCTGGGCTGGTGCTGCAGCTTGCGAGGGGCCAGGAAGGGATCCTGCAGGCACGGGGCTCCCCACAGCAGCGAGAGAAAAGCAGCCTGTTCTGGAGGAGCTCAGAGCTGTTACAGCCCAGGAACAGGAGCGTTGGATTTGCATCAGCAGAACCACTGGAACTGCTGGCCCAGTGCTGCTGCACTGGCTCCCACTGGCCTTTTGGCCCAGCGGAGCTCCAGCAGCCAGACTCCAGCTCCTTCCCTTCCCATTACAGCTCCCCCTGGTCCCTCCTTGTTTGGGAATCCTCCTGCAGGGAGGCAGGAGCTGGGGAGAGCTCCCAGCACAGAAATAATCCCCCAGCACAGCAAGCCCCCCACCCCGAGGCAATCTTCCCTCATGCTGTGCCCAGCAGCCCCTGGCTCATACACAATGATGCTGTTCAAACAGCTTTTATTAGTGGTTCTGACCATACTACACCCTCAAGGAAAACAAAACTTAGTTCACAGTGACAGGCTAAGATGGTGTGGTCAAAAGGGAAAAAACCCCACAAAAATCCAGCGGTGGCTTGTGTCCAGTGTTTGTCTGTGTGGCCGCCAGGCTGGCAGAGCTGTGCCCAGGAAGGGGCTGGGCCCCTGCCTGCAGCACACAGGGACAATTCCTGCTGCCAGCTCGAGAGCTGCTAAAAGCCAAAAAAGGGCCCAGACAGCGTCAGCAGCACCAGAAGGGTGGGGAGGAAAAAGCTCTTAGCGGGAGAGGCTGACAGGCCACATTTCCCCTCCAGCAGTAACCCCGTGGCCTGGAAGAGCTCAGCCTGAGCTTTGCTACAGCACCAACTCTCCCACTGACCTTCCAAACATGTGCTGGGACAGGAGGACCAGCTCCCACCCCAAAAGCAGCCCAGACCCTCCCATCTGAGCCAGTGTCTCCACAGTCCCTCCTGGCACTACCTGGCCTCCAGAGCCTCCAGCCCCACAGCAGGCAGCACCCCACGAGCAAAGACATTCAGATCAACACAGAACAAGCTCCCCCCCACATAACAGTTAATTCCCAGCGACTCTATGAGCAGAGGTGACTTTCCTCTCCCTTCCCAGGCTTTTCCAAGCCTCCCTGGGGAGCTGCTGTGGATGGGAGCAGGGCTTTGCTAGCCTGGATTTTCCTCATAAGGCACAGGGTGAGAGCAGCAACACAGGGCTTGATCTGTCCCTTGGGACAGGCTGGAGGGGGCTTGCACAAAGGGAAGGGTCCTGTCACCCCTCTCCCACCTCTGTCTGGCTGTGCTGTCACCAGCTTCTGTCCCCCTCCCCCAAGAGCAGGGGCTGGGTCTGTCCCCAGCCCCTGAACACACAGGTGTGAGAAGTTCCATGCAGCGATTCCAAAGGGGGCTCACAGGTCACCCCATCACCTGTCTGGAGAGCCCCTGGCCAGCACAGCAGCCGTGGGTGCAAGAGGTTCAGCTTGGGCCAGGGTCCAGCTCAGCCTGCAGGACACTGGGCACCCCTGAGTTCCTGGGCAGCAGCAGGGACATTCCAGACAGCCCCAGGGGCAGGTCAGGGCAGTGTCAGCACATGGAGGGACAGCCAGACCCCGCAGGGCTCCCTGCCAGGGCAGAGCCTGATGGTGTTCTGGACCCCTCAGGGTGGCTGTGGCAGAGCCAAGGTGTGAGCAGGCCCCCAGGCCTGGCAGGCTCTGCAGCCATCAGATTCGGGCTGGGCACCTGGCAGGAGCTGCTGGCAGTGGAGGGCCAATCCCTGGCAGCCACTGAGGAGGGTGACCATGCTCCAGCCCCGCTGCCCGAGGAGCAGCACTGCCCACTGCATAGGCAGACAGGAGACATCATGCAGCCCGAGGCAGCAGCACCCAGACAGATGGACACGGCAGCGTGGCTGCAGATGGACGTGGAGCTGGGCAGCAGCAGGAGCCCTGGGAAGGCTGGTGGAGCTGTCCCGCCGTGGGAGGGAAGCCAGTTCAGAGCCTGAGCCTTTGCCTGCGAGCAAAGAGCTCCCAGCGCAGCACCCCCCCTGCCCAGCGCTGCTCGGCACAAGGGGCACAGGGGGCAGGGCCTGGGGCTCTCAGGGTGCACACTGAGCTCTGTGTCATGCTCCTCTCCCGGCACAGGAGGGACAATCTCCACAGCAGATTCACTTCTCTTTCCCTACAGGCATCCCTGGTGCTGCCCCACACTCCCTCCTGAGCAGCAGCACCTCCTGCCCCATTCCACACTCCAGCAACCACCACCCATCACACACCCAGTGAGGGCTGGACTCAGGGCTCCCCTGCCCTGCAGCTGGGCTCGGCACCCTCCTAAGACACCAACGGCACCAAACCAGTCTATGTCTCTCTTGCCCAGCTGGCACTGCAGTTGTCACACGCCCTCCTTGTCTCCCGGAGCGTGGAGCAACCAGCACTGAAGAGCCATGGCACCCACAGCACACAACTTCCAGGAACAGAGAGATCTCAGAAGGAAATCCTAAACAGCTGAGCCAAAATCCACAGGAGGTGGAGCTCAGCCAGGCCAAACCGTTGTTTTACTACAGAGAGCTGTGGATGTCAGCTAAACAGGTAGAGCAAGAGCTGCACTGGTTTCCACTGGGAGTCCAGACAGCAGCAGTTCAGACACCCAAGTCCCTGCAGGAAATCTTCCATATCCCACAGCCTGCCAGTGTCCACCCAACCCTCTCCTCAGGAAAGAGGGCTCCCATCAGATACCTCGTTTCCACTCAGAGCGAAGGTCCCTTTTCAGGAAGGGCTTTTCCCCCTTCCACTCTGTGCCCCTTCCTCGCTCCGAGACCCGCCTGAAGTGCAGCACAAGCGGGGGATGCCCGGGCAGGGCTGGCTCCATGCTCACTGCTCCGAGGTCAGGAGGGTTAGAGGCCCGTGAGATCAACGATGGCTTTAATAAAGATGGCATCATCACGCACGTAGGAGTTCTTGGCTTCCATGACGGACACGGGGCAGAAGAGGGGACAGCCACTGGCAATGTTCATCTCCGTGACGGGGCGCTGGAAGGATGAGGACGTCACATCAGGGCGGAAGGCGTCGATGATGTGCTCACGGTTATTCTGGTCCAGAAGCATCAGGGTGACCTGTGGGGAAAGGTGAGAACATAAGGGAGTGGCTGAATAAAGGGCACACGGAAGCCCAGCCCAGTGACCTGCTCTGACACGTGCAGACACTGGCAGCCACAGCCACCCTGCAACCTGCCAGTCACAGAAATGCCTCTGAGTGGGGCCAGTGGAGAATGGCGCCTCAGTAATGTCCTGTCACTGGAAGCTTCCCTGTGGCAGCACAAGGCTGTCGGACTGACTGAAAACCTACACCTTGCTCCCAGCACTGACACTGCACACAGGTGTTTCCCCGAGCCAGGACTGTTGTCCTCTCTGCATCTGCCTGTGCCCGCTCACTCAGCCTCCACGTGTTCCGCAGACCTGCAGTGCCCAGGAGCTGGGATCTGCGCTCCTGACATCGAGCGAGCTGCCCCTGAGCTCTGAGGCCACCACAACCTTCCCTTGCCCTCAACCCCTGCAGAGGCTCTGTGGGGTTCCAAACATCCCATGTCACCCCCTTGCCCCACAGCACAGCCGGTGCTCTCAGCACATCTGGAGAACCCCCAGGGCAGCCAACACAGAGCCCCTCCTCTGCCGTGCCAAGTGGGCCAGAGTGACAGTGCTGAGGAGCTCGAGTGGGTGCCAAACCAGAGGCCTGGCTGGACACAGTGGGCTCTGCTCCAGACCCACCTTCTGGTTGAAGGGCCAGCGCAGCAGGGCGTCGTTGGGTCCCTTCATCACCACAAAAAACAAGGACAAGTGGGTCCCGCGCCCGGTGCCATCCCCGTTCAGGTACACACGCAGACACATCTTGTAGCCGTACTTGCTGGTGTAGAAAGCTGTCAGAGAAGTGTGGAACAGGCACAGTGAGGGCCCAATGCAGCATAGCCTGGCACCAGCAGATCCCTCTGAACTCTGAGGACTCTTTAAGTCTGGAATCTGGGAGGAGCCAGGTCTTTCAGAAAAAAAAAGACTTGGAACAGCCTTCACCCAGAAAATAGATTTTGAAGCAATTATAAAATCTCATTTGCCTTCCTCTCGTGGCCAAGCCACAGGTGCTGTTTCCACAGTCCCAAGAAGCAGGTGCAAGGTACAGGCTCAAGGGCTGCATCAGCTCTGGGCATTCTGAAAAAGCTCTCCAGAACCCCTGGACCCAAGCAATTCCTGCTGAGCAAACCCTAGCTCCCCTCTCAACCATTCTCTGCCAGGGGAGCTCCCCACCGAGCAAGAGAACAGTGTGAGGGGCTGGTTTCAGCTTATGCTCACATCTGGGAAGTGCTTTCCCAAGCAAACAACCAGATCCCAACCTGCTGCTCACTGTCCCAGTGTTGGGCTGGGGCACTCTGAGGAGAGCCCCTTCCTCTGATACTGACACTTGAACACTTCCCTTGGTGTGGTTTGGGCTTTATTTAGACATTATCTCTTGCACAGTCATACTTTAGGCTTTAAAAACCTATCTCTGGCTCTAATATATATTTCCTCCCTTCCTTAACCATTTTATTGCTGGTTTTATGGTCTCTTGAGTATTTTAATTCAAACAAAAAGATTATGTAAAGATCATCTAGTCCAAGCCCCTGCCGTGGGTGGGGACACATTCCATTAGACCAGGTGTGCTCAGGGCCCCATCCAACTTGGCCTTGGCAGCACCTCCCAAGCAAAAGACCTGCCACGAGACCCACGCCCAGCTGAGATGCAAAAGGTTTGGGGGATTTTGCACACCTGGAGAGAAGATGGCAGGAGAGCGGCCTGTTATCGCCTCCTGACGCTTCCTGGCAAACTCCGTTATCTTCCAGATGAAAACCCCATCGTAGGTGGAAGCTTCCATGTTGCGGATCTTCTCCTCCATCTCGGCCATGGCCAGGTCCTTGAGCCCAATGCTCCTCTCCAGCTGCCGGACCTGCTCAGTGGGACACACGGTGCAGGTTAGAAACACGTGGGCTGTGGGGCCCGGGAGAGCCGGCAGACCCCGGCAGATCCTGGCACCCCCTGTGGGACTGCTCCTTGGGGAGAGACTTTCTCCAGAATGGACAGGGAGCACGGGAGGGAGAAATTGAGCAACATAAGCCAATTCACTGAAGCTTCCTTCTGCACCCTGTCACTCTGGAGAAGATCCACTGATACAGCTCAGTGCTAGAGCTGGAAACTTTCCTGTAGCCAGTGTAGAAATCCTTCCATGGAGCTGCTCCATTGGCTGAGTAGCACAGGAAGTGAGGATGGGGAAAAAAACGCCAATAACTCAGCATTGTGACAAAATTAAATTGAGGAAGAAAAGAACCTACACCCTCTGGAGGGTTCGTCCCTGCCAGCTCACACAGGGTCATGCCAGGTCCCTTGCCCAGAGAGCACAGGCACGCTGCAAACTGCACAGCTCCAGGTGCCAGGAACACTAGGAGCACTCCACAGGGACTGTGCTGGAGCAGACTGGTGGAGGCAGCTCCTTCACACCTCCAGACTGTTGCTGCAGGCAGCAGCACTGATGGCACTCCTTTGGCAAAGGTAGCACTCCTTTGGAAAGGCCTGGAAGGTGAGCAGCCCCACAGATGCAGTGAGATGCAGGGCAAGGAGATGCAGTGAAATTCTAGGTGCTCTGGCTCTTGTCGGAAAACTTCGCTGAGGAAGAACCCCTTGGTATCTGCCCAGCTTGATAATTAACAGAGATCTGATTGCTTTACACAGGTCAGTTAAATTTCCAGGTTTTCCAGGGAGCTGCTGAGGGGTGGGCACAGGCACAAAGGGTATTTTAGTTCTGCCTTCAGATTTGTGGAGTTTCAGGGCCGGGCGGTGAAGCTCTGCTAGCTCATGACGCGGAAAGGAAACAGCCTCTGCTGGGAGTGCTGGGAAGCCCAGGTGAGCAGTTACACACCTTGTTGCTCAGCGTTTCGATTTTCTCCTGGTCCAGCCGGTGCTGGCGGCTGTAGGCTTCAGCTGTCAGGGATACTCTCTCCACCTCCCGGTTGAGAACACAGACAATGTTCTCAAAGGTCACTGTTTTCCTCTCGAGGGCCTCACACCTTCCCAGGAGCTCCAGGGACCGGGAGAGCTCCGACTCTGAGCACAGCGAGTTTGCTGCCAGCAGTGGGGAGCTGTTTTGTGATGAGGAAAGGACAGGAAGGGATTTCGGGTCCCCAGCACCAGCCTTGAGGCTGAGCACAGAGCTCAGCAGCATGTAGAGATGCTCCGCCAAACACTTGCTTTCATGTTCCAGGAGCTTTTCATTTTCCACCTACATGAAGAGAAATACATCCCCCATTCAGCATGTGCAATCTACACCGTCACCATCCACAGAACAAATTCCTCCTATCCAGGTCACAACATCAGCTTTAAATTTATAATTTATAGGGGGAAAAAAACAAAGAAAGAATTAAAAAATGTGTTTTGGTGGGGGTAGTGGGATTTTTTGTTTTGTTTTAGAAATGCTTCAAATCACATACGATGAGGGATGCTAAATGCTTCCCCCAGCTGTACTGGCATGCTCTGCCTTCCCCCAAATCCTCCTAGAAAAGCTCTGTCAGATGTACCTAACAGCAGCAAAGGACAAAGCCTCACATAACCCCCAGAGGAGGGATTTATATGAACATCACCAGTGGGAGCTGGAAAAACGAAGTGACATAGAGATATATGGCCTGGCCCCAGTTCTTCACTTACAGAATCACTGTAATCACGAGTCATTACACACTTGCTTGGATTCAAAGAGATCTTAAAGCTCATCCTGTCCCACTCCCTGCCTTGGGCAGGGACACCTTCCACTAAACCAGGTTGTTCCAAGCCCCATCCAACCCGGCCTTGAACACTTCCAAGGATGGGGCAGCCACAGCTTCTCTGGGCACCCTGTGCCAGTGCTTCACCACCCTCACAAGGAGCAATTTCTTCCTAAAATCTCATCTAAACCTGACCTCTGTCAGTGTGAAGCCATTCCCCCTTAGCATAACCACCAGAGTCCCAAAGCACTCGGGGTGCTCTTAAAGTAGAAGGAGATTTCCTCCCACAGGAATTTCATTCCTGGAACACCCAGACTCTGCACAGCAGATGATGTGAAGCTCCATGTGCAAAGGGTTTAAAACCGCTCTTTGTTCAAATGCCTGAATACAAACACGTGTGACAGTTTGGGAAACAGCAGTTTGCAGCTGAACTCTAACCCTGGGACTGAAAAGCCCCAAGGTAACCCAGGAGAGGAGCCCTTACCACCTCAGCACAGCCCACAGCCTCGAACCGGCAAGGTACTTTGGATCTGCCACAGGTCTTCACGTGGTCCCGAAACTAGAAAGGAAGGAAGGAAGGCAGTGTTAGATCTCATGTGTCCCCAGTGCTCCCTTTCCATCCCACTGGCATTCGGGAAACTGCAGCCAAGCTGAAGAATGCCCAAGCTGTGGCTAATCACCAGCTGCCACAGTGCCCACTAAACCTGGGCTCTGTCCACCATCAGGTGTGACTTTCACTGGAATACAAATACAGCCCTGACCCCTGAAGAAAGCTTAATTTCTCCTTCTCTTGACAGCTGGGAGGTCTCACTGCTCACCTGCACATGCAAAAGAGAAAAAGCAACAGGTACAGGTACAAGCTGTGGATGCAGAATAATGAGCTTCCCTGAGGGCTGAGGAATGGGAGGCAACAACCCCATGAAACACAGGCACATTTCATTTTGGGCACTTCACACAACTCTGGTCAGGACGTGCCACAGGCTGGTATTTTTACCTCCATCCCAGCATTACATTTCTGCAGAGAGGTGCCACTAACCCCTCAGCACTGAGATGATTCGTTCAGGTTCCCACACAGTGCATGATTAATCCAACAAGCACTGGCACAGCTTCAGCTTGGGTTTAGTACACCCCTCACCATCAGATACCAGAGCCCTGTTCTGAACAACCACCATATTCCTTCCCCACTTAACTCCTACATCTGCTACAACAGATGTCAATTAAAACTGGTTTTAAACCACTTTTTTAAAGGCTTCTAGATCCATCTGGCTTGTGTATTGAGTTGGGTTACTCAGAGTTAACACGGCAGCAAATAATCAACAAGGGTTTGTAGATAAACACGGGAGTTAATATTTAAACACAGGGTAGATCACCCATGGGGATCCTGTGAGCTGGCTCCCTGCAGGGCTTCAGCTCCTGCCTGCAGATAAACTGGGCTGCACCCCAAAACCCCAGCCTGCAGATAAGGTGGGCTGCACCCCCAGCCCCAAGCCCCTCCTTATGACGCCCATTTAGAAGAACTCTTTTGCTCCTCTTTTTGCTGCCTCTGTTCCCCTGCCCTGCTAAATGGCTTTTTCCAACACTGCTACTAAAAATATTTGCCTGTAGAAGGCAAGATGGTTTGAGATGAATGTGCTTTTTGAAAATGTTTCCCAAAACTTGAATTTTTCAGACTTTCGAGCCTTGTCCCAGGAGCCAGCAGCCTGGAGATGCTGTAGGCATGGATTCCATTATATGATTAATTAGATATCAATTAATATAGTTGGAGATGGGCTCTCTTACCAAAATTGCAGCAGTGGTTGATGCACAGGTAGCTCTACACAGAACATAAACCCATGAGGGTGCTTTTCCAACAGAGGCTCTGCCCCTAGACGTAGCTCCAAGGGAGCTGGCACCGGCAGCACCAATACTGACCTGCGAGTGCCCCTGAGCCACATTCCCTCACGTCCATCCTCATGGAAAACTCACATCCACACTAACAGCTGCCACTCAGTTGTTTTCCCCACTTCATTTCCTTATGGACTCTGTTCTTCCCTGCTCCCAGAATGCCAAGCTCAGCCCATCAGGACACCAAATACCCCCACGGCACAGGGTTGGATGGATACCTTCTCCCTGGGAATCTTCTTCCCACAGCCTTCACAAGTCAGCGGGAATTCAGGGCAGACTTCGTCATGAGCCTGTGAAGGAATGGACAGGAGATATTGTCCTCAGATAAAAGCCCCAAGCAGGTTCTGTGATGGGCACAATCCCACGGGGGTCAGTTTATACCTTACTGCAGCTGAGTGCTGGATTTACCAACCCATACCCAGACCTCGGTCACATCGATCTCTCTGAGCTGCTGACTCATCCTGTGACCTCCAGGCTACCCCAGTTTTGGGTGTCTACATAGCCTCAACCTCTATTTAAAAGCTGCTACAATGATTTTTAAAAAAATCAAATTATTGCTTTGATGGCCAAGATAATCAATGGGAAGCTCCATTTATGGCTCTACCAGGAGAAGACATGTTGGGGCAGGTTGAGTGGAGTGAGCCACTACCTCAGCAGGATAATTTGGATAATTTTTCCACTGTAATGGTTATCAGTCAGCTGAGGCATGGGCCCAGTGCCAGCTCATCACACGCCAGGCTGAGCTGTTTGATTGTATCTTCACATTTGAATGAGAATACCATTTTTCAACCAGAAAGAAAAATATTTTTAAACTGTTTCATTTACCAGTCCCTGCACACAAGCACCTACCCCTGCAGCCAGAGTCAGGGTTGTGTGATGGCCAGAGAGGCTGAACAAACGACCAGGGCAACGTGACCCTCTGTCCTCAGCAGACTCCTGGGCAACAGTGCTGGCTAAATTGGGAATGCTGGAACATGCCTCCGCTTCTGTGTCATTTCCACTGCCTAAACCTTCTCTTTACACACTGACCAGTTGAAACAAGGCATTGGAAACACCATGAATATGCGGATCAAAATTCAAATTAAAATATAAGAGCACTGAAGTCTTCTGCCATGGTAGGGACAGAAAAAAAATCCAACCAGGAGCATTTCTAATGCAGCCATCTGAAACCAGATGTTTGAAAACCTGGTCACATTGAATCTCTGTTGTCTTGTGGGGGAACACACACAAACCTCACCCTGTCACACATCAGGAAGTGGAAAGTGAAACCAGCAGTGGCTCCACTTTGGCTTCTTGGTTACTCTCTCCTTTTTCTGCTTTAAGTGAGTAATTTAAACTCAGAGCTTCACTGTGTGTCCCTGGAGGGATGACCAGCCAGCCAGCGGGGTTTGGGGGGCACTGCTGCCCGCACGGACACTGCTGCCTGCAGAGGAGGAGGAGGCCAAGTGCCTACCTTCAATCCCACTCGCTCAGAGGGGCTGAGTCCTTTCTTCTACCCACCTACAGCTCTCATGTTCTAGAAACACCCGATAACATCTATCCCATGACCCACAAAGCACTGGCAGAACAGACGGTCTGGCTGAAAGAAGGAAACTTCACTGCAGAGGCAACTATTTTAAAAGGGAGTATTTTAAACTTATGGTCTCCCATGCCAACATGCTGGGTGTGAAACTACCACCCCCTCCACACTCCCCACCTCCCAGCATTTATCCTCCATCCTGACTCCCCTCCGCACCACGATACAATGCCCAAGAGTGGGCAGCCCTGCCTGCAGCACAGGAAGGAAACCAGCCCCGCTGAGCTCAAAGTGCAACTGCTCTGTATGTAAATGGTTAAAGACACCCAGAAGCTTCAGCCAGTGCAGGTCCAAACATTTCTGTACAGTTTCAGGATCTTCTGGAAACCCCTGTTCCTCCCGCCCCACGCAGGTGTCAGAACAGAGATGGATGGTATCACTGCTGGAAGAAATCCAACCCACCCCCAAGCCAAGAGCAGGGGTTGGCACTTGAGCCTGATCTGCCACACTCCACTCCCCAGCAATGGGGCAAACCTCCTGTTTATACCTTTCCCAAACCCACAACTGTAGCTTTTGCTACAGGGATAAGCACCACTGACATCCAGGCACTTTCTTGGAAAGTTTTTGGGAGCTCTGGAAAGCTGTGAGTGGGGCCAGGCAAGAGCAGGCACTCTCCCAGAGGGAATCAGAGTGGAAATCAAGTCGGACAGGTGGCAGAGGGAGGGGACAGCCGTGGAAGAATTCAAGTGGAGCTGGAAGACAATGGCTCACCCAGGGAGGCACACACCAGCCTGCAGCATCCAACAGCAGGAGCAGGAAAAATCAACGGGGGCAGAGTTAACAGCCTTCAGCAACACCTGGTTCTTCCCACTCGATTACAACCAAGGCTGCTGATTGATCCACAAATCAATTTCTTTCCCTAATAATAAACAGCAACACAACCCCACAGCAGCCTGCCCATCACCCACCACCCACAGACAGGCCATTCTCTGGGAGCTCACCTGAAAGGCTGGAAAATCAGACACCATTGCCCATAGAAGGACCAGGGCAACCAGCAGAAAAGCTGTATATTTTTAAATTTGCAGTATTTGCAGTCGAAGTTTCTCTCCGGACACTTTGGCAGCAGGATGAGGCAGTTCCATCCCGGAGAGCAGCGGCAGCACTCTGCACTGCAGCTGTGCAGGGGAGCGCAGGCGTACAGAGGGAAAAGCGGCTTTTAACAAGGGCAGCTGATCCCTGGAGCACACAGTGATCATTCCTAAGGAGGCTGAGGGCAGACCTCACTGTGCTCTGAAGGGTGGGATTGTTGGGGTGTCTGTGCAGGGCCAGGAGCTGGACTGCATGGTCTTTGCGAGCCACTTCCAGCTTGGGATATTCTGTGGTTCTATGACAATGCCAGGATGAGCTGCTTCCCTGCTTCTCCCTCAGTCAGTAGGGAAAACTGCAGTTTAATCTGATCACCATTTCACCTCTCAGGGCATCGCTGAATTTGACTTCAACTCTGGAAGAGGTTTCCGCTGGAAATCATTATCTCCATGCCCTGGTGGCAGAGCAGGACATGCCCCTGCTGCCTGGCTGCTCTGCTCATAACCTGCCACATCCACACGGGTCCAGTTCTACAGAGGTCTTGTAACCACGTTAGGAATCCATCAGCATGACACAGGGTTCCCCCTCCCAGCAAAGGGACAAGGCAGGCAGCTGGGCAATGCCACTGTTGAAGCAGCTGCTGTGAGATACCTCTGCCAGAGCCTGTGGGAAGGTCACAGCAAAGGGCAGGGCTGGGAGAGGGACAAGGGAAAGCAGGGCAGGCTCAGAGTGAGCTGCATGCTGCAGCACTCCTGCAAAATGCCCTGCTCTTGGAAAGACACTCCGTTAGTCCCCTCCGACCACAGCAACAATAACCATAAGCAGACAGCTCAAGGGCTTGGCAGCTGGAAGGGAGCAACAAGGAAGCAGAACTACCAGGATGGCAGAGGAAAGGCAGCTGCCACAGCACAGAGCACAGTGGTGGCTGTCAGGGCTTGGGCAGTCTCCAGCCCCAGCAATGCCATGTGCAGCACTTGGCTCCTTTGACACGGTAACCCGGCTACAAGGAAAAGGGCGGGCCCACGGAGTTGTAGAGAAAACACTGAAAATGGGTCTCCAGTGTAAAAGAGGAGAACCTGAATCCTTTGTGCTAAGAAGCATGAGTTGCTTTGTGCACCTCTGTCAGTTCCCCAGGGCCCCTAGAGCCTCCAAGATGGGAATGTGCATTCATGGTGAGGCGTTTCCTCACAGTGTAGAAGGGACACTTGGCACTCACCTCTACTTCAAACCTCGTGACTTACAGCTTTTCATTCTCCAAGAGGCAGATGTCAAAACTATTAATTTTTGGGCCACCACAAGAAGGCTGAGCTGGTTTCAGAAGTGAAGAGCAGACCCTCTGCAGCCGGGACTTTCCAACCCCCTCCCACGCATGCTCTCCAGCACTCCCCGTGGCTTTACCTCCCACCACGGGTTTGGACGGGAAAATGCCTCGTGTCTGGGCAGCCAGCTACACTAACTGCTGTGGGGACTGTAAGTGTGGCTGGGACGTGTTCGTGGGCCTCAGCTCTGGCTCTGCAAAGTATAGGTGTGTCTGATCCCTTTTCCAAAAGCAGCAGGTCCTTTTAGGCACCTGCACGTGCAAGTCAGGAATTCTCCCACCAGACAATGGTCTGGTCCTGCTGGTCAGGCTGGAGCTACCTGCAAACTGCACTTCAGCACCAGGCCAGAACTTGGAGCCAAAACCTTCAGAAAAAGACAATAAATGCTGTACTGGGTTTTAAAGAGAAGGCTGGTCACCCTTATACAGCAGCACCAAGTGTTCCTGCCACAGCACCTCGAGGGCTGTACCCCACACAGACAGCACTGATACAGCACTCAGAGGTACAACTTTGTAGGAGCAGGAGACAGGCGAACGAGCTCCAAAGACCAACAGCTCTCCTCCAAGCAATGCACAAAAGCCTGAAGATGAAGTTTGAGCCTCAGCTGAAAATCCCCACCAAAACCTGTCAGGGCATTCCCAGGATGCAGCTGGGAAGGAGGGGCACGACACAATGCACAATAAAGCAGAAGGAACCCCTGGCTCAGGGCCCCCAGCAGCATTTTTGAAGAGAGAGTTTTCCCGAGATAAGGTGCAGTAGGGGTTCTCCAGCATCTCCTAAGTGTGAACAGTGGGCAGAAAGGAATGCCCGGTTACCCTGTTCTTCTGGTCCCAGGGAGCCACGCAGCCCAGAAGGGGCTGCAGACATCCTTTCTGACCCCACAGGCTTTTGAGTATCACCTGGGTTCTGAGCTTTGTACTTTCTGCAGCCTTCCAGGTTTCACTTACAAAGAACTCTCTAAAACCAAAGTGACAACAACAAACTCAAGGAAAACACATTCCCTCCAGCATGGATTAGGCCAGCTTATTCCCATACCTGACTGTTGCTCAGCCTCAGGACCTGAGCTCATCTGAGCCCCATAAAATTTAGTTTAAATACTGATGTCAGGTTTAAGCTTAAAACTTAGTTCTCCTTCCTAAAATTGGACAATTTCATTTCCTTATGTCTCAGTTAATTCTGTTTCTTTCCAGCTGAAGACGGCTGAGTTAAATCTCCTGTCTGGGGTAACCAAGGGGAATACCAAAGCTGACCCCATGTGTACCCCTCCTCAGCCCCCTCCTCCCATCCCAGTCCTGGGTGGAGGGCACAGCAAGGGAACTGGTGGGATGAAAAGCATAAATAAAAGCTGCATGAAAACTGACAATGATATGTTGATAAACAGGAGAGGGACGTGGGCAGCTGGAGGTACGGTAAGGCAGGAGGAAAACACACCAAAGCTGAGGAACCACAAACTCCCTCTGCCTGGATATCACCAGGCACATTTTTGGGGTCTTTTCTTTTGCTTTAATGGGCTGGTTTTAGTTTCTGCAGCCCTCCTCAGACTTTGCTCTTGAATCTAAAGGCTCATGCCCACAGCCTGATTTTCCATATGTACATGCAGACAGACTCATCAGGACACCTATACAGGAAACAAGGTCACTAACAAAAGGAAAAACCCTTCAGCTGCACCACAAACTACTTTATCCAAATGCCACTAAATATTTACAAACTCTGAAAAATGCAGCCATAAATCCAGACTTAAATATTTCATACGGTCCACACAGCTTGAAGCAGAAGTTCAAGTCATGTCCAAGCAGACTGCACTCATTCAGTTTTGTGTTTCCCTTTGAGAGCCAAACTTTAGTCTGCCTGAACAGAAAGCAAAACTGAAATCCATTTTACTCCTTTTTTTGAGGCTTAAGCTTTCCAGCTGCAGAACATTTTCCCCCTGTGCATGCCCTGATAAGATTAGCAAACCAGAAGTGACAGTATCTCTTGATTTGCAAGGGGAGAGCAGCCGCTCTCAGCACAACACATGATTTTTAAATTAGCAAACAGTGAATTCACTCTGAGGGACTTTCCATGTCCTGTCAGAAATAGCTCTGAGGGACTTTCCAGAGTGGGAGTGCTGAGCTGCTACAGGACGTTACCCACAGTGCAGCTACGGATGCAACTCTGCTGCACCAGGCAGCTCTGCACTGGCCCTGAAGGCTGGGTTTAATGTTAGCCCAAGACACCAAGAAGCTCTGGGCTAACGCAGCCGTTCAACGCCTCCTTTCCCAGCCCTCCTCAGCCACACACATGGCTCTGGCAGCATGGGGACAGCCAGTCCTGACTAAATGCCACAGCTCTTTGGCAGGCAGCTGGGAGGAGATAACACATGCCAAACCTTGCCTCCTCCCACCAGTTCCCAGGAAAGAACCAGCTTTTCCTGAAACGGCACAAAATAACCTCCTCCCTTAGGCTGAATGCCACCAGGGCAGGCAGGAGAGGCGACTCAGCCCCTGAGAGGAAGCAGCCAGCACTGCTCCAAGCCCCCACCACCCCCTGGACCACACAGGACTCCCCAAGACTCACAAACCCCTGGCAGGGAAGATGTGTGCCACAGACCCACAGCCCACACACTCCAGGGCCACACCTCTATCAATCATCCTTTGTCCCAGCAAACGCCAAAATGGGGCTTGGGAAGATCAGGTGGAGATTAAAAACAAGGCACAGACTCATCCATTCAGGAGCTCTTCATCAGCTGTGTGTAGGGTTCTGGGGCATCACATGCTTCTGCAGCCCTGCAAGAAATCAGCCTGATCCCAGGACAGCTTGCTGCCCTTCTGAACTCCCAGTGGGAGCTCTGGCTGGACTCAAGCACTCCAACACTTGTCAGAATGCATAGGGAGAACCTTTGGCAGCTGAAGATTTTTGCTGACCTCTGCAAGAACATGCTAAGACTTTTTTTAAAACCAGGAGAAAAAGTTCAGCACAGTTCATCAGCCACAGCACAGTCAGCACTGGAAGCTGCTGAAAGACATAATTTGGTTTAGATTAAAGAAGATGAGCTCACTATAATCACTGCAGAACACATCGGGCTTCTGGGCACCAGCAGAAATTAAAGCATGGAGCAAGCAATCTGCAGACACCACCAGCACAGCCTGAACCTGAAACCTCAGTACCAGGGTACTCTGTTCCCTGATGTGCAACCCCCAAACTCTGTGCTGTGGCAGTGTTAAGGTGTTCACCTGACACTTCTTCAGTCCCACATCCACACCATGAGCTCTCACAGACCTACAAATGGGGCTTCACAGCAGCAGAACCATTTAGCACCCACATCCTCATCTCTTGGACTGAACTTTGAGCACACAGAAGAAAGCTCAGACAGCAGGACAAAGAAGCAGAGCTGCAGAAGCATCACTCTGCTAACAGGCTCAACAGTCTGAGCAGAACACTCAGGCCTGATGCACAGCTGTTGCTTCTTCCTTCCACCTTGCAATGGCATCATCGAGAGAATCCCAATGCCAGCCTGGACAGACCGAGGTTGAACCTGTTCCTGAAACACATGTCAGTCACTACCAAAGCTCTGTGAACCACCAGGCTACGATCCTTATCTGCAGCAAGCGTTAGAGGGAAATAAAATGCATTCCTCTCATCTCGGGCCTCTCGTGTGGTCATTCTGCCATTCCAAGAGGGATGACAAAACTCTCCTTCAGGAGCCAAAAGCTTCACATACATTCACATGCTATGGACCAACCACCCACAGCCATGACCAAAACCTGGATTATAAAGCCAGTGGGCTCCTCAAGGAGAACAGAGGTGGAAAAACCATCCTGTCCAGGAGCCTTACGGCCCAGAACAGCTTGGGGTGATGGGTGACCAGACAGTACCCAACACCCAGTCCCACTGCCCCGGTAGCTCTGGAGACAGCTGAAATGGGATCAGGTCACTTTCTGTGAGCTGATGGGAGTCTGAAGGAGTTTTAGGTTCACATAATGCAGAGAAATTCTCAACCATTTTATGGCACAGCAATTTCTTGACAGTCTTGTACAGCAGAAAAGAGCTGGAGACAGAGCAGCTGGTTCCCACCATGGAAGGGACATGCTCACAAGCAAATCCCTGTGATCACAAGCAAACCTGAAACAATCTCAGTCCAGCCTGTGCCCTCTGCAGGGCACACAAACCCTCATGCAGGGAACCTCTCCAGCTGACAGTGAAGTCCAGAGATTTGACAGCTCTCCCCCACTGTCAGTGGGCATGGACAACTGCCTGAGCCTTCCCCAAACACAGAGGAAAGGAGGATGCAGACATGCCAAGCCTTGCTTTGGCCTGTACCTCATACTCTTTGATGGTTCCCTTCCAGGTGCAGCCACTGTTGATGCAGACAGCAGGCAGACTCTCCACCTCCCGCCGTGCCGCGTTGTCTGGGAAAGCCTGAAATGGAAAAAACAAGCAAACCACAAATATTACTGAGGGGTTGCAGTTTTGATCATGACTTTGAAATCTTTCTGAAAACTCCTCCCAGACCAGTTGCCCCATCAACCCTCAGAGGTGTGCTAATAGCAACCAAATCACTGTGACAGCTTTAAGTAGGGCGTCACTGCACACACGCAACCTGGATTTCAGCACTGGGGAGTCCAACACAGTAATCACCCTTCTCACTACTGAAGAAAAGGGTTCCTAAGAATAAGAAGTTCTCAGAGCTTGTGTTTTAAACAAAAACTGCAATTGCTATTACTGACACCAGTGATCTGTTAAGTTTTTCTCTAATGTGTTTTTCCTTACCGAGCTTGTTTCCAAAATAGAAATTCCTTCTTCATATATTCCTTCCTGGATACAGCTGGCACACTTTTGAGGTCCAGCACTATCAGAGAGAAAAATAATCATCAAACACAACAAAAAAAATTAATTTATGTTTAACAATAAAGTGATTTCTGGTAACTTTATGAAACGAAAGTGTTTTCTTATTTTTAAAACAACACATTGAGCCTTTGCTTGTGCGTATTTTTGATGCCTATTTCTAATTTTTTTTCTTCTGCCACTTAGCCATTGTATGAAGTTTCCCTCACTCAAAGGTAGGAGTGAGACACAGGGAAACTTCTCTGGAAGCCAGCTCGTGCTTAGACCTCTCCCATTTTGACACAGCAACCAAATGATGACTTTTAGGAGCATTCAGTAGCTGTGATGAGGACTGAAGGAGATGGGTGATAGACCTGGACTGCCTCCTCAATGGCAAAAACAATGCAAGGGATTCTGGAAAAGAGAACTTTGAAGGAACAACAAAGGCAAGTGAGAGATTATACATCCCCTTAGAGAAGAGGTGATGCTGAACTTCAATGGTTGAACACAGCTCCCTTACTGAGAAGATCCTGAAAACAAGATTTTTCTCTGCTTTTGTTCTTGAAAATGCCTTTTCAAGCATTTCATCTTCACGCTGAAGGCACAGCAGTTACCTGATGATTTTCTTCAGGCAGTAGGAGCAGTAGCGATGGCCGCACTGCGCCTGGAACGGCCGCCTCAGAATGTTCTTGCAATCGGAGCAGAGGTATTTGACCTCCAGTTTAGTTCCCAGGATCTCCTTTGCAAACCCAGGCTGGTTTAGATCCAAAGAACCCGGTGGAGAAGAGTTTGCTGCTGCCATGTGAACGAAAAGTTCTGGCTGTATCTCCAGAGACTAAAAATAAAAGTATTTTTTCCAATTGATTATAATTGCATGGGGGTGATTTTTCATATAAACTGTGTTACTCACAGATTATTAGACTGTCCCCCAACACAAGTAAACACACTGATGTAAAAACCACCTGCTCTCACACCTGTCAGCTGTCAGGAGGGACCAAAACTCTGCCCAGAGGCAGCTGGTCCCGGAGGTTCCTGGGGGGAAGCTGGGCACACAGTGGAGCCCGGGTTTAGTGGTGGTGCCCAAGCAGGCACAGAGGGCTCTCCAGAGGGACAGAAAATGAGAACATGAGAGGCATGACCAAATAGGAAAGGAGAAAAAGAATAAAATGCTTTTGTTTTGACTGCTTATGCATCTCACACCTTCATTCCCTGTGACTACATGACACAGCCACCTAAAACACCTAAGGGAGTCCCAGACTGGTTTGGGTTGGAAAGGGCCTTAAAGTCCATCTTATTCCCCCCCCTGCCATGGGCAGGACACCTTCCCCTGTCCCAGGTTGCTCCAAGCCCCAATGTCCAGCCTGGCCTTGGGCCCTGCCAGGGATCCAGGGGCAGCCACAGCTTCTCTGGGCCCCCTGTGCTAGAGCCTCCCCACCCTCACAGGGAACAATTCCTCCCCAATATCCCATCTAACCCTGCCCTCTGGCAGTGGGAAGCCGTTCCCCCTTGTCCTGTCATTCCATGTCCTTGACTAAAGTCCCTCTCCAGCTCTCCTGGAGCCCCTTCAGGCACTGGAAGGGGTTCTGAGGTCTCCCTGGAGCCTCCTCTTCTCCAGGCTGAACACCCTCAGCTTGTCTCGGGGAGGAGCCCCACGAGCGGAGACACCGCGAACCGGAGAAGAGCCCGGGGCTGCCCCTCTGCCCCCGTGTGACCCGGGCTGCCCGCGGCCAGGAGAGCTCCCTGCCAGGCCGGGCTCCCGGGGAGCGGGGCCCGGCC
>VZRV01006492.1:40070-61183 GCA_013398115.1 Falcunculus frontatus
TCACCTCCCGTCAGCTCCTCAGTCACCCCCTTACCCCATCCTCTGTCACTTCCTCCCCAGCACCACTCCTCGCTGACCCCGCACTGTCCCCTGCCGTATCCCCGCCTCAGACCACCCCACCGGGAATGAACGCAGACCCCCGGGACGCCCTCACACTCCCCCAGGACTCCTCGTCTACCCCCTGGGTTTCCTCATCCTTCCCCTGAGCCCACCTCATCCACCTCCTAGGACCTCCTGGGTCACCTCGTCCATCCCAGGGACCCCCCATCCGTCCCCTGGGACCCTCTCATGCATCCCCTGCACCTGCTGGAGGGGGACCCAGAGGGACTGTGGTGCTCAGCCTGGGGCCACCCGACCCACCCGGGGTCCCACCGAGGACAGCCATCTCCCGCTGCACTCCCCAGATGAGCAGCCCCTGGTCCCTTGGAAACGGCCCAGAGCGAGCCCCGGCACCCTGAGGAATTGTTTTAAAGTCACTTTTGGACATTTTGGGTACCAGTGGGCCCTCGCCTACCTGCGCACAGAGTGCCATGGCCACCTCGCGTCCCGTGCCGCCGGCTCGGGGGACAGGTGGAGGCCAGCGGTCGGGAAGGATGGGCGGCGGCAGGACGGAGACGGCAGGACGGCGATGGCAGGAAAAATGCCGTGTGGGGGAAACGCGCGGCGCAGCCCGCATTGAGGTCACGGCGAGGTGCTTTTCGCAGGGGAACTTGTTCGGCAAAAGGTCACAGCAGCACGATTTGTCACCCGGGGTCCCCAGCCTGCGTGTCCCCCTAGTCCAGCTCCGGCGCGGGGGCTCCGGGGCTTTACCGCCTGCTGCGCCGGCGGGGCGGGGATGGGCGCGTTCTCACTGCGGGGAATTCACCCGAGGCCGGGGAAATCCTCGCCGTCAGAGCCGGGCGCAGTGACAGAGCAGTGACACAGCGGCCAAGGTGACTGTCCCGGGAGCCTGGCTGCGAGGATGGAGCCGGAGCGGAGCGGGTCGAAGTGAAGGTCGCGGCAGGGCCGCGGGGACTCGGGGACACCGAGCCCTTGGCGAGGGGCCGGGTGCTGCTCAGGCACGGTCAGGGCGGGATGCTCCCTGTCAGGGAACCGGGGACAGTGCATCCCTGCGTGTGTCGGCACCGGGAATAGCACGGGCACAGTTCCCCTGCGATGGGTACCGCTTCACCCACTGCACTGCAACAGCCCTTTTCCCAGCACAGCCGCACTGGTTTGGGAACACCGGCATGGAAAACTTGGTGATGTCATCCAGCGAAGGAAAATCCTGTCTGCGCTTCCGGAACTGCCCGTGACCTGGCAGCAGTGCCGGGGCAGGACGTGCTGTTCTCAAAGGGACAGGAAACCCGCACCAAAGGCTTGCTTGAGACGCCCGCCGCGGGACGGGACCACGGGGCTACTCCCAAAGAAGACGGGATAGGACAGAACACCCTGGAGTTGCTCACGAGAGCCGTGCGACGGGACGGGACCAGCGGGGGCTGCTCCCAGTCCTGCTGTTGCGACATCCCGGCCCAAGGAGGGAAGCTTGCACCCCGCTAATGTCCCACCTCCCAGAGCTGCGTTCTCCTGTTCCCTGGGAGCCGGGGCCAGGCGTGTTGCGGTGACGGATGACAAATGACAAATCCCCGCGCCCGCCCGGCGCCTGATTTCCGAGCAATGCCCGGACCATCACCGTGACCGGGATCCGGCCGCTCCTCCTGCGCTTTGTCATGGGGAGACCCCACAAAAACCCGCCCGAGGAGCGTTAACTCTGTGGCCTCTCGCTTCAGAAATGACGCGAGCAGGAGCAGCTTTTCATGCCTTTACTGCAAAACTTTCTGGGTGATTCTGATGCAGTTTAGGGATTTTCATCGAATCACAAAATATCCTAAGCTGGAAGGGACCCACCAGGATCATCGAGTCCACCCCCAGCCCTGCACAGACCCCCCAACAATCCCGCCCTGGGCATCCCTGGCAGCGCTGCCCAAACGCTCCTGGAGCTCTGGCAGCCTCGGGGCCGTGCCCATTCCCTGGGGAGCCTGGGCAGTGCCCAGCACCCTCTGGGGGAAGAACCTTTCCCTGATCTCCAGCCTGAGCCTGCCCTGGCCCAGCTCCAGCCGTTCCCTGGGTGCTGTCCCTGTCCCAGGGAGCAGAGATCGGAGCTGCCCCTCGGGAGGAGCTGCAGCCCCCGGGGAGCTCTGACCTCAGTCTCGCCTTCTCTGGGCTGAACCAGCCCAGTGCCCTCAGCCGCTCCTCCCTTGTCCCCTCCGGACCTTCCCCATGCCCGTGTCCGTCCTCTGGACGCTCTGCCGGGCTCCCCCCGGGCACGAAGGCCCCTCGGCGCACCCCGTGCCCTGCCGGTGCCCGCAGGCGAGCCCGGTACCAACGGGCCGGGCGGAACCGGCACCGCGAACCGCCTCACTGCGCGTGCCCGGCTCGGCTATTGGTCAACAGCTCTGACAGCGCCGCAGAATAAACCAATCCCTGCCGGGTGCCGTGTGACTGGCAGGGACAGCAACCAATCCTAGTGTGCACAGGCACGTGCCGCCCGCCCTCAGGCTGGCGTACGCACCAGCCAATCGCATAGCCAGCAAGCTGATTGGCAGGCCGTTGCGCCTATCAGAAGGAGTTGCGTCACGCCTGGGCGCAGTTAAGCCGACAGTCCATGCAGGAACCTCGGCCCCGCCCGCTGCGCTCGCGCGCGTCCCCGCCTATGAGCGGCCGCCTCTCCTGAAGGGCGCGCGCCTCGCCCAATCAGCGCGCGCAGCGCGGCCACGCCTCCGGGGGCGGGCGCTGGGCGGTGCCCGGCGGCGGGCGCGGCCCGGGCGGGGTCGGAGCGATGGCGGAGAGCGACTGGGACACGGTCACGGTGCTGCGCAAGAAGGGCCCGAGCGCGGCCCAGGCCAAGTCCAAGCAGGTCAGCGAGGGGAGCGGTGGGGAGCGGGTGCGGGGCCGGCCAGGCGCCCGGCCTGGGCTTGGCGTAGTCGAGGCCGCCGCTCCGAGTGGCGCCGCGCTCACCGCGCACCTTCGCTCTCTCCCCAGGC
This sequence comes from Falcunculus frontatus, assembly GCA_013398115.1. NCBI lineage: Eukaryota > Metazoa > Chordata > Aves > Passeriformes > Falcunculus > Falcunculus frontatus. Next base: position 43,094 of record VZRV01006492.1, read on the forward strand.
GATCTTGGCGGCCCAGCGGCGCGGGGAGGACGTGGAAACCTCCAAGAAGTGTGGGTATCCCGCGGTGGGGGCCGGTCCGGTGTGGGGCGGCCGCCTGAGATGGGGAGAGGGGACCGGAGGCGGCACCGCCCGGCTGAGCCAGCGGCCCCGGCCTGGGGCCCAACGCGCAGCGCTGGGAGCTGCCGGGAGAGCGCCCCTGGAGCTGCCCCTTCGTTTCTGGTTGCCCAGGGCAGAGCTCTGCCTGGTTCCTGCAGAGATCTTGGAAGAGTTTTCGTAATCACAAAACTTAAGCTCCCCGTTTTGGCAGTTTATTTCTCTTGAGGATTTGAATGGCTGCCTGTCTTGCTATGGCACTGCTCTTTAAAAGTTCCTTGTTTCCTTTCCGATATAAATTGCCAGGTTCTCTCACTGCAGGGAGGAAATTCTGATGTTTGGAAATAAATAGAGAGATGATCCTTGAAGAAGGTTTAGTCAGCTTTATTGGGAATGTCAGAGACTCATGTGAGAGAAAGGATTCAAACTAGGACTTAAATACTATATCTAAAATGAGAGAAAACAATGTGTTTTTGAAGCTCAGCCTTTCAGCAAAGCTAAGTACAGTTAGACTTTACTTATAAAAGGTGTCAGAAAATTGCTTAAAATCACTTACTCGTGCTGCCTCATACCTGAGCAAACACAATTCAAGTTCAAGTATTGACCCCTCTGTGCTGCAGCACAAATGTGTGTCTGCAGCGAAGTTTGAGCATTAAATCCCCAAGGAAGAGCAAGACCTGCCCTATTTGGAGTGAAGTTCAGGTGTGAAGTAGGGAAAGGGAAGGGCTCCGCATGGCCAGGTGTGCACAGCACCATGAACAGGGCTAAGATAGTGTTCCCTGATGGGCAAGATCTGGGGGAGATCAATGCTGATTTGGCATGCTGAAATCCCTGGGATCCTGGGCAGCTGAGGGCTTGGAAAAAGTCCTTTGATACTTTTTGGCACAGCTCTGAGCCTTATTCTGTTTGTCCTTGGTTGTTTTTTTGTTCTTGCTTCGAATGACAGGGGCAGCAGGCCAGAACAAACAACACTTCATTACAAAGAACACGGCCAAGCTCGACCGCGAAACAGAGGAGCTGCACCATGACAGAGTTTCCCTGGAGGTGGGCAAAGTGATCCAGCAGGGCCGGCAGAGCAAGGGCCTCACGCAGAAGGACCTGGCCACGGTGAGTGGAGCACCTCCAGGTGAGGATGGGCACCTTTCCTGTCCCCTCGTGGGCAGCTGCAGTGCGATGGTGTCATGGGCTGGAAGTTTGGGGAACGCAGCACCTCTGGTGTCTGATGTCCTGGCAGCTTCAGTTGTTTGGGAAAAGGTCTGAGGTTTGTCTGTGCAGCCCCTGAGCCCCAGGCTGGAGGCAGAGCCTGTCTGTGGCTGCTGTGCTGGTGGGAGGCTGCTCCCCCCCTTCCTCCCAGCAGCTCACACCAACCCAAGGGTTTTGTACTATCTGGGCTGAGCAGTGTTAGCAACTCCCTGCTGCCTGAAGGAATAGCAATCCCTGGTGTTCGTACTCCTCCCGAAAAGCAGGGAGGTCGAAGTCTGTTCAGGGTGAATGTCACCAGTGCTAGGACACTGCAAGGAGGTGCCGGTGGGGATGGAGTCAGCCTGGGAGCCAGCACTTTGTCATCTGTCCTGGCAAAATGAGAGGCTGTTCCTTATCTGTTTGAGTCCTGGGGGGCTGCTGCTGAGCGTTGCTGTGTTTGAGACTCCTCCTCTCTTTTCAGAAAATCAATGAAAAACCACAAGTTATTGCTGACTACGAATCAGGACGAGCGATCCCCAATAACCAGGTCATGGGCAAGATTGAAAGAGCCATCGGTGAGTTAAGGGAGACTTTGGAAACACTGCCGAAAACTGTTTGGAGGGGTGGTCTGAGGGAAGGTATTTACCTTTTTCCTGTGAGGAGTGTTGCTGGCTGGAGTTTGTCGTGGGTGTGGTGCCATTAGGTCATGTTCTGATAAAACCTGGATCTCCTGACCGAACCAGAACTGGGAGCTCTTGATCTTTGTCTGCACCTTCATGCGTGGGGCTGTGCCCTGGGGACCATCCCTGTGTGCTTGCCCCCAAAATCTCTGAGATGCTGAGGCCCATGGAAGCCTGATTGCACTTGGGGAAGGATTTAGTGTTGGTTTTACTCTCCTGGGCTGGTTCAGATCCCATCTCCTAGGAAGACAGTTGGTTTTTGTTTGAAGTTGGTCTGGTGCTCCTAGAAACTAAAGTAGGATTCTCCTGAACTCTGCTCTCTTTCTGGATGTTCTCTTCCTTAAGGCTGAAATTGGTGGAAATAAAAGTTATTGGGTAAATGATTGAGTGCTGATGGTGGTGGTCTCCTTTGTCTTATTCCAGGCCTCAAACTGCGTGGGAAGGACATTGGAAAACCGCTGGAAACTGGCCCCAAGGGGAAATGACAACAAAGCCTCGAAATCAGTTTGCTCAGACTGATCTGGCCCAGCTGGTTCTCCTCAACCACTCTGCATATTGCCAAGCTGAACAAGAGGGTTTCAGACTTGCTTTTGGGGGGAAATCTGCTGAATCTGTACCTGCTGTAAAAAGGCAACCTTAAAGAAGCAATTTTCCTGATGTTTGTTTTTCCTTCCTCCTTTTCAGAGATTGAGGATCTAAACCCCAAGAAAAAACCCAAACCCTGCCTCTGATTTGCCAGAAAACATGTGCATTGTGGTGTTAGCAGCAGCTGATGTTAAGGCACTTAGGGTGGTCTGAAATGTGATCATTTAATTGAAACAGTTTGGGGGATGGGTGAGATATATTATATATAAATAATTTGGGAGAGTTGGGACTTGATCAGAAATGATGACTCAGTCACTGTATCTCAATGAGTTTGGTTTGTTCTTTCCAGCCTGTTTTAAAGAGATCTATAATAAAGTTTGATACCCTTCAGTTGCCCAGGGGAGCTGCTGCATGTGACCAGCTGGTAGTAAATGTGGCTGGGTGGGACTGGAGCTGCACTACCTCTTCCTTCTGGGATTGTAATTAAAGGGACACCTGGGGTGCCTGGGATGAGGGCCAGCACTGTCACAGCCTTCCTGGCTGTGTCACCTCTCCCTGTGTTGGGGATGGTGCAGCTTGGCCGGCAGCCCGGGGATGGAATCGGTGCTCTGGGTATGAGGGGAGGCTGTGGGCATCTGCAGAGCCAGGCAGGTGCAAAGACATCAGGTGAAGCCTGAGCCCTCCTTGCCGTGCCTCAGCTCTGTCAGGGCCTCATTTCTGCAGGCAGGACAGGGCTGCAGGGATGGTGCTTGGCCTGACTGAGGCATCACCTAAGGGGGCCATAGCTGGGTGAGAGGGAGACAGGCTCTGGTCAGAATCTGGGAAAGCAGGATGTCCCAGGCCCCTCCAGCAGGATCCTGGTGGGCTGAACTGGGCTGCGCGTGGGGCTGGGTTTGGAGTCCACAGTGTTAAGGTGTGAAAGCTGGGGGTGAGAAAGGGGTGCTGGGCTGGGGGCATGCTGGGTGCAGGGTGGGGGGCCAGGCCCTGAGCCCAGCCTGCACCTCAAGAACAGTTTTGGGTTTCCCAGTGACATTTAAAGGCAAATTATCAAGTGCGCTGGCAAGGTGTGTGGGCAGCAAGTGGGCACCTGTACAGCAGGTGCCCCCTTCTGCTCCCTGCCCTTCCACCCACCACTCACCCTCCCCAAAACCAGCAGAGGCACTGGGCTTCCTCCCCGTGGCATCTCTGTGCCCTGGGAGCTCCTGTGCTTTGGGGCTCACACCCTCTGCAGCACCCACTGCTCTTCCCGGGTCTGGGGGCCAGGACCCCACACTTCACCCCCTCTTCCATGGCCAGAACCCTGTTTGGATGAGGACGGCCACTATAAGAGCTCCCACTCCTGCTGCCTGCCAAAGCACGGGCACGTTGCTGTGTCTTGGAAGCAGAAAGTTCATGTTACAAACAACAAAAATGCTTTTCCCAAGCACTTGGAGGTAGTGATGACAGCACCGTGTCCCTCTGTGGGGCCGGCTCCCTGGGTCACCAGCTCCCCGGTGCCAGGGGCAGAGAGTGGGCAACTGCTGGAGTGTGGGGTCCTGTCGGGGGATGGTCTGTCCGGGGGAGCAGGCAATTCCTGCTGCTGGCTGCTGATTTCAAGCCTCGTCCGCCTCCCTTGGAGATATAATGACCTTGTCCTGCAAAGAAAGGTGAGTGGGAATTGGTGACAAACGTGGGCTGTCTGCTGTGAAACACCAGGATTTCTTCCAGGCTGCAGCGAGGACAATCTGTGTGCCAGCCCCCTGTGACCCCGGCAGAGGCACCAAACCCCCCAGTGCGCCCAGGAGGCTCCAGGTTTGTTATTGGAGTCCATGCTGGGGCTGGTGGCTCTGCAGATGGCACCAGATCTGTCCAAGGGAGCTGCAGCTTAAGCCACCTTGCACAAATTTGAGTGCTGGCTGAGTGAGGATGAGCCAGGTTTGCCAGACTCCCTTCCCACAAGGCTCGGGGGTGGGAGCACACTCGGCTCTTTCTGGAGCAGCTGCCTGGTGGCAGCAGCATTTTTAGGCCAGTCCTACAGCTCCAGGTCACTTGTTTGTCAACAAGCAGATAAGAGGCAGAGCCCTTTGCACCTCCCTGTCGCGTTGGCGGAACGCGGGGTCAGGGAGAACCTGCTGGCATTTGCTGAGCTTTTGGGAAAAGGCTGTTTTGGCACAGCTGGGGTAATCAGGGAAGTCCTTCACCCTGTCCTTACATCTCGGAAGGTGATGTTGTCAAAGCCCTGGGGACTGTTGCTCTCTGCCGGTGTCCTGCTCGCCAGCCCTCGCGGCTTCAGCCAGTACCAGCCCCCAGCAGCCACCAGCGCCACGATGACGAGGGCCAGGAGCAGGCTGAGCACCACCTCCGCCACGAAGCTGCCGGAGGATTTCTCTGCAGGGAGAGGAAATGCTGTCAGGCTCGACCTACTGCCCAGAGAGCTGCCTCCAGCCTCAACCCAGCGCACTGGGCAGCTCTGGGTCGACCTTTCACGGCCAGAACTGGCCCCCCCCCGCACCTTCCACTGGACTCTCCGGACTGGAATGGCAGCCCACCCCGGAGCTATACGTGATGTCATCCAGTGCCACTGTCCCCTCCATCGGCCACCTCCGTGTGGTGATCTCAAAGCTGATCTGTGGGAGAAGGTGGGGTCTGGGGGGCTGATGCACGCCCGCAGTCACCCTGCGCCCCAGGGTGGCCCCGCTTACCTGGAACTCACCGGGGCTCTGCACGGGCACCACGGCGCCCTGCCAGCCCCGGCTGCGGTGCCCCGCCACGCTCCACACCGTGCGCTGCCCCGCCGCGCCGCGCAGCGTCACCCGCAGCTCCCCGCCGGCTGCAAGCACGGGCCACAGGCGTCCTGGCGTCACCAGCTGCCCCGAGCCCACGAGAGCCACCCAGCCCTCCCAGCCATGCCATCCTCCACCGGGATGGCAGCGCCCAGACGGAATTGGCCACCCCCACTGCCCAGCTGGAGCTGAAGCAGAGTGCCCATGGTCCACGGGAGGACTGAGGCCCTCTCTCCCACACACGACACCCAGGGATGGCACCTCCTCCCCGCCCCTGCAGTGCTCACAGAGGTGCGCCGGGATGTCCATGTGGTACCAGAAGCGCAGGCAGGAGTCGGTGGCTGCGGGCAGGGGTGGGCTCTCCAGCAGGGCACTGGTGCCCCTGGCACCCAGTATGCTGGTGTCGAAGTGCACGTAGTGACCTGGGCAGGCAGGGACAGAGCACTGGGTGTCTCCCAGTCCTGCACCCATTTGTCCCACCCCACTTGTCCCACTCTACCCCAAAATGCCCAGAGTGATACCTGGAGGACAACACAAACCAGCCCTGCACCTCACTGCCCTTGGGACTGAGCTGTCCCTCCCAGGCGAAGAGGGGACAGGGCTGCTTTGGAGCCAGGCCTCACAGGATGTACCGAACTGACCCCATCCAGCCCCAGCTCCTCTTCCTCACTCTGGCCATGCCTGGACAGGGATGGGTGTTTCCTACCATTCCTTGTGCCCAGGGTGTGATCCTGCTCAGGGCTGGGGTACTTGGCCAGGGTGACCCCACTCTTCCAGCCCCAGGCCAAGCCGTGCAAGTGGGGATCCGAGGGGCTGCTCCAGCCACAAGTGTGCTGCTCGAAGTCACAGGATGCTGGGAGGAAAGAAGGCCTGTGAGACACCCAGTGCTACCTGGTAGGAGATGGGGCACCTGGCTGCTACACACCACCCCCAGCTTTGGGCCAAATCAGGTTCAGGGCAGGAACAGGTCTGTCCCCATCCTCATGGCTTACGTGCCCCCACAGGATGTCCTGCCCCCCCCCATCTGATTCATGATGCCCCTGTGGAGTGGGCTCTCACCTGGCTCAGGGCAGGCTCCATCCGACACGTGCAGGTCATCCAGCGCGATGTACCCGTGGTCACCCCCAGCTCCCACTGCCTCAAACACCACCTGGGGAGGGTAACACACTGAGGCTGGCAGCCTCCATGTGCCCCTCGTCCTCCCCAGCTGCCCCCAGCACCCTGCCCTGTCTCACCTGCCAGTCCCCATCAGGCTGGACGGTGACTTGGCTGCGGTGCCAGCTGCTCCCCTCCATGGTACTCACGCTCAGAACCTTCGTCCGCACCCTGCTCTGCTCCACGAACACCCAGAGGGAGCCTGCCCAGGGCACCCGCCGGCATGGAGGGGTCCATGGCTGTGCCATGTGGGGCCCCCACCCATCTGGAGGTGCCCCCAGGGGTCTCAGGGCGGGTGGTGCTCACCTGGGGTCCCAGCGCTCAGCTGGTACCAGAAAGCCAGGCACTGGGCGGGGACGGAGGGCTGGTAGAACTGGGAGGTGAGGGCAGCCGTGTGCCCTGCAGGCAGGGAGACTCTGCCTGTGTTCACCACCATGTAATGGCCTGGGGGAGAGAAGCTCCTGTGCTGTAACCCCTGCCCAGCCCTGCTGGGGAGAGCTAGGGGACAACTGGGGCTGGGTCTTCCCCCCAGGTCAAAGAGTCTCCCCAGCTTGGGGACCTCTCCAGGACTAGGGAGCCCTGGGGCTGGGACACTCTGGGTTTGGGAAGCCCCAGGGTTGGGGAGCCCTGTGCAGTACTGCCTTCTTCTCATCCTGGGGAAGGCAGCCAGGGCTGGTGTGGGGTACAGGCAGGACACTCAGAGCAGCAGGGAAGCAGCAGGGCTGCCGCAGCCCCGTACCTGCGGCGGTGCCGGTGGTGTGGTCGGCTGCAGGGCCAGCAGTGGTGCCAGTGCCGTTGCTCTGTCGCTGCCAGGTGCCCTTTCCGCTGGCTGCCAGCGCGCAGCCCTCTGCCTCAAAGGAGCAGGAGAGCTCGGCCCCACAGGGTCCCGCTGTCTGTGTGAGGTCGTCCAGCCCCACGTCCCCCAGGAACCCATCGTGCAGCACCTCAAAAGCCACCTGCCCCCAGGCAGCGGTGTCAGACACCCTGTGCCCTGCTGGTGCCAGGGACATGAGGGCCAGTCCTCACCTGGAACCGCTGCTGGCCTGTGGCGGGCAGTGTGGCCCATGCCTGGTGCCAGATGCTGCCCTGGGTCCCTCGGCGGGTCCACAGCACTACCTCCTCCCCTCCCTCTGGCCACAGCTTGAGGTTCAGGGTGCCTGGGCAGAGGGGGGCGTGGGGCAGCCATCCCGCACCCCTTGAGGACCCTGCTGCCCTCAGAGTGGAGCTGGGCTGGGGCACGCCGGGAGGGTGCCATGGGGCACGTACCAATCTGTGGGCCGGCCAGGCGGTACCAGAAGGAGAGACAGCGTGGGGCAGCAGCCGGCTCCTGGCGGGAGGTGAGGAGCTGGGCCCGCTGCCCGTGGCTCCATGGTAAAGAGGGGTCCACGGACAAGAAGTAGCCTGAATGTTGGGGGCATCCAGGGTGGAGGGGTCATGATGTGAGTGTTCCACATCACCCACAGCCCAGATTTGGGTGCTCCCAGGCTGCCCTAGGTGAGCTTGCTCCATAGGCACGGGGCTGCTGGGAGTGCACAGGGCATGTCTTGGCCCTGGGGATTGAAGGCTGTGGGATGCCCTGGGCTCCTGGGTTCCCCCGAAGAGCAGCCAGCCCCTTACCTGAGCCGGTGGTGTGGTCAGAGCCCTGTCCCTGCCCCATGCTGCGGACCCATTTGAAGTCACTGGACAGATCCTGGTACCAGCCACACATATCCCTCTCAAAGTTGCAAGACAGCTCTGGCCAGAGAGAGGTGACAGTGTGGAGGTGGAATGGGATAAGGCACCACAAAACCAAATGGGTCCCCCAAATGTCCCTTTCCCCCTGCTCCCCTGCCCCACTCCCCAAGTTTAACCCACGCAGGGGTCCCAGGCCAAGGCAGGATATGTGCCTGGCCGTGGCCCTCAGCCTTCTGCACCATGGTCCTGTTGTTGGACAGAGTGACAGCCCCCAGGCAGCCCTCATGGAAAGGGTCTGGGGTCACCCTCCCTGCCCACGTGCCCCTGGCCGTACCCGCAGCCGTGGGTGACACCACGTCAAGGTAGCACTGCTCGAACGTCACGTTGTCAACATTGACATTCGCTGTGCCCTGGAGATCCACCAGTGCCAGCAGCTCGACCTGGGGGCAGCAGCCATGAGCCTGGGGTGCCCTGACCATTGGCACTGTCCCACTGAAAGCCCCCCAGGCTGGTCCCCGTGTGTCCAGCACACCTGGAAGGGACGGCTTCTCTGTCCCAGAGGGACACGGACACGACGCCCAGCTGTGCTGCCACGACCTTCTGTCTGCCAGGCCAGCTGGGTGGTGCCAGTGGTGTGATCCACGACACTGACAACGAGGAAGCCTGGAACAAGAGGTGGCGCAGAGGCTGTGAGCACCCAAAACCCCTGGCCATCCTGTGGGAGCCCTCCATGGCACCAGCCCATGGTCACAGAGTACAGGGACACGGACGGGGACATGGACACCTCAGCTCCAGGATGATGTGACGGGGCAAAGCAGGGTTGGGAGAGGCAGCAAAGGCAGGTGGGCATGGGGGGCTCTGGGGAAAGGAAGCAGGCAGGGCACCCCGGGGTTGGGCAGGAGGTTACCTTGGGGGTCACTGTGGATGCGGTAGCTCATCTCCATGGTGCAGGCAGGGCCAGAGGGGCCCAGCGGAGGTGATCGTGCCTTCGCAGGACCTACCATCTGTCCTTCTCCTGTCTGGAGGGCCAGGGAAGTCCCTGGGCACAGAAACACTCTGTGAGGTGAGGACTGGGGTCCCACATCCCTGGTAGCACCCCCAGCCCAGCATCCTGCCTGGGATCATCCCCCATCATGCAGTGGCACCCACTGGGGGTCCCTGCTCTGGGGGCTCCCGTGGTGCTGGGCATTGAAGAACATTGTCTGGGTGGTGGGAACAGCCTCACCTCTGAGGAAGCTGTCAGGCTCAGTGACCCTCTGCAGACTCCAGCGCAGCCGCCCCACACTGACATCGTGCCAGCCCCCAGCCCCTGACTCGAAGGTTGTTGTCCCTGCAAAGTCAAAGAATTCCAGAATCCCAGACTGGTTTGGGTTGGAAGGACCTTAAAACTCATCTCATTCCACCCCTCTGCCGTGGGCAGGGACACCTTCCACTATCCCAGGTCATTCCAAGCCCTGTCCAACTGGACTTGGACACTTCCAAGGATGGGGCAACCCAAAGCTCCAGGTTCAGTCTTGCCAGGCCTTTGTGCTCCCAGGGGCTGTGCAGGCACTCACGTGCCCTGGCCCTGCCAGCCCAGGGGTGCCTGGTCCCCTCCACTGCCAGGGTACCAGTGCAGGGGACTGCCCTGGCTCTCACCACAGTGCTTCTCGTCGGAGCCATCAGCACACGTGTCAGCGAAGTCACAGGCCAGCTCTGCGGCAATGCAGTCCCCGCTGTCACAGGCCACCTCGTCTGCTGCACAGGGGCTGGCACCTGCCTGGCTCAGCAGCGTGACCACAGGCTTCTCTGATGGTGAAACACCCCAGGATGGAGAGCAGTGGTGAAAGAGCCCAGCAACAGCATCAGTGTCACCCATCCCATCCCGTCACATCCCATCCTGTCCCAGACACCACCAGCTGAAGAGGACCCAGGGCCTAGTAAGAGCTGCTTGTGTGACATGTTTTGGCACAGAGGACGGAGTGTCACAGCCACAGAACAAAGACACCAGCACCCCAGGGCAAGTGTTTGCTGTGCTGCACCCAGACTGGTCCCTGCGATGAGCAGAGGGACAGGCAGACCATGTGGAGGGTCCTTTAGGGATGGTGCCATGGGCACAGGACACCTGGGACAGCTGCCCACACCGGAGCAGGGTGAGGGACACTGCCCACCAGCTCACCCTGCTCCTTCACACAGCCCTGGGACAGGATCAGGTCATCGATGGCCACGGTCCCCCCACTGCCGGCCACCCCCTCGATCAGCACCTGCAGGAAAGCACCATGCCAGCAACATCAGCAAGGGGTCGTGCACAGTACGGGGGGATTAGGGTGACACCAGGGAGTCGTGGGATGGGGGGAGCCAGCACTGTCGTGGACTGACACACATTTTCCCCTGGAAGGGACTCAATGGCAGCAGGGGCGATGCTGCGGCTGACGAGGGATGCAGAGCGTGGGCTGGCATGGCCACGGTGGGCTTGGGGGATGGTGCTGCCCTGTACGCAGCTCTGGTCCCTGACCCCGCAGGCAGCCCAGCTCCCCACAGCACAGCACCAGCCCACCTTGAAGGGAACTGTCACATTGAAGTCCACTCTCTCCCGGACCCAGCAGCTGCCCAGGTCTCCTGTCCTCTCCCTCATCAGGTGCTGGGTAGAGTTGGTCACGTAGGAGATGCTGAGGTTGCTGGTGGCTGAGCCATGGAGGTGGCAGTACAGCACGAGCTGGGGATGGGGAGGAGGGTGAGCCTCAGGGCAGGGGCATGCAGCCCTCTGCATCCCACAGAGGGGCTGTGAAGAGCTCAGAGCTCCCAATGGGCACCAGAGATGTCATCAAACCACCCCCAAAAACCTGATGCCCATCCCCAGCAAGGGCCAATCACAGCCCTAGGCCCACATGAGGGTCCCCACAGCTGAGAACCCCACGTCTCATCATCACTATGTCCACATGGGCCGTGACATGAGGTCCCAGCCGTGACTCACAGAACAGGAGTCGCTGGCTTGGAAAGTGGGGCTGATGAGCTGAGCTGTGCCAGCAGCCTGTGCAGTGGGGCCACCATCCACGTGGAGGAAAAAACCTGCAGGAGATGCTGGGGCTGAGTGAAGCCGAGCAGATGTGTGGGAGCAGGACACTGCTGTCCTGAGCAGAGCCCAGGCGTGTGTCACCCTGCGGTGGGGCTCCGCCAGGGCACTGGTGCCACGCCACGTACCAGCCCTGCTGTTGTTGCTGTGGTCCCGAGTGGGAATGCTGTAGGAGGCGCCCAGGTTCAGGCTCGTGTTCCTGCCCCACACTGGGGCCCCGGCCGCCACCTCCCAGCCACAGAGATCGTGGTCAAAGGAGCAGCGGATGACGTTCTCTGTGGGGAGAAGGGGCAGCAGTGACCCAGAGACCAGGGTCCCAGCCCTCCCTTGGACAGGCAGGTCCCTGCAGTAGGCGGGGCTGATGCGACCCCTCTGCAAACCCTCAGGGTCATTTTGCCCTCCCGGGCATGGGGCAGAACTGGGGGCATGCCTGCCAGCCCAGAGCGCAGCTTTGCCCCACCAAGGCAGACCCTCAGCCCATCCGCAGGACTCCTCCCCGGGGCCAGGGGTGCTCACTGCACTCCGCCACGCCCTCGTCCGAGCTGTCCCCGCAGTCGTCGGTGCCGTCGCAGAGACGATGCTGTGCCACGCAGGAGCCGCCGTGGCAGCGGAACTCCTGGGCCCCGCAGACCTGCTGCCTGCCCTCTAGGGAGGGGGGACACATGTCAGCGAGTGGCTGGTCCCACAGGGACGCGGTGAGCACCCCCACATCGTTCCCTGGGGTGGCTCAAGGGACAGGTTTTCACTGTCCACCTCATGCTCTGGCCAGGGCACGGTGCCCCAAGACACAGCAAGCAATGGGAGAGCCCCTCCGGGTTTTGCGCCCCACCCAGTTCCCCCAAGATCCCAGCTCACATCCCAGCAGATGTGGGACTCACCGGGTAAGCCACAGTTCCTGAACATGATGTCATCGAGTGCCACCTCTGCCCCGCAGGTAGGTGGTTGTGTCAGGGAGAAGATGAGCTGTGATGGGAGGATGGGGATGGCATGAGCTACCCAGGCACCTCGGGGTCCCAGAGCACCCCCCAGCTCCTCTGGTCCCAGCTATGGGGACAGTGCCCGGGTACCGACACTGTCTCACCTGGAACTGCTCCATGATCCGGCCAGGGTAGGCAACCAGCTGGTGCCAGCCCTCACTGCTGCGCTCGGGGCTCTGCCACAGCCCCACCACGTCATCCCTGTGTGCCACAGCCAGGTGCAGCACCGGCTGCTCTGTCTGGTTCAGCCCTGAGGGGAGCCCCAAAAGTGCCCTTGGTACGGGGCATCCTGGGGTACCCGAAGGAACGAATGGAGCCCCGCCAGCTCTGGGGGCTGGAGCTGGGACCCCAGGTCTCACCAGCTCTGCATGTGGAGCGTGGAAGAGGCAAAGAGGATGGCAGGGACCTATCTCAAAGTGCCGATGGCTCTGTCCCTGCCATAGGGGCAGATGGCCCCATCCCTCCCCACTGCCTCCCATCCTCACTGCCCAGTAGCTGATGCTGCCTGCGCCCACCTTGGGTGCCCTGACAGCTCCCTGAGAGGTGGTACCAGGCTCTGATCTCACACGTGGCAGCTGCTTCCTGCATCTCTGGTGACCTGAGCCAGGCCGTGGCCGCGGTCTTTGCTGGGGGGGACGTGGTCACCAAGAACCAGCCTGGGGAGGGCAGAAAGCAGAACAGGGGCTGCACCCCCATGGGGTGGCACCGGAGCTGTGCCAGCACTACTCCTGCCCCTCCATGGGTTTGCTCCATCCCCTGCGCCCTACAAGGATGGGTGTCCTGGCACCCTGACTCGGGGGCGCCCATAGCCCAGTGGAGCAGTGCTGTGGGTGCCCAGAGCCTGCTCACCAAGCAGCTCCCTCTTACCCAGGTCAGTGCCTACGGTGTGGTCTGAGTGAGGCCCCGTGCCCCACATGGCCAGGCTGGCCCGGCCCCGCACCCATCCATACATCGAGGTGCCCACGTCCTTCCAGCCACAGTCACTGTCCTCGAAGTCACAGGTGAAGGGGGTGCCCAGCACTGCTGAGCCCCGTAGGTACCCTGAGGATGGGCAGATGAGGGGTCAAGGCAGGTTTGGGGCCACCCTGGGGATCTGTGCCCACCCTAGGGAACTGCACCCACCAAGGGGACCTGCACACAGACTGGGATCCTGCACCCACCTGGCAGACTCACCTGCACCCAGGCGACCCGTGCTCACCCTGGGCACCTGTACAAGGGACCTGCCCCTACCCCATGGATCTGCACCCACCCCGGGGGCCCTGCATCCATCCTGGGGACCAGCACCACCCCAGGGACCTGCACCCACAACACTCCCCACTACCTCACCCCAGGAGCAGAGCCTGAGAGTGGGTCTGGGGGCCTGGGGGGTCTGGGCACCCACCACACTGGTTCTCATCCGAGCAGTCGCTGCAGTCGCAGATGAAGTTGCAGAGCTGCTCAGCAGGGCTGCTGCAGCTGTTGATGACCACGGATCTGCTGGGGAGGACGGTTCTGGCTATGGGAGAGACAGTGGGGCTGAAAACCCTGCGGGAAACCAGGCATGGCGCCCGCAGCAGGTGACAGAGGGCACGCGTGACCTGCAGGTGACATTTGCCTGGGCACCTCGGTTTGGGGCCCTGCTGGGGCAGGTACTGAGCTCTCGGTGGCATCTTCCCTCGAACAGCCCCCCCGTCACTGCCCCGGCACTCCACACCTCTCACACTGCCCTCTCCCACCGCCAGCCTCGGGGTGCCAGAGCCTGCCGGGGCACTGACTGCTATATCGGACCCGTGCTTCGAGTCCCAACCCCCATTTTGGAAGAAACAGAAAAATCTGGGCGTTTTCTGTCTCAACGCTGAACAAAGCCATTGCTAACCCCCAGCCCGGTGCTGGGGGCTCCGGCACCCGCTCACCCTGGGAACCCCGGGCTGACTTGACCAGCAGAGCCCAGTGGGCTGGGCTGTACCTGCCGCGGCCCCCAGCGCTGGGGGAAACTGCCGGGGAGGACCAGAGTGGAGCAGCCAGCACGGAGCCCCCTTCCCTGCAGCGACACAACCCCCGCCCGTGTCGGCAGAGCTCACCCAGCAGCACCAGGAGGGCCAGCGCCGCCTGCCCGCTTGCAGCCATCCTGGTCACCGCGACGGTAAAACACAGCTGGGAGAGGCCACACCGTGAGCCCCGGGCTGGAATGTGCTCCCCAGGACCTGCCTGCGTTGGACTTCAGCCCCGCTGTTATCGGCTCCCCAGGCGGGCAGCGGGTTTATGGCGAGGCTGCGCCGGCCGGGACAGCGCACCGCGATCCTGTCACGCAGCACCGCCGGCAGCACAGCAGCGAGCTGGAGCCAGGTGCCCCAAGGACGCCTTCGGCTTTTCCCCACTGAACCTCTCTTCTTCAGCCCGTGTTCCACCCAGGACAAGACGGTGGGTGCCACTCTGGCTGGGATGGGGCACGGCCCAGTGGAAGGCACTGCCTTCATGAGGGATGAGGACAGCAGGGATGCTGCCAGCCCTGTGGGGGAAGCTGGCACCTCTGCTAGGGACATGGGGGCTCTGCCAGTCCCTGTGCATAAGGAGAGTGTGAGAGCCTTTGGGTGCAAGGTTGGCAGTGGGCTGCACTCTGGCCAGGGAGAACAGCTGAGCTGGGAGTCAGCAGTACCTCCAATATTCCATCCTACCCTGCCCTCTGGCAGTGGGAAGCCATTCCCTCTTGTCACTCCAAGCTCTTGTCCAAAGTCCCCCTCCAGCTCTCCTGGAGTCCCTTTAGGCACTGGAAGGGACTTTAAGGTCTCCCTGGAGCCTGGGGATGCCAAGGTGCCATCGATAGGAGCCAGGCCTCACCCTGCCTGCTCTGCTTGGGCTGGCAGGAGCATCTCAGCACCCAGCTCACGACTGTCACGGGGCAAAGGGGCGCAGCTCCAGGGCCACAACTAGGTCATTCCTGAGGCAGAACACTCCTGGCAGAGCCCCAGCAAGGGCTGATGAGCCTGGAAGAAGCACGGCTTGGCAGCCAGAGCCCCACAGGTCACCACCAATGTTGCCTGGCAATGACAACTACTGCCCCCACCAGTTTCCCCACCTGGGCAGGGGAAGCAGGGGCTGCTACCCCACAGGACCCCTCTCATCTCTACTGCCGCAGCCTCCAATCTGAGAGGGGCCCCGTTGAGCAGATCCTCCCCTTGAGCCGATGGCCTTGGACCGCAGATTGCAACGGGATTGCATCAGGGGCAGTAAAACACAGGCTCAGCTCCTTCCCCCAGCACCAGCAAGGCCCAGTGGGGGCCAGCAGCCTGACATCCCCCAGCCCAGGCATGCTGGAGAGCAGGAGCCCTGCCCAGGAACCTGGCAGCACTGAGCTGGCCGTGGGCCAGTGCCATGGCCACCAGCAAAGTAGCCATCAGCCTCCTGGGTGCCATGGGCAGAGCATCTCTCCCAGGTCTGAGCCCTCCCCTTTGCATTGGAGATGCTGGGCTCCCAGTATGAGATGTGGGCATACTGGAGCAGATTGAGCCAGGGGCTGTGATGATGATCACAGGATAGTACAGAATGGAAGGCACAACTAGAGGCCACCCCATCCCACCCCTCTGCTCCAGGAGGGTTCCCTGGAGGATGTGTCCAGATGGGTTTTGAGTATCTCCACAGAAGGAGATTCCCTGATGATGATGATGGGACTGGACTTCCCACGAGGAGAGGCTGAGCTGGATGTGCCCAGTTTGGAGAAGGTGTAGAGGGATGTCACCCGGTAAGCCCTGGCAGGAGGGTGAAGGGAGCCAACCCTTCGAGCAGGGAGTGTCCCATCAAGGGCTGAGACAGCAAGAACAAAGCAATAACAGCAAATGCCACTAAAAGAAAAACCTTTTTTTCCTGTGAGGGTTGTCAAAACCAGAGCAGGCTCCCAGGCTGCTGGGGGGTCCAGGTTGGGGAGATTCTCAAACCCCACCTGGTCACAGCTCCCAGCAGCCTAATTCTAGAACAGAATCATGGAATTCCCTGTGTTGGAAGGGACCCACGAGGACTACTGAATCCAACTCCTGACCCTGCACAGCACATCCTGCCTCAGCCCTTTCCAAGGCAAATCCTGATACACCTCCTGCTGTCCCCACCCTACACTCTGCCTGCTCCCATCCAGGCCCCCCTCAAGGGGCTGAAAACTTGGCAGGTCCCTTCCACTGTCAGCAGGCACAACCCAGAGCTAGGAAGGAGCAGCTGAGCTGTGAGCATGGCCACCCGAGCAGCTGTGCTCCCCCAACGACTTTTAATTCTCACAGATACACGTGGCATGAGCCCCGGGCACCAGGAGGCTGGGGCAGAGCAACCACTGGCTTCACCAGCTTTGCCATGCCAGGGAGACGGGAGCACCCAGCACGGGGACAGTCCGGTGATGGCGGAGAACGGGCGAGTTCAATGCAGAGGAAAGTCAGGAGAGCCTGGAGCACCGCCGAGCACGGGGAGCCTGCTGCCACCGCCCCAGCGCTGCGCGCAGCCGCGCCAGCTCTGGGCTGGTGCCACAACAGAGGAGTCAGTACCCTTCATCCGCCCAGGTGATCTCGTAGTCGGGATACTCGGCCTTCAGCTTCTCTGTGGTCACAGCGTGGTCAGCTCGTCCAAAGCCCTGCATAAGAAAGAGGGTTCCCAAGGAGAGCTGGTGGGTGACCACCTGCAGGGAAACCTGGCAAGTCCCCAGGGCAGCTCCGGCAGACCCCAGCAGCAGAAAGGCTGCAGAGCCTGTGCCAACCCTTCTGTGGCAGCTCTGCCTGACTCTGGCTGAGGCTGACATAGCACCCAGGCAAGAAGACAGTACCACTCTGAAGCTGGGAAAACTGGGTGGCCCGGGGACCATCACCCTGCCCTGGTCCCAGCTGGGCTCTGCACTCAGCACAACTGGTGCTGCAGCACAGCCCTGGGCCAGGGTCAGCATCCAGGGACCCACCACACCGGTGATGTCCCCAAGGGTGCCTCCAGCACCCATACAGGGCCCCTACAGCACCTGACACTCCTGCAGGAACGCTGTCAGGACACACAGACAAAGTGGGGACACGGCTCTTGTACAGCCCAATTCCCCCCCCCCCGGCAGCACCCAGCGCTGGGCACAGCCACTGAGGGACCCCACGGGACCCCCCGGGGGCTCTGGGTGTGCGGCAGCCCCACAGGTAGGTAATGGGAGATTCACGGCGTGAGCCCGCTCTGGCCAAGCACCGCTCACCCGGAAGGCCTCTGGCAAGTCTCCCCTCCCGGGGGCACTCGGGAGAACGCCCAGGACCCCCGGGGGCGCCGCCCCGCTCACCCCTGCCATCCCCCGGGGATGCGGTGCCAACTCGGCCGCGGTGCCAACTCGGCACACCGGGGAGGGAGGGAGATGCCGCGTCCATACGCGGGTGCCCCCGGCTTCCGCTTACCACCGAGTACCCGTAGACGTGGATCTTCCTCTCTTCGGGCCGGTGGGAGACGCGGCCGCCGCCCAGGCACTCGCAGCTCAGGCCGTGCTGCGCCAGCTCCTCCGCGGTGCGCTCGAACAAGTCGGCTGCAGGGAGGGAGCGGGGGACAGCGCGGGGACCCCCCGCCTCAGCCACCGCCCCGGGACGGGCCAGACCCCCGGCAAGCCCCCGCCCGGGGCCGGCGGCCGCTTCCCCCGACACTCCCGGGCCAGAGCCCCACCTCGCACTCCCGACGCCCCTCACCGTGGTACTCGGCCCAGCCGTGGCCTCGCACGATGTCCTTGGCGGGCGCACCGGCCCCGCGCACCCGCACCAGCACGTACTTGAAGACGCCGTCGCCATCGATCTGCACGTCCGGCACCCCCGAGAGCGCCTCGCCCGCCATGACAGCCGCTGCTTGCCGCGCCCGCCTTGCCCGACCCGACACCCAATCAGCGCCCAGCCCCTCCCCTTGATCCCGCCTCCTCCGCCCAGCGCCCAATCAGCGCCCGTGGTGCCAGGCCCCGCCCACAGCGGGGG